>CM053789.1:864032740-864267082 GCA_028749045.1 Cupressus sempervirens
ATAGATTTATCTTGCTCTCTAGTGGATTATTATCTAGTTGTGGGGGACAAACAATCATAAACTCCATCATTTCATTATTGGTGTTATATGTTCGAAATATCCTACTCGATGCAGGTTCTTGAGATTGAATGACCTCAAGTACATCCTTCTTGAATGCCTTATTATTTTTTCTAATCATCTTTGTAGTTTCTTACAAATTTATTCAGCAAAATTATTGAATTCAAAATTTGGATTTGCTAATACAATTTGATGCTTGAAAGGACAAAGAGCACTTGCAACATTGTACTTGACTCCATCAATGCTCAAGGTTGAAAAAATTGCATTTTGAGGGTTACCAATACCCCACTACCACTAATAAGTGGAGTTTTTGGACTATTTTGAAGGCTTTGTGTTGAGGGAGTTGAGATAGACATTGTATCAGTATCAGCATCTGAAACCTTTTGCTTCTTTGCATAGTGACCTTCAACTCCAGGGGCAGTGATCTTGTCAAATTTCAGTCACATCACACCTTTTGCAAAGGAAACAACTTGGGAGGTTATATATCTAGCAAGGATGAAAAATTGCTTGGGTTCACCTTTTTCTAAAACTAATGGGTTATTTGATTCATTGCCAATGTTTTTTTTATGACCACATTTTGGTACATCTAGTACTAGGAGTGGATACCAATTTCCTTGACCTACCATCCCCAACCTACCATCACCTAAATAACCTATTTTTTTTTATCATATTTGCCCCTATGACATAGTTTTCCTTTGTCTACTAATTAAATACAACATATTGTCCAATTGTTGCTGAATGAAATGTACTACTACTTGAAGAAGTGGATTTAGTGGAACCATTGGCAATGCTTGTGGCTATGGATGAAGGATCATTACAGACCTCATACTCATTGCCTTCATCAGCCACATCATGTTGTTTTGTTGTTGCATCAAGATGCTCATTATCCCATGATTTACTAAATGTTTCACCCTTAGCCAAGTCTTCAAAATCTGTAGTGGTGTTTGGTTCTCTGAGATTCTTCCTCATCTCCCAAAATGCATTAATTTTTTTTATCAAAACTACTTTCCCGCTACACAATCATGATTTTTTGCATCTGGAAGATGTTTTTTACTTGGATGATTTGCTTTCTGGTAGAAATTGTAGGATGTCTCAGGTTGCACCTTTTCTTTCTGTTTGTGCAATTATTTAATTTGTGTTGACAATTCATGTATTGAAATATTTTTTTCATTGGAGCATTTTCCATCTCTATTTTGAACTCTTTCCGTCAGTCCATATTTTTAAATCTTTCAAATAGTAAAACACTCTCATGTTGAAATTTTCTCGTGGAGTTCCCATTCTACACAAGCTTGGTACCAATTATGTTAGTGAGGCATAGTGCCAGTGCCTAGCAATATCAAATTAAAAAATTACAAACAATTCTTGTACCACATTTAATGCTCTCCTCTCAAATGTGAACCCTCCGCATCCAGCAAGCAAGAAAGGAAAAATGGTTTTATTTTGCTGACCATGAAACAATACATCTGTGCTTTCTATCTATCGTAAATATTCCAATGCAAATACCCTTTCTATCACATGTATAGGTAGTTTTTAGGTTTCTACTACTTAACCATAAAATATTAATATTGTACACTCTTCCACAAAGTACCAGTTAGCCAATTGAATTCGACTTCCCAGTTGAATTAATCCTTTACCAAACACAAGCAATCTAGGCATTAAAGTACCTATATTTTTATGGTAAAGTGGTTCTGAAAAGAAGTCTACAAAGTGGTTGTATTTCTCTTAGGGATCAGCCATCCTAATCATAGTTATCCATTCAAATATTGGTTTACCAAAATTAAGCTGAGGCTTGATTGCTTCAAAAATTTGACAATGCTTTGATAATAGAAGATAGCACAAGTAGGTCATGTATCTAAAGGTCTACCCCACTTTTAATTATTAACAATTTTTTGTTGATGTGATGTATAATGTGCCCAATATAATTATATCTTACAGGTTGTTTTAGACAATAAATATTGAAAATCATTTCCAAAACATTGGCATGCACTTTCTCATTACTTTCCAAACCTAAACACATTAATAGCTAAGATACAATATTCTAAACTCACTGTGACAAAATATCCAATTCGAAAGAAGGTTTATGATCATGAGGTAGATTGAATGTGTCTACTAACCCTCTGATATAACAAATGTTTTTTAATCTATACTTAACTTATAATATGTTTCGACCTATTTTTGTAGGCCAGTGTGGGTTGGGTTTTGTTCTTCAAAACCTAGGTCCTATAGACTACCAAATTCACTCTATGTGATATAAAAAATTATCTCTTGTGTGTTTTGATTTGTAATTGCCTTTCTATTTTAATCATAGTTTTTAGCACAAACTATTACAAATTCTAGACAAGGGAATACTTGAGGGAACCCCAAGTAGGTAATTCCACCAGTCCACATTGCAACTTTGTTTACAATGGTCCCTATCACGGTGTTCAGTTTAATATATTTTGATTACTTTTGTGCATCATTCCACTTATCTTCAATTGCATATTTGATTACCTTAATACTCCTTCTAGAGATAACAAGATAAAAAATATCATGGAATTCATTAGTAAAACTTGGCATTTTAACAAGTTTGTGCATGTCAAAAACTAATTTCTGGGCCCCTTGTATTTTCTTTTGGGTTGCAATTCCACTACCAATGCCGCTTCTTTTGTATGTTTTCATCATCATCGAAAAATTTACAAAATATACACAAACACAGATTACAATTTATAGACACAAATAACATTTAAACCCTGAATTATATTTGTAATTTCTTACTTTTCAAGTTAAATAGCCGCTAAAAAGTAAACAATTTAGGCTTATAATGCATGATAAATTGGAAACTAAACCTTGATTTTAATAGCTGATACTAGTTACTAAAATATTAGTAGAAAATATGTTTAGGAATCACGATCTTAGTTCTTACCTAGAATGTTGAAACTGCAATTAATAACTATTTTCTATGACATTGTGAGTTGTCAAAGAAGACTAGGTTTTTGATGCTCCCAGCTCTAATGATTTTATTGAATCTTTGTCCTTGGATTGGTAATTTGTGCACAAAATAGAAATCCAAGTTTAAATAATGAAAACTTAACCTTAAGGTATGCACAAAAGCAAATTACTCGATCATGTGTTTGATATTAATTATAATGTACATTGTACAGTTGAGAACTATTACCATAATTATTCATGAAACCATAAAAATATGACCATTATAGTATGATTCATGATTAGCTCTAATAGTTATCACTAATTTATGAAGTCTTCTTTCTAAAGACTTCTTTTTGGGTGAAATTTTGAAACAAAATTGAAGGTAGTCAAATTTGGCCTAAAATAAATCTCAAGCCATCATCTTTGATGTTCCAATTGTGTCAGCTGTCAATCTTTACATTTCTTGTTACTTCACCATGGTCTATGTCAATCAGACATTGTCTTCTTTTTTACCCTATTCTTGTATGGCACTTGTCTTCTTTCTATGACATTTGAGAAAGCAAGACTACTGTATCTAAAATTGGCCGAAAATACAACTAGGGCCATTCAATCTTTGTTGATCAAATGGTGTGGATCATTGTAAAGGGTATGATTGCTGCAATAGATGTTATGTCAAGTATGCCACATGTCCTCTGCAAAGGGAATATATGAATACAAGTCAACTATTTCTAAATCTACTTGAAATTCATTTGGAGTAGTTGATTTAAGTTGATCGAATGGTGTTCGACTTGATTCCCTATCTCGTGTGTCATTATGATATCCACCATCCATGTCAAAATGAGTATCAAATAGTCACTGGTATTATGTGTATTCCATGTGTCTTATCTCCAAAGTGATTTGGGAAAATGAGTTGAGTGCTGCCCAAATCAGCCCTAAATACATCTTGAGCCATTGATCCTTGCTCATCCAATAGTAGTGGTGGTATAACCTTTATTATATTAACACTTGCATCGTCATATTAAATTATAACTAGCAATTGTGCATTTATGTACTCTCAACAATTAGTCAATAAGAGTCACTTGTTCATATAAATGTAAAAGAAGAAGATTTCTACTAAGACCTTTTAGATTTTATATAGCAATAATTAATATTTTTAAAGTTTTAATAAATCTTGGAACAATTATATAATAGTCCACAAATTCTATTAATAAGAAATATATGATCAAATCCTACATTAGAAATATAATGTAAATTACTTAAGTATCAAACCTAATAAATATAAATCAAATTGCCACATACTCATACCTTAAATATATATACATAGTTTAACTATTCATAATGACAATCCATACATAAATGAAGCTCTAGTAATAGAAGAAGGAAAAAATAATAATTTAAATTTTCAAAACTAAAGTATATTTTTTTGTGAATACATATAAATTTTTTAATTGTAGATAATAAAATAAAATTTGATTTTTATTTATTTTTAAATATTCTCATATGATAGAAATATTTTTTCGTGGGTATGGTTGATAGAATTGATCTTTTTCTATACAATTGAAATTATAATTATTAATGTTGATAGATAATATTTAGCATTTGACCTAGAAAAAGAAGAGAATTTTAATTGTCACAACTAATAGCACTATAAATACAAAGATTTATACACAATTACTTGGAATATATATTAAAAACACCATCTAATTAACAAAAATAAAAAATAAAAAGCATTTGTTGCACAACTTTAGAATTATTTTTCTTTGCAAATATGTGAATAATTTTATATGTATATTAGTTTTCTATCAAATATAAAAGAAATAATAATAATTTTTTAACTTGAATTAATTGAAATTCAAAAAAATATTATATTAGTGTACTATTGTCTATTCTAAGGAAATTTATTTTTTTGATAATTTATGGTGCCTATTCTACATTATATGAATATCAAATTGAAGTAATTAATAGTAATTTACAATATTTTTGAATTAAAAGCAGCCAAAACTAGGGGGTTGGTACTTTAACAATCAAACTAGACTACTACCAGCAGATAACCATTGAACATAACTACCCCGTACCACTTAATAAAACAAAAATAGGGTTTCGAACAATAATTAAAAATACTATCAGTAGGCCTTACATATATACTGCCTGTGTAAAAACTATTAAAGCTATAGTAATATATAAACAAAGGCATGATAGCCTTAAACTCCATCAAGTTCAAAGACCTACAGATTAATAGCTTAAAAGTAAAACAAGAAGAAACCATTAAGACTTCTTAGCCTCTTTCTTCCCCAGGAGGATGTTCACCCAATCTTTTGCAAGGAACTCAAATAGAATTTTAGTATCCTCCTTACGTAGGTCCCCCTCCAAGTCCTTTCGTAGGTTCAGTGTAGTGTTAGCAGGATGTGTCACTTTTATAGTGAACTTTGTCAATAGGTGCATTCTCTCCTCAATCACATGAATTCTTTCTTAGACCTCACTGCCAACCTTCTTCATGACCTCCACATTGACCTCCTACATGTCACTAGGAAAACCATCAACCTACATCATAGTAACTTCTTGTACAATTGGGGGGATAGCATTATCCTTGGAAAAAGTCTTAATAGGGGAGGAAATAGTTATGGGGGAGGGAGCTCTGTCCATTGTATCAAGGAATCAATCCCTCATTAAGTCCACACATCCTAGCTCAATGGTTGTCAACACGTGACACCTCCTTTCTCTCCTTTAACCCCTCATCTGAGCCAGATTGAAAAGAATCTAAGATCTCCTCTTCCTCCTCCACCTTCTCCCTTCTCGAAAGGTCGAAGCCTTCTCCTTCATTCTCCGTTTGGGGTGGCCAATGTCTTTCGAATCCATCACCTCATCTGGAAAGGCCCCTTCTTTCAACTTCCTTTTAGCATTATATTTTGCTAACCTTACCGACCTCCTAATCCCCCCTCTTCCCTCCTCCTCTAACTCTACCAGTTCTTTCTCTTTCCCTTTATCTTGTCTCCCTTTCTTCCCAAAAGGAGTGGGTTTTAATTCCACAGTTGACCTGCTAGTAGAAGGTTGTTGGTTTGGGGCCTTGGGATCCATTATCCTAAGCGGAACTAGTTGGGGATAGGGGTTGGGATGAGTCGAAGTATCAACCTCCACTATCCTAAGGGGGACAAGGGCAAGGTGAAACTAATACAAATGAAAAGTTAACCCTTGATATAAAATGGTAAAATTAACCCCTTTTCTCATTTTTCCCTTTACATTAGTTACCATGTCTTCTAAATCATGCAACAGAAAAAAAGGAATGGAAATTAAATCCTAGTGGTGAAATTGATTTAGGAGGGGAATGTGGTAGTAATAATAGACACTGTACCTTCTTTCCAGCGTTAGGTACTTCATCAACATTAGATAGACCTCATTCAATGGCTCAAGGAGCTTCTCCTACATTAAACCACCTCTATGTCGAATAAGTTCCTCTCCATCTAGGAAGAAGCATTGTAGGCTTACTTCATTAGGTACCCTTGTCACCTTCTACCACTTCCTTCCCTTCATGGCCAAACTCGTCACTAGAGCAATGAATTCCTCAGAGATATGGAAGGATATGCCATTAATCATGACTTTTTAGTCCTCCTAGGAATGAACAAATTGCATGGAACAATTTTCATCATGCTCATTAAAAGCCTCCATAAAAAGCACAAACCTACCTTACTTTAGCATATACCACACCAGTAGCTTCCTCCCAGTCTCCTCAATCGTGGATGGCTCAATACACATAAGATCACCACCAATCTTTCCAAATTTCCCTAATCCTATCACCTTCTTTAGAACCCAAAAACACTTCCTAAAAGTGACACCACACTTACGCTGAAAATTCCTAAGGCTACAATAATGGATGGTCATTATTATTAGTAATAATATTAGCATCCTTGGTATAAGTTAAAGTCACATGTTGAATGCCACCATCTTCCTCCCATTCTCTTCCATCATTCCCAAAACACACAAATCATTTAAAACTTGAACCTTTTTTTTGCATGGCATACAAGAACATGTATATGAAAATTATTTTAAAAATTTCCTTTCAAACATCAAAGATCTTTCTTTTGTGGGCCATGAAAATTTATTATTGGTAGTACCATCTCCTTCACTCCTAGCCATCTATCCTTCTCGGCTTTTTCCTTTTTGCCAACTCATTAGCATGATCCAAAAATTTAAAATATGTCTCTAGCTAGGATTCATCATTCTTTATTTCTTAGTTCACTAAATCTCTTACCAAATTTGGTAAGACATTGAATTCCCTCTAGCACCTTAGTCCTTTCACCTTTAGATATAACACCACCATACTATCTACCACACTATTTCCCTCTTGAAATATATGATTCAAATCAAACCTATTAAAATTGGCTAGTAGGTATCTAATATCTTCAATCACACATTTTATAGCCCACACTTCTTTCATATTACCTTTTACAATTTCTATGATAACTTTGGAATCACCTTCAACTTCCACATATCTCCACCCCACACTCACCACCAACCTTAAACCCCAATACAGTGCCCTCACCTCCATGGTGTTGTTTGAAACTTTCCCTAGCTACTTGACATACACCAAAAGCATCTGTCCCTTGCTATCTCAGACCATTCCTTCCCTCACTAAGCCTTGATTCCTAGCCACACCATCAAAATTAAGCTTAACCCAATTCGGGGGCACAAGTTCCCATCTAGTTCTTTTCCTTTCTGATAGGTTGGACTTATCTACCTCCAATATCCCCTCCTCCATTTTCTAGCCTGTGGCCACTTTGACCTCTAGTTCTCCTAGGGGAAATGCTGGCCTTGTCTTCTTGCTGCAACTCATGTTCTCTACCATAAGTTTATATATCTTTTCCACCACAACTTCCTCCACTCTCTCTTCATTCCTAAACACACTATTATTTCTCTCCTTCTAGACACCCCAGCACACATGGGGGGATAAATTTCCACAACATGACAAGGAGAGGGTGAGCAAAGGGGCCTTGTGAATTCTCCATAAATTGCTCCAAATTCTAATTAAACACCCAGTCAACCTCCAACTTCTGTAAAAGCCTCCCTCAAATGTTAGCAACATACCTACAATGTGGAAACAAGTGGTAAATATTCTCCTCCTCCATCTTACACAAGTAGCATCTATTTTGTAGTTGGAACCCCCATTTCATTAGGTTGTCTATGGTGAGTATTTTCCTGTGGATAGTGGTCCACCAAAATATATTAATCTTAGGTATTAGATAACTAAACTATATATTCTCCTAATGATTAGGTTCAAAAAATTTCTCAAACATTAGTTTATAGGTAGACTTAACAGAGAACTCCCCCATTGGAGTGGCCTTCCAAGTGAATCTATGATTTTGGTCCCTTCCAAGGATCCTGTACCCTTCAAGTAGACTATTTAGCTCTTCTATTAGGTCTCTTCTAACTATAGCATCCTATTATGGCCCAACCTTCTTCCACTTCATCCCTAGGCAAATAAAATCAGCCACCATTCCTCTTTCCTACTCTTGGAGATGGTTCTAGAGAGGTAATTTACAATGTTGTTTACATGTTCAAAATAAAATGAAATTGAATGAACAAACATATATAATAGAAAGTACATGTGAATATATAAACTGCAAGATCTACAAGAAATCAAAATAGAAAATTGTCAAAACATTAAAACTAAGATTTTCAAGAATAAAAATACATTTTTGAAAATTATAAAATATATTTTTATGAATATCTCATCAGAAAATCAACTATAAAGAGGTCGTACAACATTTTTGGAAAAATAGTAACTTTTGGGAGAAAAAGCTCCCACAATAAGCCTATCAACTTAATTAATTATAATATTAATTATTATTATATTATAATAAAAAAATATTATATTAACACTTGTGCATTTAATTTCAAACTAAATTATTTATTTTAAAAAAATATTTATCTTGTTTTATGCTTTTGAAGATACTTAAAATATAATTAACTTTAAGGACGTAATGCAGTATAGTTAAATTATTCTAATTCAAATAGCACATTTAAATTTTAAGTTAAAGGTGATTACATATGAATAGTTGAGGGTTCTTATATAGCATATTTATTAGTTATTATAGACTAGAGATGACATGTGTCTTTTTTTTGGTTACATTTATAAAACTAGTCAAGTGTGCCCCACATTTTCCCAAAAAGCATCTGTGGTCGTTAATCTAACTTGATCAAATGGCACTACTATGTGCATAGTGATTTCACACTTGATCATGTTTTTCGCATGTCTTCTTTGTAGGGCTTTTGGAAAAGATAGTCAATTGTTGCCGAATTCAACCCAAAAATCATTTAGAGTCGTTGATCTTTGTTCATCCAATGGTCATCACAACATGACCTTTTAACTTTATAATATTAGTAATATAGTTATGAAATATATTAGAATATTTGTAATTTTAAAAATGAAATAGGTTTTCAATGACACTTTAAATTTGATTGTTAAATCTGATTGTAAAAGTAACTATCAATTAAAATGGTTGTTAAATGTGAAACCTCAAGAAGTTAATTTTAATTCAATGTTAAAATATTATATTTTGTTTCTTAAAAATTTAATATAAAAATCAGAAAATGACAAAATATTGCATAAGTAACCATAACAATGAAATACAATTTTATATGGAACTCCAGAATTTTTGTTGATATTCATTGTCACTTGAAAATTACAATCTGAAGTAAAGTCTAGAGACTCTAGAGGTTAGTATAGTGATTGCAATTTGATAAAAGAAAATGGAAAGTGAAACTAGACTTTAGGGGAAAACCCTAGTACTATTGTACTAGTCATTGGAGAAAGCCCAAGATTGCACTAAGGTTTTGAATTCTTCTAGCCATGGGTTGTCCTATGCCACTTCATCTAGGTTATACCATTTTTGAAGAAAATCCAAGAAAATTTGTGCTCATTTATAATGGTGCTTCAACTGTGGCCATGTTCCAAAAGCTTATAGGTTTCACCTACCCAAGGGATCCCTACCTCTAATTCTACATGAGCAACAATATCAATGTCATCATTTAAGTATTCTACTTTAAAAGTCTTCCTCAGGAGTAGAAAAATGTCAACCCTTGCTTCTCTAAGGTTAAGTAGAGAGGTTATAAAATAGGACATAATGTCATTGTTGACATGGTAGCTTTCTCATTCTCCAAAAACTAACACCCCAGAACCATTTTGAAAGCATAAAATAATTAAGTTCATAGTAGTAGCTATAGTCAGAACAACCTCATTGTAGATTGACAAGAGGTTTTCATTAGGGATTTTACCTAAAAAATGCCTTCTATTCCACTTCCAATTTGCATGTTAGGCAAATTGGAGAGGCCATCTTAACTATAGAGCAAGGCTTACTACTCTACCAAACTGCATGATGAAAGGAGCAACTCAATTGCCTATAAATAAGCTAAGTGGCTAAGAAATGGTCCTAACTCCCTACATATTTGTTTGTTCAACTTCCAGTTCATTTTTTTAAAATTATTAAATCTTCACAAATATTCAACATAAATGTAATTTCATACCAAAAAAGTTATTATTCATGTAAAGGTAATGGAAGAGGTGATGCCACTAACAATGAAAAAGACATGCATGTACTATCCACTGCAAGTGGTACAGGATGGAAGAAAATGTGTCACTATTTCAGAGGCTTGAACATGGTCGAGGCTTCATTCCAGATATTTGGCCTAAAATAAGACTTTAACCATTGATATATTATCATTTGATGGATAATAGTTTGTAAATAGATGATACTTGTTACACTCGTATGTTGGAGATATGAAATGATATTAGAAACATTTCCCAAAAATCTATTACTGCATACATCAATTCCTAATCGCATGTAGCATGTGTAGTATGTATTATGTACTACTAATAACCAGTAAGTACTTACTAGAAAGTGAAATTATGATTCACACAAATTTAGAAAGTAAATTTCAAATTACTATAAAATAGCTAGAGCCCCCAAAAAAAACAACATGCCCACTAAAATATCAAATGTCAACAAAAAGTGTTTTACTTCACATTATATTATTTGCATCTACCTTACATTTCATCTTCATATGTATATATATACTATAGTATACCAATAACAATTGTGGTTTCCCTCAGAAAGGGAAGCAACAAAGCTTCGAACTATTACATTTCAAAATTGTACACTTTTGATAATATGTTTTAAAAATAAACCGATGATTCTTTGTGTAACACTTCTTTTATCCTTCAAAACATCCCAAAAGTGTTGAAGTTCTAGATTTGTTCTTCCAACATGTCTACAATTTGATCTTCAAAATTAATAGGGTCGAGACCCATTTTAGAAAACATCACTTGAAGGTCTACCTTTTCCATTTCCTTTTTCAGCTCTTCGATGGCATCCCTAAGATTAGCAGAGAAAACTTGAAAAAAGTTACAATAAGCCTAGTAGAAAGATCACTCTGTTCCTCATTCTCTTCCATAGACAAATCTGGGTTCGCAATAGGGCCTGGATTTTCATTCGATGATCCTTCTTCCATAGGTAGTCTCATTTTTGGCAACCAACTACTTTTCTAATAGTGGCAACCACTGAGCAAGATGTTTGCAATTTAAAGAATTTTTTTTCAAATAGATTCCACCATGCCATAAATACAATAGGACATTCCACATATGTGTCATCTAGCAACATTCACCAATGCATTATATATGTTTTTTAGTAGAAAGGAAAAGTCACCTAATCAAATATATGTTTTTTCCAATAAATGAGAAAAATTTCCTAATGCAATATATATATTTTCCAACAAATAGGTAATATTTCCTCATCCAATATATATTTTTTTCCAATGAATGGGAAAAATTTTCATTTACAATATATACCCTTTGTATCAAAAGGGGCAAAATCACCACAATTTTATGAAATTTTGTAATGGTCAAAGAAAATATGCATCTAACATTAAACCTTTCGTGATATCAAAAAAAAATTTGCCAACATAAATTTATTTTTTCCCTCGAGAGTAGTGTTGGATTCACCATGAGTTTATATGTTTTTTAGGGAGGGGGTTTCTTAAAATTATCCCTATATTCTATTATCTTCTTATAAAATCAATAGGAGATTATTTAAATCCCAATAAAGTCTTACCCAAATGGGGTAATTTTTACTTCAATCTTAGGAGATGTGTTCAGAGTGTTTGTGTATTTGGAGATGAAATTTCATACCATGATCAGAATACAAAGGGGCATACCTACATTGACACAAAGTGTGAGTACAAGTGGATATTATGCTAGAGAATAAGAAACAAAGAAAAAAGAATATAAGAAAATTGATAGACGTTCCTTTCTTATTAGAAGAGAACCTAAAGGTAACAAAATTCTTGTTTGTTGGACATGTAAGGAACTTGGTCATTATTCATCTAAATGTCCTAAGAGAGAAAAGAAGAATAATCCTAGAGAGCCTTACAAGTGAGGAACACCTAAAGATTTCTTCTTTGTTAATCTTGATGATGAACATAATTTTAAGATGCTAAATTTCCTAGATGACGGTGATGATGAGGATCATTAGATATGATTTGTTTCTATTAAGGAACAAATCCCTAAGAAAGAAGAAGTAAGACAAGAAAAATCTGTAGTATCACGTGTTTAGAAGAAAATGCCTTATTGGATTATAGATAGTGGTTTTTCTCATCATATGAGTAGAGATATGAACATTTTTTTAAAATTCAATAGTTATGATGGCAGAATGGTTAGAGTTGGAACTAATACAACATGTTAGATTAAAATAAAATGATTTGTTACTTTTTATGGAAAAACTAACACTCAGGATGTCTACTTTGTGCATTGATTTAAAGATAATCTTTTGAGTTTGCACAATATTTTGACAATGGGTATGAGTTTCAATTTGCAAAGAAGACAAGTATATTATCAAAGATAAGAATGGAACATTGATTGGTATTGGTACAAAAATAAGAGGTAATGGTTTTTTAATTTAACCCTACGAAAATGACATGTTTACTAGCTAAAGTGGATGATAGTTTGTTATGGCATAAGATATTTTGTCATATTAACTTTGATAACATTGTGAGGTCAATACAATATTTGTTGTTGGAGATTTTTCTAAGATTGTGAAACCTTCTACTATGATATTTAGAAAAGGTGTGTTGGTAAAGAAGAAGAAATTTTTATTTCTAGGCAAGATATCTACTACTTTAATGAACTTGGAAATTATACATACATATATAAGTGGACCTACAAGAATAAGAAATTTTAATGGAGAAAGGTATTTTATTATTCTTACTAATGATTTTACTAGAATGATGTGGGTAGAATTTCTTAGAGAGAAATTAAAAGCTTTTGAGAAATTGAAGATATCTAATAGTAGAATTGAGAATGAATCTTATTTGAAGAATATTTATACTTGAGATCTGATAGATGTGGATAATTTATTTTAATTTAAGTTAGCATATTTTGTGAGGACAATGGTGTAAAGAGACATCTTTCAACCCTTAAGACAGCACAACAAAATATAATAGTAGAAAGGAGAAATAGATCATTCACTGAAGCAATTAGAGCAATGATGTTTGAGAATAATATATCACATATATTTCGGAGAGATGAAGTGAACACCTCGGTATACATAATCAACAAAGTGCACAATAGACAAGGCAATGGTAAGACACCTTATGAACATTGGTTTGGACATACACCTACTATGAAATACTTTAGAATCTTTGGAAGTAAGTGTTATTTAAAAAGGTAAGATGATATTGGAAAGTTTGATTCTAGAATTGATGAAGGAATATTTCTTGGATACTCAACGAACAATAAAGAATATAGATATTTTAATAAGAGATTGAAGACAATTGTTGAAATTTATAATCTCAAAGTTGATAAAAAGTTTAGAATTCAAGAAAGGATACTTGATTATGATTCTGATGGAGAGACTAATCAAAGGACTAATGATCATAATTTTGACCCAAATTATTTTATGAAACTAGCACTCATCTATAGACTAAATTACAATGAGAAGAGTGCAAAGAAGACCCTACATCAGATCAAAGAGCATAGATTAGAGTTGAACAAGTAACATCTAATAGGAATATTGCAAAGAATTGCCACATGAAACAAATCATTGGAAGTGTGAACAAAAGAGTTATGACAAGAAAAAAGGTTAGTGAATTTTTTTATATATCTCAAGTTGAACCAAAGAATGTTGGTGAAGCTGGTAAATGTGATCTTTGGATTAAATCTATAAAATAACAATTAGAGAAGATTGAAAAGAAATAACTTGGGAATTAGTTCCAAGACCTAAAGATAAAAATATCATGGGAACTAAGTGGATATTTAGAAATGAGATAAATGAAAAAGGTGAAGTTGTTAGAAAAAAAGAAAGATAAATTTGTAAAGGATACTCATAGATTGAAAGAATTGATTTTGAGAAAACTTTTGCATCTATTGCTAGATTTGAGGCAGTTATAATGTGTTTGGCATATGCAGGTAACACAAACATTAAAGCATTTCAAATGGATGTTATGTCAACTTTTCTAAATGGAGAACTTGTTAAGGAAATATACATTGAACAACCTGATTGTTTTCCTTTGAAAAAAGAAAAGGATATTATTTACAGAGAGAAGAAATCATTATATGGACAAAATCAAGCACCTAAAACCTATTATACAAGACTAGATAAATAGTTGGATTTGTGAAAGGTAATGTAGATAGTAATTTTTACTTTAGAAAGAATGAAGATGGTTTACTAATTGTTGCTGTATTTATGGATGACATTATTTATGGAGGTAATAATGAAGCTAGAAAGAATTTTTTAGAAGAAATGAAAAAAAAATTGAGATGAGTATGATTGGTGAAATGAAATATTTCTTGAGATTGTAAATTATAAGAATAAAGATTGCATTTTCATATTGCAAGCTAAGTATCTTAAGTATTTTTAAAAAAGATTAATATTAGAAAATTGTAAACCTACTTGAACACCTATGGTGACTACATGTCAATTATCAAGAAAAGATGAATCCACTAGTGTAGAACAAATAAAATATTGATCTGTGATTGGTGGATTACAATATTTGACACATACTAGACCTGATATAGCTAATGTAGTTGGAATTGTGGTGAAATTTCAAGTAGATCCTAAAGAGACACATCTTGCAGTAGTAAACAGAATTTTCAAATACTTGAACAGAACTCTAAATTGTGGATTATGGTATGATAGATTACATGATTTCATGTTATATTTATATGTTGATGCTAATGGGGTAGGAAGTATGGATGTAAAAAAAATAGTCGTGAATGATTCTTCTTCGGAGGGAGATTGGTTTCTTGGCTAAGAAAGAAACTAGATTGCATTTCAAAAAGTACAACACAGGCAAAATATGTATCAATAGAGAATAATTTTAATCAAATAATTTGTATGAACCAAATATTGAAGGATATTGGAATTGAGTTTTTTGATCCTATTATCATATAGTGTGGTAACACAAGTATAGTTAGCATGTCAAAGAATCTAGTTTTACATTCAAAGACAAAGCACATCTCAATTACTTCACTTTTTAAGAGAAAAGTAGTAGAGAAAGAGTTTAGACTGGAATATGGTAGAAAAAGGAGAAAATAGATGGCATATTTATAAAACCTTTGGCTAAGGATACATTTGAGTATTTGAGAGTTATGCTTGGGTTCATGCACCAAACTTCTTCAAAGTAGTCGAATGTAGATATTGCATCATTCTAATATATAAAAGAGAACTATTCTTTTCTCTAGAATGGATGCTTAATGTTTATCTATGGGGGAGTATCTATCTTTGTGTTGATTAATTAAAGACTCTTAGTATTGATATTTAATAGTGTATTTGAACATTTTTTTGAGTTTTTGTAGATTGGATTAGAGATGAGTGAATTTTGAGAATTGGTATAGTGGAAACCTTGTCATTAATGTCAATGGTGGAGAGTAGTGAGCATGAAAAATATTGTATATGAATGGCGGAGAGTAGAACATGAAAGCTTTCTTTGTTATTTTTGAAAGAGAGTAGTATTGATGTCTATATATAGGGAACATTAACACCTTCCTTTTGCATATTGATCAATGGGGGAGATGTATTATATGGTTTCAATTAGAACATGAAAATATATTTACAGGTTGTTTGAGAGAGAAATGTATGTTTACATTCATGGACAACATAAATGGGGGAATAAAGGTAGATGAGGAAGAAATGTATTTCAATATTCATGGTACTTTGATATTTGTCATCTTATATAGATGACGATATGAAGGCAATTACATATCAGCTATCTCTTGATCCTAGTTTTAGTTCTACACACTTTACAAAGATCATATATCTAACAAATCTCTATGCATAATTGTTAAGGGAAAAAGCCAAAATTAGGGCTACACTTGTAAAAATTCAAGTGATGATTCTTCCAATCATGGATGCACTACAAAAGCACATTGCACATGCAAAGACACTCATCCGTGATAATAAATTCTACATATGTGACCAAATGATGGAACTATTAGTAGAGGTACATATAGCCTTGCATGGAAGCAAGATATTGCAAAATAATTGGGACAAGACCATGTCAATCATTTTGAAGGTACATAGTGATTTCTTGTCACATTTTGGTATTAACATGTAAACATTTTCTAGCTTTGGCATTTATGTCAAAAAAGGAGAGAAGATATGTTTATTAATAAAAAGGGGGAGAATATTATTAGTAAAGGGGAGAAGAAGATTATTTGTATAAAGAAGATTATCATACTCCAGATATATATATATATATATAGGGGAGAGATATATGTATGGGGGAGTAGTAATATGAATATACATGTACTGATTAGTAGAAAATATGTTTACAAAAGCAATTTTGAAAAATCATCTAAAAATAGAGTAATTTTTCAAGCTATAGCAGTAGTAAGTCAAAATCAAGTTGAAGACAAAAAAATGTTGATAAAGGAAATTTTTGACTTGTAATTTTGAGAAATCAAACTTTTGGTATGATAAGTATTTTTGTCACTAATTCCAAAGGGAGATATTTTTTCAATATTAAGGTCAATTTATCTAGTAGTGACTTAACACTTACTTAGTTGGTTTCATTACTACTAAGCTCTAGAGTTGTTACCGAGCTTATCATTCATTTAGTAGTGTTAACTAAGTGTTTCAATTGCTACCAAGCTAAACAGTCAGATTGGAGTTCATGTTGAGCTTCACAGTGTCTACCAAGCATCTAAGAAAATTTACTCTATTGCCTAAGCATAGAAAATTCTACCAAGCTATCTAGTAGAAGTGATGAATATCTGAATGTTAACTGAGCCTGCAGTGTTAACAAAGAGGATCTAGTGTTGAATAAGTCATGTAGTGTCAACCAAGTGATTTAGTACCTACTAAGTTTATTAGTATTCATTAAGACACATAGTGCTAATTGAGTTTGTACTACTCAAACTGATCAGTATGGACCAAGCTTCAAATTCAACTTCAATGGAGTGCCAGAGTTTGTCAAGTGTTGACTATGTTTGATGAGTGTGAGAACATCACCAAGTTTGTCTTCTGAACCCAAGTTAGAGTAGTGACCTAGCTTTGGGAATTGTGATGAATTTGGTATTGTATCCAAATCAATAAGTAATTAATTAGATTTATATATATGTAATGTATTGTATCATATCCAAACATGACTAGGAATGTATGAGAATAAGTAAAAAGCAAATGAGTGCAAGTTGAAGAAGGCTACAAGTAGTATATGGTACAATAGAGATTTATATATCATAGTTAGGTGATCATTATAATTCAAGGAATCTCATTTAGAAAATTAAAGTATTAGATCAGAGATAAACCATTGATTCATTCTAAGAGGTGCATCAATCAAATTCTTTAACTAGGTGGACTTAATAGTCTTTTGCTAAATCTCCTAATGGAGTGCATACTTCATTGGATGTTTGTAAATCCTTTAACAAGGTGGAACTAACAATTGTTATTGCTCCTAATAGTGCAGATCACCAAAAGTGGTTAATTGTAAGCCTTAACAAGCCACCTTTATACTGCAATACTAAAGCTTGTAGGTATCATCCCCACCCCAATTTTAATTTCTATTTGGAAAGTTTCTTGGTTACCATATCTTGTGTCAAAGTGTTATGAATGTTTTATTACTTTCATTCTTTCATGCATGCAACTAGATCGGAATAATATATGAATGATTAATTGGTAAAGTGAGTTAAAGTTTTATTGGTTCCTAATTCACCCCTCCCCTCTCAGTAACCTAGCCTACCTTTTCTTTCTAATAGATTAAGTACTTATGTGTTGCATTCATGATAATGTTTGTTATTGACATCAACAGATTATCTTTTTGGATAGTTTAGCCATACTTGTATAGAAAAAATAATTTAGTCAGGTATGTGGTTGGTTAGTTATTTTATGTGCACTTGAAGTTATATTTAAGAACATATTCTGATGCTATGTCTATGTTCATGGAAAGAGTTATGAAGATTTGTACGAGTTCAAAAGAATTGTGGAGACTGTTCTTATCTAGAGAGTCTTTGGTTGATAGTTTATGGTATTTTCATTTTATCTTGTTGATGAGGCTAAGGATTATTCAACACACTTGGATTATGGTTGAAGACATTCTCAAGATATTATGGTTAACATGGTGGAATCAAATGTTCATTCTCTATTTTTCCTAAGAAGCTAACTATTTCTAAAATCCTTTTGGAAAGTGTTCATTTTAATTTAATGTGTGTTGTCATATCTTAATGAGGTCATATATTATTCATTGTAAATCAAGAAAGCCTCAATGCCGACTCAATACTTTTTTAAGACTTGTTGTAAAGGAAAGATTTTTTCCTCATGATAAAGTGTATTTTGTATCTAGTACAGATGGCTATTGTTTATGTGAGCTTGAATTGAAATTATGTTTGATCAAAGAATAGATTGATGTTGAGGATATATTGTGAGCTTCAAAGAAACATTATTGGAAAAGGAGTTGATGTTCAGTTGGTTCAAAACTTTGATATGTTATCTCAATGATTTTTTAGTAAAGATAGTCTGAGGTTATTTGAATAGTAGGTTCAACTATCCTCCTTTCAACTCCTACCAGGGTTGACACAACTCCTAACATGGTTAGAATATCCTATTAGGGGTTCAAATTCTTCTAATAGGGAGTCATATGTATTGAGTGTATTTTATTGGCTCCTAACAAAGTCTATCCTTTCACAAGGAACTTTTATATTAGTACATCATCTTGTGGGAATCATCCACACTAGGGGTTTTCTTCTACTAAAGGATGTCCCTACTTAACATATTTTATTTTTATTATGCATGGTTACCTTACTATAGTTGTTGAATTTCTTTTTACATTTTCACAATTATAGATATGAGATACTCAATTGGCCTCTAACTTGAGAAAAAATATATTGAACATTTTGCTAATAAATATGCTTTAGTACAATAATGTGATAGCATAAAAACTTGTACATAAGAGAATGTAATATCTCTATTTCTATAAAATTAAGATAAATAAATAAAAGATTAAATTATTATTACAATAAAAAAAAAATGGTTTCTTTAGTTTTATTGTGAGTAATAGAATTGAAAATATATATTCAAATATAAATTATAGGAAGACTAAGAAACTATACTATAATTTGATAAATTAATCATTTAAAGGAAAAATAATTGTAATTCTATGGAGAACCATAGATAACCTACCAAGGAGAGGATTCTAGCTAGCCAACTACTATGTGTTATGTTACAATGTAGTGGAATCCATTCAACACCACCTCTTACATTGTCCCTTTGCTTTGGATGTCTAGAGGGAGATTTTGGATGGTCCCTCTACTCACCCATACCTCAAAACGTTTTGGAGAGTCATTCCCCCATATGTGTCATAGAAAATTTTGAAGGAACAAAAAAATGTATATTTCAGCAAAAAGCTGTTCCTAGCTTGGTGGTGATTCAGCAACTAACTAGGCTCCTAAAGGAATGTAGTGGGATCTAGCATTGAAAACCCCCCATGAACCCCCTGAGGGATCAAGATATGAGATATGTTACTTCTTGGGACTTAAGTTTGAAAGTAGCAAGATTTGACAACTCCAAATTTGTTGCCAAACATAAAATGGTTTGCCACCCCCCTCTAAAAGCTCGTATGAAAATCAATTATGAAGGCTCAACCATTACTAGAAGGATTGTGGTTGGTGATGTTGTTTAGGGTAATACTAGTAAGATAGTGGTTGCCTATGCTAGAGCTATGGAAAGGGATCAAATAATGAAGTGAAATATTTGGCCCTACTATGGAGAATAAGGATAGTGTGCACTAGAAGAATTAACAAACTAGCTATCGAGTGTGATTTTATATTCATTATCAAAGTTGTGAAGGGAGAAATCTGGTGTAGCTGGAAGATCAAAGTGATAATAGAGGGAATCTATGTCTTGTTGGATGGGCTTCAAGAAGTCCATGTTGATCACATCTATTAGGAAGGTAAAGGAGCTACATATGACCTAGCTAAAATTGGTCATAACGTGGAAGGAATAAAGGAATGGGATGATGTCATACAAACCCCACCATCCACACAACTGATGGTGGAAAGTGAATGTGCTCTTTATGGTGAAATATAATGAAGCACAATAGGTGGCATATTGGTGTGGACCCAAGTGGGCAGGAGAACCCTTGGATTAAAAAACTTTAAAGTTTAGAATGGCTGGAAAGATTTTGTGTTTATTTTTATTTGGGGTTCCCTCACCATGAGCATCAATTACCATGGCTAGAGCATGATTCATGCGGATTTGATCAAAATGAAAAAACTACCAAGGATAGGCATTATGAATAAACATAATGGCAATTTCCTTTCACTTTACTCCACATGCAGCTAGAAATGGTTAATTTTGATGGGAAAGGTACCGTTCACACATGTTCATGCTGAAGGAGGATAGGTAATCATAACGCCTCATGATTTTATGATGGGAATCTATTTCTTTCTTAGGTTCATTTTTAGAATTATATCTTTAAACTACCTTGGCTTCCAATATTTTCCCTACAATAAGGGGATGTCAGTACAAACTAAGGATTTGGTGATCGAGCTCAATGAAGACATGGGGGCTAGTGTTCACATTGAACTAGATAAGATTGAAGATTGTATCAAGGATAGTGAGGTGGCATGGGTTTATCTATTTGAAGATGGATTATTGTCATTGATGGAAGGCATTGAAAGGTATGATGAACATGTGTCCCTATAATTTTTCAACAACTAGAATAATAGAAAGGTGAACATTAATGAGGTGGTTTTCAAAATGATGGAGGAGCTTGTTGTGACAGTTCATGGGTTGTCTCTCAAGCGAAGGTGTTGGCATAACTAGGCCAGAGTATCTGATGAAATGAGCTTGAGGAAATTATTTCCCACTAAGGAAAAGATGGTTTGCAGGCGAAGTGGGTTCTCGAGGGAAGACCTACCCAAATCTTGGGATGTAGTGTGTTATGCCATTATGCACTACATCACACTCAAAGATTAGTTCCAAGTGTTGTATTATTACCAATTTCCTATTTTAAACCACTTTAGGAATGAGGACCTCATTTCCTTCATGCACCTTATTTTGCATTCAATGGAGGATAATGTGTTTAATTTTAGGAGGAAGAGGGAGGAAGGAAGATCCTTTTATATCTTGGACTAGGCCTTCATGTTTAAACTCTAAAAGTTCCAACCCACCCTCAACCTACCTCTTCTTGTTAATCCCCTTGCCACTATTACACCTCAAGTCTCCATGAACCCTAGCATAGGGTTGGACTCAAAAAAGGTGGACAAAAGCTCCTAGGTACTAGGAAAAATATTAGCATTACTAACTCCAATACATATACTAGGTGGAGTAATAAATTTTCCAAGAACTCTAGCAAAAGGCTTAAAGTGAAAAAATTAAAGACACCCTCCAAAAAAAAGGTGAGTTCTAAGTCCACAATTAGTGAAAGAAAATCCACTACGAGGAGGAATAAAGTTATGCACCATGGTTGTAGAAGTAAGGATGTGTGAAACCCTTCACACATTTCAAACACCTTGATAGCCAACCCATCCCTAGATAAAATCTTGGGGGTAGATATCACCTCCCTTATGAAGGATTCTGCTAAGGCTTGGGGGAAGAAAGGGTTTCAGAGCTATTGATAGGACCAAAGAAAACCTCAGTTGGAAAGGTGGGAAAAATCAATGCATGACCTGGTTGATAATTAGGAAGCCCTATGTCGTAAATTTTGAATCCTTGTTGAATTCTCTACAAAGGTCATGCATTCAAACATCGCCACTCTACACTTTTTGCAAGTGAACAAGGAGAAGGAAGTGGCAAAAGGGAGTGAGACCACTTACCCCCTCTACAGCTTTCTGGTGGATGATTGACTTAAGACTATAATAGAGAAAGCCATTTAGGAGGAGGTGGAGATACTAGTCATGAAGGATCTTGATGAAAAGGAGGCTAAGGACTTGGAGGAGAAAGAGGTCATCTAGCTCCTATGCCTTTTTAGGTTTTTTTTAAAGTTATGTTATTGTTAATTGTAAACTTCATGCCCTATATGACATTTTTGGTTAATGTAGATATTAATCTGTTCAATAGCAGCACTTGTAATTTATGTTGTTAGGTTACTTTTTTGTATGGTATGAGTGATAGGGGTCATTTGATTGATATTGATATTATGAAGTACCCTATTATGATGTTAACCATTAAGCTATTTTTGATGTCTAGAAAAAGGAATTGGTTAGATAGTATGGGATAACTATCGACCGTTGTACAACCTTCTATACTATAGGGTCAACCCCCTTCTTTTGGTTGCTATATAATACATAAAAGAACATAACTAAATCATATCATGAGCAATTTTCCTTATAGGATCTATTTTAAATCATTTAAAAGAAAATCACTTGTACTTCTATGTAGAAACATAACTAAACCATCGCTTGAAAATTTTTCCTTATAAGACCTTATTAGTTTTAAATCATTTAAAAGAAAATCACTTCTAATTCTATCTAGAAACATAACTAAACCATAGCTTGAATAATTTTCCTTATAGAACCTTATTAGTTTTGAAATAGTTACAAAACTTTTAAATGTTCAAAATTTTTTCTAAAGTAATTGTTTTTCATTTCTTTTTTAATTAATAAAAGAAAAATTAAAAGGAAAGTAGAAATCTTAGTATAAAACCTCACGCTCAAAGAAGTTTTCCAAACATGTGTAAGCCAAATTTTTTTAAACATATGAAAGGGACTATTCATAAAAAAAAAATTGGTTGGTAATCATATAATTAGTGATAATAAAGATTGGGATAGGGAGTTGTTTTTCCTAGAGAAATTGCCCTACATTTGAAGGCAAGATTAAACAAAGCTTGGCCTAATTGTGGTAACCATATTGTTGCGCAATTTAGTGAGAAAGATGGCAAAAGGAAATTAATGGAGTCATGGGTATCGCTCTCTTTCTCACTACAATGTTGTTGGTTAATATGGTGAGTGTTGGGGGAGTAATGACTACTGAGGATGGTTTTAGTACTAGTGGTCCACCGGATGATGATAAGGTGCCCACCCATCCACCAACATCTGAAGGAGGCACTACAAAATCTCCATCTGCCTATCTAATATATTATTCCACTTCTATCTTGACCTCAAAATAAGATATAATAATTTCTTATTGGTGGTTGAGATTTCTTTGACAGTCATGGATAATCAATAATATAGTGGACATTTAAAGTTCCATCTTGTTTGTTTTATCATATTTACTTGTTATTGACAGATTTTTCAAGTAGGTTTTATTTATTGCTCTAACATTCCTTTGGATCTAGATTGCTCTTATTAAGGAATATTTCTATCAAAATAGAAACTTCTTGTTGGAAGTAATTGTGGTTTTGAGGGGGCGGGGGGTGAATTAGAACTAGTGCTTTTTTTTTAAAAGTAAGAAATTTTTAATTTAACATTCCATAATAAATGAATGCATAAAATTTATTCTCAATAATCAACATTCAAGATGATAGAGTAAGAAGGTAATAACTCACAAAAGATAGAGATATGGGATTTGTGCTAAGTGGGAAACTCTAAAAAATTCTTACGATTTCGTCATAGGGAGAAAAGACCACTCCATGAAATTGCTATTTTATTGAGTTGCAACTCCTTTTTACATTTGTAGTTACAACTGCTAAGGGCTACAACCCCTTTTCTTCTTTTTGAATCTAAGTTACAATCTCACATACACATATAACTATACTTTTATACACTTATACATGTAAGTAAGTTTACAATGAATCTTTTCAAAATCAACTTGAAATATTTAACCTAAAAGCCTTTATATCTCTTTTTAGGATTTAATCTTTTTCACACACATCAGAACATACAGCTCTATTCAGACTTTGAGTTATTTTAAGTTATTTTAATAACTGCCTCATAAGTTCTTACACAACTAAAAAGGGAAATTTCATCTTCAAAATAAAACTGATATAGAACTCTTTGAAAATCGACATACATGTCTTTGACATGAAGATTTTAAGAAAAATAATATGAAGACCTTCAAGATCTTCACACATGTTCTTGCCATGAAGTTTCAAGAAACTATTAACTAAATAACTGTGATCTCAACAGAATAATTATTAACTAGTGAAATATAAATTGTGTTTTCTTTAATCATTCATTCCATGCTGATTTGAAAATAGTATGCCACAAAAATAATCAAAAAACCAAACCCTTGTTCTGTATTTATAAATGGTCTTACTTCTCCAAAAAAAATACAGGCTTCCACATAATTCATCAAACCCTTCTATTTAATCAGAAAAGAGACAGATTTATTTCCAGTGAAATCAAATTTTTGTCCTGTTCAAAGTGATGAAGAACCATACCTGTTTATGTGTATAACTTTAACTTTATAGAGAGTTTGATAAATAATAGCAAACCCTTTCCTTTTCTCATTCTACCCTTTGCTTTTCTCATTCTTCCAGTGTAATATCTCTAGCATGCAACAAAGAATGTTGAATGAGTAAAATAAATCCGAAAGAAAGAAAAAACCAAAACATTTCTCATTCTCTGTGACATCCCAGATCATAACTGCAGCTTTAAAACAAAAACATGACCAGCATCGTCTTCGACTGCCTTCCACAACAATGACATTTGATTCATATTCAACATTTTGCTTTCCTTCGAGAGCCTTTTTTTCCAGTGACAAATCTTATGCAAGTATGTTTTGAAAAAACAATGGAAAGAACTAAAAAATGGAGATCCACGAAGAAAACATAATTTGACGATTCTTTTCAAATCTGCCATACGAGATAGACATTTGGCAAGTTCTGTGCCAAGTACATTAAAACTCCATGGCACAAAAGGAGTACAGTCGTTTGCATATTAGTAAATCCACCTTTTTAATAAATATCGCTGTTTGAAATTTTTGCATAAAAAAATAAATAATCAACACTTCGATTATAAATTTTGAATGTAAATTTTTTCTATAATTAGAGGAGGTCCAGACACACATTTTGAATATTTTGTATCAGAAATAATATTTAAATAATACTATAAGATAGTGCGAAAATGATTGTTAGTTTATGTGTTTTACATAGAAAGAAAATTTGATTTGATACAAATTTACAATATAATTCTTTATTTCTCCATTATAGTTCATTTTCAATCTTATGTATTTAGCAGTGTTAATAAAACTAAGAGCTTAGAAAGTTGGTCATTCATTAAATTATGACTAACTGAAATATGAAAAATCTAATAATATCTTAAATTTTCTATAAGAAATTTCTAATTATATTTCAATAATATTTATTTGATAATGGAAACTGGTCAACATCAGAATTCTACTAAAGAAATTTGTTTCTATCACAATGATATTATATATTCTTAATTTGACTATTAAAAAAGTTATTATTATAAGTGGAAGAAATTGGTCAGAATGAGTTGAATCTCATACTACTATTTGAAATGGCATTTAAACAGTCTATCTTGATACAAGAAAATCCTATATATATGTATACATATTCCATCATGCCATTCACGAAGAGAAACCCCTAACCACTTTTTTTTATCCAATTACCCTTGACAAATTTTATAGATAATAATATATTTTTATAGATAATGACAAGAATGATCAAATAAATACAGAAATACAATGGTAAAAATTCTGTAAATCTGTGAATATAAGTAAGTAGGGTTCATGATGTATGACAAATTTTCTTAAATTTGATTTTATGTCTTTAGTTAGCTGGTTTCAAAAGCCAATATTAAGTGATCTATAAATTTTCTCTAAAAAATAAATGATAAGTTTTACACTCCAATAACTTCATAGAATGCATGTGAATAGTTTTTGTAAATGTATCAGAGATCTGATATATTCGTAATAAAATGATAGCATTTAAACAAATGAAAAATTGTAAAGAAAAATGATAAAATATGTTATATATAATTTATTCAGTGTTGTAGTTCTATTGTGAGGATGTTGAAATTTTGAATAAAAATATTTTTTTTATTTGTCAAAATGTGAATAGTAGAATTTTTTTTTAAAACAGTTTTGTTCTCTCACAGATTTTATGACAGTAGCAAGTTGTGTGATTCGTTTGATAAAAAGTGGCCACTACAAGTTGTTTGTCTAAGGCCTCAAACTAGTACATGTTCAATTTGTAATCACTGGTTGCGGCCATTAGTTTATTAATTTTCTGTCTCTGTAGAGGTAATTTTTTGATTTGTAATAGCTTGTCTCAAAAATTTATTGAAAGTGAGCAAGAAAGAATGCTGCATATTTCTAGTTATTGGTTTGTTCTCTTCATTTTTTATTCCACTCTAATTTTAGTTATTGAAAGCATCAGAGTTGCAAGTCTTTTTGTTTGTTTTATTTTGGAGATTTAATTTTCTTATTTGGTATCGAAGCTGTTGGGCCCTTAGTCCTTGTTAGTTTGGGCATTTTTTATGAGTATTAAAGTTTTTTTTGGTAGGAGATATGATTGGTGAAGAAGGAAAGTTTTTAACAACCATTGTATCACAACCTGTGATTACATAGACCGAGAAAATGTTTATTTGTATTGCCGCATGAATTTTTCGAAAAAAAAATATCCTTATTAAATTTATTGAAATTACTTACCTAATGCGAGAATTAGAAATGGAAGATTATTTATTCTCTTCATACAATTGTTGGCATTAAAATATAATTAATGGGAACTAAATGGATAGTGAATCAAAGGAAGAGTAACCGAGGGGAAAGAACTATTTCCCAGGGTCACTTGTGCACCTGAGTATTCTCGTTGAATATACAAACTAATTTGAAAGCAGGATACAGGAGAATGGGAGGAGCATTGGTGGCTGGACCAAGGAAAGGGTTTGGGGAACTTGTCGATTCTTTCCAAGGTTCCTCTTTCAATACCTTGTTATATTATTTCCATGATCAAGTGAGTTTTGTTAATCACAATGCATAATTGTGCGCATGGATGCTCCTGTATTGCTTTAAAACATTGCTATGTTACATTGAAACTTGATTAGAGTATATTTCCTTTCTTTTAGTGTTGCGCGTACACTGTGAAGGTGGCTTTCAGCTGAAGAACTATATTGAGTCAGTTTTGCTTTTCCAACTACATTGAGTTTTTCAGAGTCTTGTATCAGATTTCAAAAAAATCGTACCATGTTGTGACTGATATGCTTTGAAATTAACCCTATCAACCAATAGAGCCCTCGTATTGAACCATCTTCTTTGTTTCAAAGCAATTACAAATAATGCTTCCCTTGGCGATTTTGATTTGGACGCTACTCTAAATAATTGGGTTCTGTAACACAGAACATTTCCAGTCAAAATGGCGCTTGAAGCCAACCATTACTTATATTTAGACCCAATGATCCCCGATTTTGAAACTCATCCTACGAGTTCGAATCTTAACCTCTGCGTTAGAGTTAATGCAAATATTTTATCAAGTCTTCCAAGTGAACATCTCGGGTATGGGTGCGAGCTCCTCTGCATAAGTTGCAAGTATATTGTTTCTTGCTAAGAAATTATAACCGTCTAATTGATACCCATAAGCAACCTGAAATTGCCATTCAGTTGGGCCATAGTTATGGTTTTTGGGTGCATATTATCTATTTCACCGCAGACATCATATTGGTATTCCCTTAGCAAGAGCATTCTGTACTCATGAGTTTAAAATGAATTATTCCCTTAGCAAGAGCATTCTGTAATCATGAGTTTAAAATGAATGACTGCATTATGTGGATAAGATTTAATTGTCTATCCTTCCTCACGTGTTTTGGCATTATAAAATAAAATTTAGCTTACAGGATTAAAAATGAAATCTCGTGGACATTGACAAATTTAACTATACAGTGTGTGGTCAATCTTTTAATTACTGGAGATTCTTACTATTTTGGTAATTAAGATATACCAACATGGCATATGTTTTAGCAATAAATGGCAGCGGTTTTTTTTTTTTTTTTTCTGGTTTTTTTATCAGTAAATGGCAGAAGTCTTATATTATAGTTTAACAAATGAAAAAATTACATGGATTCTCTGTTCAAATGGGCACTAGTAGGAAAGATGCAGTATTTCCTGGGACAGAAGTCTTATACTACACAAAATAAAAAGGGCATACCCAAGTTTACATCATCTTGTTTTATTTTACATAAAAGTGTTTTAGTTAAAACCATAGCTATGAATTTCCTTTCTAAATTGCGATATTTAGCTAGAAACTGCATCAAAAATACTACTCACCTCCAAATAAGTTGTAAGTTAGATGTCAGCTTATAAGATTATATTAATAACCAAGTCTGAAATATTCATACATAAATGACAGTGTTAATGTGTGTAGACTTGAACTAATAAATACATATAATCCTAAATAGTATTTATACATTTTAGGAGTTAGTGTATTCCTACAAGAGAGTGCTTACTGAATTGCCCTTATCAAAATTTATTACACATCATATTTGGTACATTATAATAATTTCCCTTCTGAATGACTTATGAAATACCAATATGATGTGATTAGAATATCTTTTGATTATTTGAAAAATTAATCTTTCTTGTCATTGAGTGCATTTAGATTCCTTATGGAATGAGTGTTGAAATGAGTTTCATTATACTAGTGGGATGGGTGTTGAATGAAGAATGATGGTTTAATTTCTCTTCTAATGTTAGAAATTCTTGAGCTTAGGAGTCTAATCTTGGAAACTATTATGTTTGTTATAATGAACTATTGTGTGTAGGCTTTATTGAGAGAAGTAACAATGATGGATGTTCATCATGAAATATGGTGGTTAATATAATTATTAATGTACTTTGAGTAATAGAAAGAACATTGAATATGTTTTTAACTTTGGAATAATGATGTTCAAAATGGATAAAAGTTCATTGACATTTAGGAATTGGATGTATGTTTCCATCTGATACATCAAAAAGAAATGATATCATATTTAATTTTCTTTTCTTTTCCCTGTAAACATGTATGTCTTTATATTTTCTTCTAATTAAACATGTATCTCTTTATATATTCAAAGAAATATTTTTCAAGGTGCTTATTACATAAATGATCCAACTACATACATATTCCAGAATCCAAAAATAAAACAATAAAACTCACTCAAACCATGCTAAGTGGCTTAACTCAAGTTCTTGCACAAAAATAATATAGACCATGAATGATGGGGTGAGTTCCAAAGAACTTTTATAAAAACATATCATAGAAGATTTTTTAAGAAATAAACAATCCATAACTAGTTAAATGGGTCTAGTTACTGATTAGCTAGGTTGATATATATGTATATCTAACTAGGTCATGGCATCTACAAGGGAATGAGCCTCGTGATTATGCATATGTGTTTGGTCCATTTCATTCTTATGATATTCTCCACATTTCATTTTTGTGCCCTTGCTCAGCATTTTAGTTGCCATGCCCTTATGATCTTTGTGTTTCATTATCTTGCCCTTGCTCTATGATTTTAGTAACATGACCTTGCTCTACAATTTTGTTTCCATGTTGTTCCCTTGCTCTGCAATTTTGGTGTCATGTTGTGCCCTTTCTCTATGATTTTGTTTCCATGTCCCAATTCTACAATTTTCTTCAAGGGTATGTAAATGATGGTTTCTTTTCCTTCTAAATATGTATCTCTTTATATCTACTTTTGAACAGGTATGTCTAGAGATCTTTTTAAAGGTGCTTATTATATATTAGCTACAAAACAAAAAAAATGACCGAGTTGCATACATATTCCAAAATCCACATAAAAAATAAATAAAACTCACTATGACTATGCTAAGTGACTTACCTCAAGATCATCCACAAAAATAATGTATACAAGAAAAAATGGGAAGAGTTCAGAAGAAATTTTAGAAAAACATATCATAACAGATATTTTGAGAAAGAAACTAGCCATAATCATGAGGCTCATTCCCTTGAAGACACCTCTACCACAATTACATTACCTTTAAACCTTGCAAAGATGTTGAAGTGGTTCCCAACCTTGAAACACTCTTATAAGAATTTGATGTTTGGACTATAAATTCTTAAAGACACTTACAAGTGATTCCAATGTCATAGTACCTACTACAGTACATTCCAAGATTCTATCAAGTGGCTCCCATAATATTCTCTATATTGTCTAGCTATTATTTTTGTCATGTAGTCTCTTTCTAAAGCTTCTTGTTCTCTTTCCAAAGCCACTTTAACTTTTCTTTCATGCCTTAAATTTTGATTATCAAACTTCTAAATATCTACCTCTACCTTATCTAAAATCAACTTCATAGTGTGTTGTAACTTTGGCATAGGTTTTTGATCATCGACAGCTTTCATTTCTGCATTCAAGTTTTCAAGATTGGTCAATACCCTCACTTGTGGACCACTCATGTCAAAAAAAATTTGTATTGATTTAACACCATGTTCTTTCTTTTGGGCTAATGGTTCTTCAGATGCATTTTCTTGTAAAAAAATTATTTTATTGAATGATTGTAAACTCTTAGAAAGTGCATTGTTATTTTCATGTATGCATGTATGTATATATGTATGTATGTATGTATCTCTCTCTCTCTCTCTCTCTCTCTCTCTCTCTCTCTCTCTCTCTCTCTCTCTCTCGATATACATACATACATACATGCATGCATACATACATACATATATACATATAGACATGAAAATAACAATGCACTTTCTAAGAGTTTACAATTGTTCAATAAAATATATTTTTTACAAGAAAATGCATCTAAAGAATTGTTAGCCCAGAAGCAAGAACATGGTGTTAAATCAGTAAAAAGAATGTTTGAGATGAGAGGTCCACAAGTGAGGGTGTTGAATAATCTTGAAAACTTGAGTGCAAAAATGAAAGTTGTCAATGATCAAACATGTATGCTAAAGTTACAACACACAGTGAAGTTGATTTTAGATAACGTAGAGGTAGATATTTAGAAGTTTGATAATCAAAATTTAAGGCATGAAAGAAAAGGTAAAGTGGCTTTGGAAAGAGAACAAGAAGTTTTAGAAAGAGACTACATGAACAAAATAATAGCTAGACAACATAGAGGATATTATGGGAGCCACTAGATAGAATCTTGGAATGTATCTATATGTATGTATGTATACACACACACACACACACACACACACACACACACACACACACACACACACACACATCTACATCTATATATATGTATATGTATATGTAGATGTAGATGCAGATGCAGATGTAGATGTAGATGTAGATGTAGATGTAGATGTGTGTGTGTGTGTGTGTGTGTGTGTAGATGCAAGGGCATGAAGATCACAAGGAAATAACAACAAAATCCTAGATCTCCATCGATCACCAATGTTCAGAGCTTTCTACCGTCATTCATAGTTTTCCACCCTCTTTTTTGTGCAACTCTCTACAATCAATAAAGGAAAATGAGAAATGATTAATTGATCGTATTTTCTTTTCATTTTTCTTTATAACCATAATCCACAATCTAGAAGATCACTATACATACATACATACATACATACATACATACATACATACATATATATATACACATACATAAATATATATATACCCTTGTTCTATTATTTTCTTCAAGGGGAGAAGAGGTAACTATGTAAATTTTCTTTCTAGACATGTATCTCTTGTTCATATATAATAACTTTCGTCATATTCAAGGATAACTGATTATGATGATTGTATGCATATGTGCATGTATGTATGTAAATCAACACTCTATGTGAACTACTTTGCATGCATACATACACAATTGCATAGTAGTTGTGCTAAATTAAATAAATCATTCATGTCTTAGACTCACAAAAGAAATTATCCTTGCATTCAATCGAATTTATTCATAACAAAATAAGTATGTAGAAATTAGTACTTACAGATTATATTATCTCTCGATGATCGAGTAAACATCTCATGCATAATATCATCCAGATAATTATCAAATGCATTCACATTAATTCATAATAGGATTGAGTAGATGATCCATTTATGTTTCTTTGTACTTGTTTTATTGAACATTTTGTTTAACATAATCAGTAATACTAGAATTATATAGCTACAACTAGTACTCTTGTTTATTTTATTTAATCATATAAATTTAAGACTATTATTTTTCTTAAAATTAGACTGTATATTTGTTATCACTAAAACATAAGTATAGATATCTGATAGTTATCTTTTTTAATTTCAAGATCATATTTAACATGAAGAGTTTCCACTACTGGATAGTAGAATAGCCACAATGTAGAGCTACATAGCTCATGGAATTTTTCACCAAATTATATTTTTATTATAGTTTTGTTCTTCTGATTTTCTATATATTTCATAATTTTCTCTTATTGTTTGAGGTAATTTTCTATTATGAGATAGAGACATCTATCATAATGATGGACATGCAAATTTTGATCATCCCACTTTAAAATTTGATTCCCTTATCTTATTAATGAAACTACTTGCAACTGACACCTTGATTTTTTGCAACTTGCTTGATCATCCATTCACACAAATGAATCATCCCATATCCATAAATATCTAATTTTTTGCAAGTCTTTCTCCTCTAAACACCCAACACATGGATCCATTATCATCATTAATAGACTCACTCTCCTTTCATGAATTCAATTGAAACTATTCATACCAAACTAAGTATGTAGAAATTTGTACTTACAAATTATATTACCTCTTGGTGATTGAGAAATGATCAAATACAATTTTCCTAGGTGATAAAATTGCATATATAGATTTATACATGTATATATGCATGCATGTATGTATCTCTACAACTCGTTGCTATGCATTTTTGATCTCTATATATGTATGTAGGTATATAGATATATATGCACTATATGTATATATATACATACATACACACATATGTATCTGTGTGTATGTATATATACATACATATACATAAATAGAATCTTCTCTAATCATCTACTAGGAAAAATATAAAGAGATACATGTTTAGAAGGAAAATAAAAGAATATTTACATAGGTATCTCTTCACCCCTTGAAAAAAATCATAGAGAAAGCACTACTAAATTTGGGCCTGATCACCACAAATTACACCATTGTTGCAAATTACCATCACAATTTGACCCCAAATGTTGTAGTGAGGTACAAAGGGCATAGAGATCAAAAGGGTATCGAATTAAAATTAAATCATAGACCAAGGTCATGGAGATCATAAGGGCATGAAAACTAAATGCAAAGATCACAAGGCCATGACAATGAAATCCTAGATCTCCACTGATCTCCACTAAGGGAATGATAACAAAATGAAGAGATCATTAGGGCATGCCAACAAAATGCAGTGATCACAAGGGCATGAAAATAAAATCTCCACCAATGTTCAGAGCTCTCCACCCTCTTTCACATGTATCTCTCCACAAAAAAAACAAATGGGAAATGATTTATGTTATATTATTATTATTATTTATATCTAAAATTAACTTTACATTGTGTTTTAACTCTTCCATTGGTGTTTGATCCTCGATAGCTTTCATTTAAACACTTTAACATTTAAGTTTCCAAGTTTCCTCTTCATTATATAGTCCTTTCCACCTTGAAAACCACTTTTTTACTTCATTAAAATTAGGACTTGAGTGAAGCCAATGATAAAAAAAAGCCCATATTCTAGAATACAAATAATAAAACAATAAAACTCACTTAACCTATGATAAAAAACTTAGCTCATGATCTTACAAAAGAATAATGTACACCAGGAAACATGGGCAAGAAATTTTAAAAAAACATATCATAGTGTTTCTCTACTAGTGACACTAGTATTTTGAACCTTTTCTTCATTGACCATTTGAAATCTTCAAAGTAGTTAGTCATCATAAATTCAAAGTTCTCTCCTAACTGCTCAATGTATTCACCAATCTGTATTGCTACTAACCTATTGGTTTTCCATGCAACTATTACAAATGTTGTAAAGGTATTTTACATATAAAAGAATATATGAATCAATATAGAACCAAATTTGCATTATGTACTCTTTGTCTTTTTTATTGCTCCAACGTTCTCCATTACTAATTGTTTCAATTGTAGCGTTGCTAGATCATATGTATGATATTTCTTAACAATTTTATACACCACATCTACAACTATATAGGGCACACTGTTTAATCTACTAAATTCATAGAACTTGTGTGGTATAACCCTTACAATAAAGTTTATCAGAGGATCAATGATTGTATCAATTGTCATGCCTCTCTTGTTCCATACAGCTCCAATATTTATCTCAATTACCTTCTTTGAATCACTTCTTAGTGTCTTAGGCTGATGTATGGTTGAGTGATCAGTAACCCTATGAATTATCCTTTTAGTTATCTTGATAGGTCTATTATCCAGACATAATGAACCATCATGAATTTGGCTAAGCACTATCCTAATTCACTCTATCTTAAATGCATTTGAAAGATCTAGGGCTCATGTTAATCCATTCCTGTTTATGATTTTGAATTCTTCCTTTAATACACCATTATCATAGAGTCTTCCATATGCTTCCCTAATCTCCATATCCCTAATGCAACCAATCTTACAATTATAGAATTTTCTTACATCTTATACCATTAAAAAATTCGGTGGAATCATTGACAATGCACTGGAAGGGTCTTGCTTATAGGAAATATAGGGAATAGCTTTGAAAATTAGTTGTTTGACTTCATTACTCACTAATTGGACATTCAAAATTTCCTTTCCTTCGAACTTGATGCCATTGTGCAAAACTAGGGTTTTTGAAAATAAAAGTTCTTGATAAATACCTTATGAAATTTGACAAAATGATGTAGGATCACTACTAAGATCTTCTACAACTATTTGGAATGGATTTCTAGATCAACTTCTACTCTACTTGCTCTTTCTTGAATTAAAAATGATGTGAAATGATCTAAAATTGCTCAAATACCCTTTGAAAACCTTCAAATAATTCCTAAGTGCTTACACAACTGCATGCTCAGCATAAACTAGTTTCTAGCTTACTCGACATCCATTAACATTTCCATCACTTGGTAGCCACTATGAGCTTGACATCAAATACCCAATTTGTTAGCTTGCAATCTTCTAGCATTCCTCTTGGCACACATAGGAAACTTTTCATACTCAGTAGAGACATGAAAAGCTTAAAGATTTATCTTGGATTCCTACTAACATCTTACATCTTTATTCATGCTAATGTAATATTTTTAGTACTAAATCCTTTAGAATTGATGTATGATATAATATTTGAATATTAGTCCCACATACCTCTTGATTTCCTAGTTTGATGAGGTGTGATCACCTAACCCATTGGGTGAAGTGATGCCTTCTCCATTTGATAAATTGCAATCATATTTCATTTTCCATGTCTTATTCATCTCATCTCTAATGTGTTCAACATCTACCTTGCCTTAGCCTTTATCAAATTCACAACTTGGTGTTTTTGACCTTTTTGGACAATATCTACTTATATTACTAGTCTTTAAACAACTAAAACATGTGGTTTTCCTTAACCACCTTTGGTAATTACCTTTGATGTGTGTCCTAATACAATTCTTAGGAACATGTCCATATTCTTGACAATAATAATAGCTATACCTTGTATTATAATTCCAGTTATTTGAGTTGCCATTGTTACATACATTTACTTGCCTATTTGATGACCACATGGGTTTGGATCTACATTCAAAATCTCTATGTCCATACTTATGATAGTTGTAGCAATATCATTTAAATCTCTATATCCATACTTATGACAGTTCTACATTCATGTGCTTGATGACCTTTCTTGTTGCACTTGTGGTAGTGAACTATGTTCTTAGAGTTGACATTTTGATTTATAGTCTTGCTCCTACATACATTAGAAGTATGTCCTTTCTTACCATAATTATTACATGTAGGTTTGGAGTTCTTACCTTTTTTGTTCCTTTCTTCTACACTTTTGGATGATTCTCCTTCTTCAGTACTTGTGAATCCTAGTCCAAATGTATCATTATTGTATCTAGTGGATCTCAATACTTGCTCAAAGTATTTGATGGCTTCATTTGGCTTGTTGAAAATCTTAGTAGGTCTTTTTTCCTTCTTTAGATCACTCTACAATTACTCATTTTGAAACTTCAATGTAGTTATCTCGATGTCCTAGACATTCAGTTCATAGTTTGCATTCATCATTTGACTTAGAGTATCCATTTGCATGTTGGAAATATTGATTAGCTCTGTTGACTTCTCTTCTAGTCTCTTTCTTATAATTCCATTATCTTGTTCAATCATGGCTTTTTCTTCCATAACTTTCTTCTTCTGTTCAGTCACCTCACATAGTAGTATGGCTTGTGATTCTTTTTCTTTAGAAAGAGGGGTAAACACTCTGAACTAGAGATATGAATAAATGAGGCCACAAATGGGGGACCTCATCCCCATTAGATTTGAACAATGATGGCAAGGATAACAACTCAATAACTTAACCATCACAACATGCCACTATTGGCAATATGGCTTGTGATTCTTGCTCTAAATTAAGATTTTTGATTTCCTCAGCTTGCACTCTATTATTTTCCATTAGATCTGCAACTTTTGCATCAAATTCATTAGAGTCACCATTAGCAAATAGCTTGGTAGTATCAATCTGTTTATATTGTGTCATTCTCCACAATAGCAATTTATTTCCTTCTCTTCAAAGACATACTAGTTCTTCTCTTACTTCGTCCTGTTGATGTAGAATGAGTTGTATCTCAATTCTCTGATTCTCAATAATCTTTCCCAACTTGTAGACTTCCATTTCAAGATCTTTCGTCAAATTTGCAAAGCTTCTCTTTCAAAGAACAAGGCTCTGAGACCAATTTTTTTAATTACAATAAAAAAGGTAAAATTTTGAGAGGGGGCAAGGGGGTGAATCAGTAGTTTAAACTTGCACCCATAAAATCACCACACATCCATCTCATACATTAAAAAATATGTTGAAATACCACATGAAGCATGTACATCTAAAACATATAAGAAATCACACACATATGACACTAGATATGATTACCCAGAAACCCTCCAATGAGAAGGTAAAATTGTTAACATTAAGTCAAGTTTGTTATTAGTGATAACACATATTCAGATTATGTATGGCTACCGAGCTCATTGATTAGTCTATAGTGTTTGCCATGTAATTCAATAGCCACCAAGCCTTATAGTTCCTACCAAATATCCTAGTGGTTACCAAGCTTCATAGTTTCTACTGAGTCAACAGTTCATGAGAAGTGAAGATAGTATTAACTAAGCTATGTGATGATCATATTAAGATAATATCTTATACTTTCTATAATAGTCAACTACTTGTCTATAGTCTGTCTTTTAGTCTAGATAGGAATGTTTCCTATCCCGTCTCTTTTTTATTTAGTCCAGATAGAAATGTTTCCTATCCTATCTCTAGTTTCGTTTCTAATTCCGTCTTCAGTCTACGTTGTTTCTTTTAGAAACAACGTCCTTGTAATTCTTTATAAGGAACACATTTTTTTCTCTGTTAATCAATGAATCATCCGAAAATCCGTTAATCTGCCAACTCTTCTTGAATCTTGTAACATGGTATCAGAGCCAATACTTGATTCATAATTTCATTTGAAATTATTTGCTCAAATTTTTTGAATCTTGGCTAGGATTTCTGTTCGGTTAGCAAATCACAATTTTGGAGTTTTCAAGTGTAGGGTCTAAAAATTGCGGGCAAATTTTTCTTGGTGTTTTTTGAAAAACCCTACCTCGGCTTGTCTGCAACTCCATTTTTTTTCAACACCCATTTTCTGCAACTCCGCATGGCATTAATTGTCCGAGTTTTTTTTTTGGCAAATTGCGGGTCTGATTGTTGAAAATCGTAGATTTATTTTGGTCTGCGTGGTTTCCAGCTCTGTGAGTTTTTTTTTTTTGCAAACTCGAACTCCCATGCTGCCTAGACTTGGACAAACTCGTGATCAGATCAGTTGGTCATTTTTTCTAACGTTTTTGCTAAAAACGGCTCTGCAATTTCCGAAATCACATCTTTGCTATTTCATAAATCTGCCACTATTTTTGTAAGGTCAAACACGACTTTTTTAGTCCTGTCTCAGTCTGTCATCATGCTCTGGGAAGCAGATTCGACCATTTTTATCAAGAAATCTGAAGATTTTTCAAGCATTTTTCAGCCAGGGCCATTTTTTTTTGAAACCCTAATTTTTGGGGTTGGAAAATTTTTTTGTTTGGAGATTCTTGGTGGGTTTTTCGAGACCTCATCTGGGTCTTCATCAGAATTTTTTGGGTACCTCATTTTTTGTGCCTCGATTTTTGAGCCAGCGAATTTACATTGCGACTGCAAAATCCTTCTGGGTTTTCTATCTACTCTTCTGGGCACTTGTCATTTTTTTTTGGGTCAGCCTCAACATTGCCTCGAACTTCGTGCAAATGGCATCTTTGACTAATTTGATGTTGGAGGGCAGTCTACGATTCAATGGCCACAATTATAATCATTGGAAGCAGCGCATGTTAACCATCTTCGAATATCGTCGTTTGGATGAGCTTGTTCTAGGCACAAAGACTCGTCTAACCTCTGACCAAGAAAAATAGGACAAGTTTGATGATCGCAATCGAGAGGCTGTTATGCTTCTTAAGCTCTCTGTTATTGATGATCAACTACCACAGATTCCTTCAGACAAGTCAGCTGCAAAAATCTGGAAATATCTGAAGGAGCTGCATGAAACATCTGACAAAAGTCGGGCATTCTTTCTAAAGAATCAGTTGTTCTCCATTATGATGGATGAACATATGTCCTTACAAGAGCATCTGACAAAGATTAAGGACATCCGTGATCAGCTCGAAGTTGTTGGTCAGAAAATGGAGGAAGAGGATATGGTAGTCATCACTCTGAAAGGTCTACCATCATCCTATGAGCACTTCATAGAAACACTCAACATTACGTCAACTAATTTTGATCTGAAGTTTCCAGAATTATGCACCAAACTTCTACAGCAGGATCGTTGTAAACAACAGTTTGGCAGCAGTGCTTCTACAGTCTCCTCAGAGCAAGCATTTTTTGCAAAATCCTTTCAACAGAACATCGACAACCATCAGTCTTCTCAGCCTTTCCAGCATCAACCTTCTGCTCAATCCCTGGATGGCTCTATGAAGCAAAATGTGCAGTGTAATTACTATCACAAGTTCGGCCATATGAAGTTCGAGTGCCAGAAACATTTGGCTGCCCAAGCAAGGCAAAATACTTCCCAGCCAATAGCACAAGTTGTCAAGCTTCCTGATAAAGGCGAAGCTGCATTTTTTGCCTTCTGAATCTGTTTCTGTTTTTCATGGGTTTGTTGATTTTCTCATCAAAAATCATTTCAAGTTGTCTGTAATATGCAAGGTTGCATGAGATTCTGGGTTTATTGATTTTCTCCTAAAAAATCATTTCAAGTTGTCTGTAATACGCAAGGTTGTGTGAGATTCTGGGTTTTACCATTTTTTCCACAAAAATGAAGTTTTGTAAATGCAACTTATTTTGAGTCATAGCACTCTTCTGGCAAAGCTTCTTGGTTTCAGCATTCTGTAGATCTAGGGAGGGTCTCAATTATCACAGAATGTTTCAACATCCATATGTTGACCATTAAGGGAGGGTATTAAGATAATAGTCAACTACTTGTCTGTAGTCCATCTTTTAGTCTAGATAGGAATGTTTCCTATCCCATCTCTTTTTTCTTCAGTCCAGATAGGAATGTTTCCTATCCTGTCTCTAGTTTTGTTTCTAATTCTGTCTTCAGTCTACGTTGTTTCTTTTAGAAACAACGTCCTTGTAATTCTTTATAAGGAACACATTTGTTCCTCTGTTAATCAATGAATCATCCGAAAATCCATTAATCTGCCAACTCTTCTTGAATCTTGTAACAGATCAATGTTTACCAAGTTTAGGTATGGTAAACATGTAATTCAGTTTCTACCATGCTACATAGTATCTATCAAGTCAACAATATAGACCGAGTTTGAGACTACTTTTAGATGATTAGTATGGACCGAGCCTCTACTTCTACTAAATGTATTATGATGCCAAGTAATGATAGTGGACACCGTGTATCAGAACTTCACCAAGTTAGTCTTTAGAACCCAAGTATTTTCATTTGAGCTGACTTTGTAGTATTGTTGTTAACTTGTATATTAACTAACTTTGTAGTTTTTTAAATTGGATTGATATATATATATATATATATATATATGAAAAGTTTTGTATCATATCAAATTATATGCGAAGGAATGAATAGATGAATATATGCATGCAAATGTGAATTAGCAACAAAGAATATTGTAAGGCCATATCAGAAAAGGAGTAACAAAGTCATATCTATCACATAAAGGTGATTAGTACCTCAAAGAATCTCTATAGAAAATTAGTTGTAAGTCAGAGATCAATTGTTTCATTCTAATAGGTAAACGAGTTCAAATCCTCTAACAAGGTAGATTTAACAAACATTTTTCAAATCTCTTTATAGAGTGCATACTTTGTTGTATGTTTACAAATTCTCTAATAAGGTGGACCTAAAATTCTTAATTGCTCCTAATAGGGTAGATCATCAGAAGTAGTCATTGTACGCCTTAACAAGCCAACTTTATGATGTAGTATTAAAGTTTTGTGGGTATCATCCCCACCCTAGTTTTACTTTCTATTTGGAAGGTTTCTATGTCACCAAATCATTGTGTTTATGTGTTATGAATGTTTATGTTTTTAGTTTCTCATGATTGCAGTTAGATCTAATATAATGACTTTTATTATCAGAACTAAGATCTAAATTTGGTAAAGTTGTTGAAGTTATTGATTCACCCTTCCCCTCTCAGTAACCTAGCACAGTCTTGAATATTTCCAATAAAAACTAGGGTGGGGATGACACCCAGAAATCTTTAGTACTGCAATAGTAAAGTGTATGCAATGCAGATTACAATGTTTTGATCATGAAAGATGATCTACCCTATCAAAGGTCTACCATGTTAAAGGCTTACAATGACTATTAGGTCTCACCATGTTAGAGAATTTTAACACCCTATTACAATTGTGCTTGGTTAAAGGACCTTAAGTTACAACTAAGTAAGTAAGAACCTTGTTAGAGGATTTCATACAGCATGTTAGGACTACTCTACTGAGAGATTTTGATTGAAATCACCTATTAGAATATCTCAGCTTTGATCTCATGGTTAGCATTTTCTTGCTTGATAAAAGATCACCTCCAAACTGATGTCTTTTCTATCCTTCTTGAATAGATGTCTCTTGTCAGTATCCTTTTCTTTCCTCAATCCTGCTCTAACTGATTCTGCAATGTAACTTTGCTTCATAACTTCTAAGCCTGGTCAAAGGACTTTGGAACATTCACTTGGAATGTCACCCTGTTAAAGGATTTACAACATGGCTATTAAACCAACCTAAGTCCATAGGGTTTAAATTGATTGTTACAATTGCTAGAGAGTAACAATAATGGCTTTTGATCTGATACAACTTACAACATATCTTGTAGATTACAAATCACACTTCAATTCAATCATTTTCTTGGCTTTTAATCACTTCAGCTCTAACAGCTTGTCATCTCAAGCTTCGTCTCCTTGAGTCTTCTTGCTCATCATACCAATGCAACCATATCTGTGGTCATCTATTGAAACAGAGTATATGTGCTCTCTTTCTCCTTAGCACCTTCTTCAGTAGTTCATGCTTTCATGCTTGACCTACACTCTTTGCTTTGTGACCTTATGACTCCTTAAATAGAAATCTAGATTACCATTCCCACTCAATTCTCCCTCTCCAACTTTAGGGTTTCAAATAGATTAGGTAGGATACAATGTATCTACCCCATATCTTGCTCTTATCTAGAAACTTCGTTTAGAGTCCAGTTGTATTTGCCAAAAAAGTTTTGCATGGTGTTCTATGCCACCAGCTCATCACTCCTAGCTTCTATTTGATTCACAGAATTATAGATAACTATTTGATTCACAAAATTATAGATAACTACCATGTCCTCTTAGATCTGGTGAATCTTTGATCTTCAAAATAATATAGCAACTCGACATTATTAGTTTACTGATGCTTGGCACCTTCTGTGTTACTCAACACTTGTATCCTACTCAGCACCTATATCTTCACTCGGCACCTATTTCTTGCTCAGCACTTGATTCTTGCTCGACGCCTAATATTTACTTGGCACTTGAAGATTACTCTGCACACTCTAAAGGTGAACTTGCTCGGCTTCAACTGAAAATCTGCTCAGTACTAACTAGCTTGCTCGACTCTCTCTTTTTAATGAACTTAGTTAGGCTTTACAAATGACTAAGCTAAAACCTTACATCTTTTATGTGTTTTAGTGTGTCCATTCTCTATGTCTTAGAATATGTCATCAATACACTATTTCATTAATGGCTTAGCTGATCCTTGTACTTCATTACAACATCATAACTTCAACCTTTCTCTAAGTACTCTAGTTACATCTTATCGATTGCCTCTTCCTTGTCAATCAACCAATTGATAGTATTTGGATCACTAAAATAATTGTCATTCCTACAAGTAGCAAGTTTGACATCAATGAAAAAACAATGATTGAGAACATTTTTTGCTAGTTCCATCACTCTTCATTCTTGAGCTTTTCAATCATTTCTAACAATCTCCCTCTTTGGCATTGATGGCAAACCAAACTTATCAAGTGATCAACTTAGTTACCACCAAAATTATATACATTTTCTGCTACTTTCTATTTCTCCCTCTTGACTGTAGCATCCTTACTACTAATCTATTTTTGTGCCATATCTTTACCTTTCTATTTCCATAAATCTCCCTCTTTCATATATATTTCCTTCTTACTTTGTATTGATCAGTTTTCTGCATATATCTCCCTCTTTGACATAAATGACAAAGATGTAGCATCTTTATCATGCAAAATATAAGCTTCACCTCTCATTTTTTCTCCCTCTGTCACCATGCTTGTGACTGATTTGGAGTTTCTGCTCCTGCTGTCATCCTCTGCATCATTCTTCTAATATTTCAATGATTTGTTCCTATTGATGTAGGATAGCTTCTTTGTTGCTTTAAATTTCTTGAGTTAGGTGCATTACCCCCAACTTGCCTCTAAGATATTCAAAAGCATCCTTTGGCAATGGTTTGGTGAAGATATCAGCAGTTTTTTCTTTTGTATTGATATATTTCATCTTCACTTGTTTGTCTTCTACCAATTCTCTAACATAGTGATACTTGGTTGCAATATGCTTGATTTTTGCATGCATTACTGGATTCTTGGATATGTTTATAGCACTTGTATTATCACAATACAGTATCACAGGTTTGGTTACCTCTTCTTTCATTCCTTTCAATGGATGAGTGAGCCACACAATGTTTGTACAATTGACTATTGCTAACACATATTCTGATTCTGCAGTGGACTGGGATGTGCATTTCTGTTTCTTGCTAGTCCAAGTAACTAGCCTTTTACCTAAAAATAATGAAGCTCCACTTGTTCTTTTTCTGTCATCAATGTTGCCTCCCCAATCTGCATTTGTATATGCATTGAGCTCAAACTTCTCATTCTTTTTGTAATATAGACCAAAGTTATCAGTTCCTTTGAGATACCTTATTATTCTTTTTACTGCTATGAGATGATTTTTTTTGGAATTAGCAGAGAATCTAGCCACTATTCCAACTACTAATGCTATGTTTGGTCTGCTATGTACAACATATTGTAGTTTTCCAATCATGGATCTGTACATTGTTTGATTGACTTTAGCTGATACATCATTTTTGGATAGCTTATGTCTTGTTGCCATTGGTGTGCTTACTGGTTTGGATTCCTCCAATCCAAAAATTTTAAGTATCTCTTTGATGTACTTTGATTGTGTCACAAATATACCATGTTTTAGTTAATGTACTTGCAATCCAACAAAAAATTTGATCTCTCCAAACATAGACATCTCAAAATCATGTTTCATTTTGTTAGCAAAACTTTTGCAAAGCACTTCCTTTCCTCCAAAAACTATGTCATCCACAAAGATTTCAGATACAATAATATCCTTACCTTCTTTTGATTTGATGTACATGTTGATGTTATCATCAATTTTTTCAAATCTTATTTGCACTAGATACTTCTAAAGTCTCTCATACCATGCCCTAGGTGCTTGTTTCAGACCATAGAGTGCTTTATGTAGTTTACAAACCATATCCCTATTGTTCTCATCAACAAATCCCTCTGGTTGTTCAATATAGACTTCCTCTTCCAATATACCATTTAGAAAAGTAGACTTTACATCCATCTGATAGACTTTAAAACCTTTATATGTAGCATATGCAACTAAAGTTCTTACTCCTTCCATTCTAGCAATAGGAGAAAAAGTTTCTCCATAGTCTAATCCTTCTTCTTGAGCATAACCCTTACATACTAGTCTACCTTTGTTTCTAGTAATCTCACCATTCTAATCTAGCTTGTTTCTGAATACCCACTTGGTGCCAATCACATTCTTGTCTACTAGTTTGGGAACCAAACTCTAGGTTTTGTTCTTCTTTATTTGATCAATCTCTTCTTCCATAGCCTTATACTAGTCATCATCTTGTAATGCATCAGATACTATCTTAGGTTCAAATTTTCTGATCAGACATGATTCATTTCTTAGTCTATTCCTTGTCATTGGTCTTGCATCTTTGTCACCAATTATCTATTCAGCAGGGTGATGTCTTTTTACATATTTGGATAATCTTGGTTTTATCCTTGTTTCCATGTTTGATCTTTTAGATTCAGGATCACTATGCACTTCGTTGTCAAGTTGTTCTTCATCTCTTTCATGTGTACTAACTTTAGGATCAAAATGTGCATTTCCTTCATTCTACAACTCGGCTTCTGAATGTAGCTTGACATTCACTGGTTGTGACTCGGTTGATACAAAAACTTGTTGTTGAATCCTAATTTGATTGATAGCATCCTCGTCAACAGGCATTCCTTCATAAAAATACACAAATGTTATGTATTCATCCATTCTCTTTGGTTCTTCAACTTGGATTTCTGTATGCTCATCAAAGTTTACATTTGCACTTTCCACAATTTTGTTAGTGTTATTATTCAAACACTTATATGCTTTACTTCTATTGGAGTAACCAAAGAAAATGCCTTCATCATTTTTTGCATCAAATTTTCCATTTGTAGCATTTTTAAGGATAAAGCATTTGCAACCAAATACTTTTAAATTTTTTACATTAGGTGAGTGACCATACCATAATTCAAAAGGTGTTGCACTAGTAGCTTTCCTGACTTGAACTCGGTTTAGTGTATGAATAGCCACACTTACAGCTTCTCTCCAGTATTTTAGAGCAACAGTCTTTTCCATCATTAATGTTCTGGCACAGTCAATCATAGATCTATTTCTTCTTTCAGCAATTCCATTATGTGGGGGAGTTCTAGGAGCTAATGTTTGTCTCTTGATTCCTTTTTCATTACAAAATATCTCAAATTTATTTGATGTGAATTCACCACCTCTGTCTGATCTCAGGCATTTCAAACTCTTTCCTATTTTCTTTTCAACTCTAGCCACATACCACTTAAACATTTGAAAAGCATCATATTTTAGCTTTAAGAACATAATAGTCATCATCCTAGAATAGTCATCAACAAACAACATTATATATTTATCTCCTTTGTAGCGTTGTACTTCTATTGGACCACATAAGTCAATATGGACTAACTCAAGTACTTCTTTAGATGTATAGTTTTTACTCTTGAAATTTGACTTTGTCATCTTTCCTAGCTGACATTGTTTGCACATGATATTGTTAGGCTTCTTTAGTTTAGGTAAACCTCGAACTTTCTAAATTTTACTGATATTGACCAGATTATCAAAGTTGACATGACATAGCCTTCTATGCCATAACAATTCATCATCAAATTTTGCAACAAAAAAAGAAGCAATTTCCATATCAAGATAAAACAAATTACTTCTTGTTTGATCTCCTTTTCCTATCAATTTACCATCAGTATCATAGATTTTTGCAGTTTTGTGTCCAAATTCTACTTTGCACCCTACATTGCCTAAGTATGAGACACTTAGCAAATTATAGTTTAGTCCTTCAACATAGGATGCATTATCACATGAAATTTTCTCTGTAAGCTTAATGGAACCTTTTCCTTTGATTTGACATGGTGCATCATTACCAAATCTAACGCTATTTCTGTCATACTGAGTAAAGTTAACAAGCTTACTTTTGTCTCCTGTCATGTGATGAGAGCATCCACTATCTATGATCCATCTGTCATTCTTGTTCATACATGTTACCAGTGTTGTAGGTTCTTCTTCATTAGATCGGTCCTTCATGGCCACATAAAAAACTTCATCATCATTATCATCAGAATCCTCTTCAAGAATATAGCACTTCTTGCCTTTGTCTTTGTAGTCTTTCTTATCATCTTCTCTTCTATATTTTTACTTGTTGCCTTCCTTTTATTCCTTTTTCTCTGTACACCTTGCAGCAATATGTCCTACTTCATTGCAATTGAAACAAATGATAGGCATCTTACCTTTGAATTTTCCTTTGCCTCTATGAAATCTTCTAGCTAGCAATGCTTCCAATTGTTCCACATCTTCCTCATTAGTGCTACTGTCACTAGATACATATTTCATTTTGCTTCCTTCTTTGATTTCACCTATTTAGCATCTTTCAGTGATAGCTTGACCTTGAAAGCAAATTCAACATTCTCAGGTTTGTAGTTGTCAAAGTTAGATAACTAAAATGCAGCGAGTCTACCCACTATACCTTCAAAACTTAGATTATTTCCTGGGACACATCTTAGCTCTTGTATTGCTGATACTCTAATAGCATAGATAGGGAGCAAGGTTCTTAAGAACTTACTATTAACAATATCTTCATCCAATTGACCACCCAAACATCTTATTGCACTTACCAATTCCTTTATTCTAGCGGCATATTGAGCAGTGTTCTCACTTTCCTCTATTTTCATATCATCAAACTTTCCTTTGAGGCTTTCTCTTTTTTCTCTTTGGACATTCAGATCTCCTCCATAAATGTCTGATAGGGCTTTCCACATTTTGAATGTAGTGTCACATCCTTTGATATCATCAAATTTAGCGTAGTTGAGTGCAGAAGCAATCTCCAGCATTGTTTGATTGTGTTCTTGTTTGTTTTTCAAATCTTCTGCAATAAGAGTACTAGTTGGATCAACATGTTTAGTAAAAATTGAATTTTGAGCATAATCTCCTATGGATCAGAGATGTTGCTTCATCAAACTTTGCCATGCAACAAAGTTGTCTTTGTTGAGCTTGGGAACTTCTCTCTTAGGCATTTTGGTCTTTTCTGCTTCTAGCCCCTTTAAACTAAGTCAACAGCTAGGCTTTGATACCAATTGTTAGAATTCTTTTAGAATAATTGAGGGGGGGTGAATCAGTTATCCAACGTCTAAATGACCTAATAGAACTTTTTCACCAATTATAGTGAGCCCATTAAACTATTCATCCATCCAAGCTCAAATTAATCATCTTAACAAGTTACAAAAAATCAACATGCAGGAATAAAATATGCAAGGTCAACACATGATACCGTGATTTACGTGGAAACCCAATTTGGAAAAAACCACCAGTAACATGCTACTTAATTCTCACTCTTCTAAAGTGATGCCCTATTAAAAGCCTACCCTATTAAAGGCTTACAAACACTGTTAAATGTGACCTTGTTAGAGGATTTCACCATACTGTTAGGAATGGGCCTGGTCAAAGGACTTTGGAACATTCACTTGGAATGTCAGCCTGTTAAAGGATTTATAATATGGCTATTAAACCAACCTAAGTCCACAAGGTTTAAATTGACTGTTACAATTGCTAGAGAGTAACAATAATGGCTTTTGATCTGATACAACTTACGACATATCTTGCAGATTACAAATCACACTTTAATTCAATCCTTTTCTTGGCTTTTAATCACTTCGGCTCTAATAGCTTGTCATCTCAAGCTTTGTCTCCTTGATTCTTCTTGCTCATCATACCAATGCAACCATATCTGTGGTCATCTATCGAAACAGAGTATCTGTGCTCTCTTTCTCCTTAGCACCTTCTTCAGCACTTCATGCTTTCATGCTTGACCTACACTCTTTGCTTTATGACCTTATGACTCCTTAAATAGAAATCTAGATTACCTTTCCCACTCAATTCTCCCTCCCCAACTTTAGGGTTTCAAATAGACTAGGTAGGATACAATGTATCTATCCCATATCTTGCTCTTATCTAAAAATTTCGTCTAGAGTCCAGTTGTATTCACCAAAAACATTTTACATGGTGTTCTGTGCCACCAGCTCATCACTCTTAACTTCTATTTGATTCGCAAAAATTTAGATAACTACCATGTCGGCTTAGATATGGCAAATCTTCAATCTTTGAAATAATGCAAAAACTTGGCATTATTAGTTTACTGATGCTCGACACCTTCTGTGTTACTCAACACTTGTATCCTACTCGGTACTTGTATCTTCACTCGGTACCTATTTCTTGATTGACACCTAATTCTTGCTCAGCACCTGATTCTTGCTCGACACCTGATTCTTGCTCGACACCTGATATTTACTCGGCACTTGAAGATTACTCGGCACACTCTAAAGGTGAACTTGCTTGGCGTCAACTGAGAATCTATTCGGCACTAACTAGCTTGCTCAGCTCTCTCTTTTTAATGAACTTAGTTAGGCTTTACAAATGACTTAGCTAAAACCTTACATCTTTTATGTGTTGTAGTGTGTCCATTCTCTATGTCTTAGAATATGTCATCAATACACTATTTCATCAATGACTTAGCTGATCCTTATACTTTATTACAACATCATAACTTCAACCTTTCTCTAGGTACTCTAGTTACATCTTATCGATTGCCTCCTCCTTGTCAATCAGCTAATTGATAGTATTTGGATCACTAAAACAATTGTCATTCCTACAAGTAGCAAATTTGACATCAATGACAAAACAATGATTGAGAACATTCTTTTCCAGTTCCATCACTCTTCATTCTTAAGCTTTTCAATCATTTCCAATAGTCTATGTGTGTCTATATGTATTTATGTATGTATATAGATAGAGAGATTTTGGTACAATAGAAAAATAATAAAACTCACTCAACAAGTAGCATGGCTGTAGATGTGATGGAAACACCTATTGGTAAGTAGATTCCTCTTTCTCTCTCTCTCTCTCTCTCTCATTTTTCATGTGTTAATTTCACTTGAACTATTATTTCATACGGGGCACTTTCTAATATGGGATTTATTTTATGTAGGAGGTGATGAGGACATTCTTGGATGTACCTCTGTGATGAATTTCTCATGATCAACAAAGATGGGCTTCCCCAAAGAGTGGTAGGAGGCGATGAGGATATTCCAAGTACTTTAAAGATTGATACTTTCTTAAATATTTTAGATGTTGGGGGGTGGGGGGGTGGGGAATGAGCTTCCACATTTATGTGGCTAGTGTTGATTAGTAAAGAATATTAAACTATTCTTGAAACCAAGTGAAGCTCAAAAATAACCTATGATTGTGTGACAACTAATTGTGCAAATCTCTTGGTTTTAGGCAATGTAGAATGACACCATAGTTGAATATGCAATGTCAATTCATATGCATAAATTAGGTAGAGCTGAAAAATGCAATAGGTTTGCATTTTCATTAGAGGTCTTTAATTAGGTATTTTAAGTTATAGACCATCACAAATATTGTTCATAATGAGGGCCTATAATTTTAAAAACTTAATAGACCTATTAAATAAATGTAATCATGCTATATATTTTGAACTTTGAGTATTGTCCATACATAAAGAACATATTTGCATGTGCATTATTGGTTTAGAGTGGCGAAATATTATTTTGGATGCAATGGAAAAACAACATGCACTAGAAGATGGGAAAGTGATGTCACTCTTGCAGGTCTAGAACCTTTTTTGTACTTTTAACATTGATCATTTCTTAAAGATTTTAGATGTTAGGGGTGGGGTGGATGAGCTTCCACCTTTATGTGGTTGGCCTTGATTAGAAAATAATATTAAACTATTATTGAAACCAAGTGAAGCTCAATATTAACCTATGATTCCATCATAGCTATTCAACATCCACCTAAAATTTTTTATTATTAATACATCACGATGTTGCAATTGCAATTGATGGTCATCAATCCCACAACATTCTAGCCACATGCCCATCCCCATTCCAATGAAAGTTTGTGATGGCTTTCTGTCAGACCCATAGCATTTATGTTGTATAGATGTCATAATTGTGGCAATGTCTTTGACAAATTTCAATCACAATGATTATGGTTAAAATGAAAATTTTTCTAGAATGATAGCTGAATTTATGACAGCTCTATCTATAAAAATTGTGATGCTAACCCTTTCCATCACAACATGCAACAACAAAAGTTTGATGCCTATTCGATGGGAGCCAATTTCAACTAACGTCAGTTGGGCAATAATTCACTATCATAATTGTGAATTATTGTCTTCACAATTTGGGCCCAAATGTAGGAGTGATGCATGTTTATATATGTACATGTATAACTTTACTTAATTTAAATTTATCATTAGCAAATATATATAAAACATCTTCTATACACAATTACATACACATGTATGCAACTATCAAATATGTCAACTATTGGGTTTTCCAATAGTTGACATATTTGATAGTTGCATACATGTATATTGTAAATGTGTATAGAAGATGTTTAATAAATCTTTAGGTGATGCATGATCATCTTGGGTGTATGAGAAATCTTGCATCACCCAAAAATATTTTTTATTTTCAGTCTTTTCTATTTTAATAAGGACTAGTACACAGGGAGATTGCTATTTTTGGGAGCTTGATATTTTTAGTAAGTTTTACATACAAGCTTGGAATGTTCTCATTTTCTATAGGAAGGTTCATTTTAGAGTTATAAGCCTACCATAAAAATCTCATTGCTCAAGCATTAGAACCAGAGAAGTTATTGCAAATTTTTGATGGAAAAAATTGCAAAAAAATCTTCAAGCTCACCATTGGAGGCCTTAGATTGCCTGTATGAGGTCCAAAAACTCGATGGAAGGGAACTAGAACTATTCTAAGCCTATAGATTAGGAGCCAACATTTCCAAAAAGTGTTTATAATAGCCAATTGGAGCAACGGTTTGTGAGTTATGGCATTATGAAATTGGGCTACCCAAAACTTCTAAAATAATTGTCAAAGATGTATTTGGCCAACTCTATATATTTTGTTAGGGTCTATTGGCCCTAGGTAATAAGTTTGAGCATCTAGAACCTTCCTAGGTGGCATAAAACTACCTATTTAAGAAAGGCACAAACATTGTCTAGAACAGCTCTAGGTGATAGTTCACAACCTATCTTGTAAATTATAGTACTGAAGGTGCTCATGTGGGTTAGCATATTGTACTTATAAATTCTGTAATTTTGTATTTGTGATGCAAATAAGAAGTCCATATTTTGTTCTCACATTTGTTTTTGTTTCTTTTTTTCTATTGAGTTTATTTTATTAAGGGGAGCACCCTACATCAAGTGGTATTAGAGCTAAAGTTCTTGAGTGTGTGTACAGATCACCAACTATGAGGCAGTTCACACCAAGACCATTATTTGGGTTGAGTGTGTAGATAGATTTCAAATCATTAGATAATTTGCACTAGGGTTTCAGTGGAAGTGTGAAAATACCTGCATGGAGAGAGTGTGATGGAAGAGTTGGACATGTTACACCTAAGGGTTTTTGAGCCCTCCAAAAGAAAATGTAAGCATTGGAAGAAAAAATGCAAAGAGGAATAAATCTTCCTATAAGAGATGAAAGTGAGGATGAGGATGAAGTAGAAGCTAATGTTAGAGAAGTGTCAGTTCTAAACCTCAAAGAAGAGAGACTTTTTATGGCCATCTCCAAGATTGGCAAAAGACCTAAGTTTGAAGTTCCCACATTTTTGAGAAATCTTAATCCAGAGGAGCTGATCAATTGGATCAATGAGCTAAAGGAGTAGTTTGAATATGAAGATGTTGAAGATCCTGATAGGGTCAAGTTTGTGAAGGCAAAACTAAAGGGACATGCAAAGATTTGGTGGCAGGAAGTTCAATTGGAGTGAAAGAGAAATGGAAAGGCCAAAATTACTAGATGGGATTGGATAAAATATCAAATGAAGAAGAAATTCATTCCCATGGATTATAAGCTTGATCCATTGAAGAAAATGCAAAGGTTGAACCAAGCATGAAAATCTATTCAAGAGTGTTCGAAAGATTTCTACCAAGTTCTCATTAGAACCTGGCATGTAGAAGCTGATAAGGAGAAAGTTGCTTGTTGTCTTAATGGGTTAAGGCCAAACATTTAGGATGAGCTGAGTTTGGTTCAAATTAGTGGTATTGAGGAGTCATACTGGATTTCCCTAAGATTTGAGGAGAAACTGAGCAAGAAGTTTGAAAATAAGAATAGTGGAAGAGGTCATGGTAGAAGATCTAGTGGATGATATTATGGTGGTCATAATAAGAAAAAAAAGAACAAGGATGAGGCTGGAAGTAGTAGTCAAAACTAGAGGGGAAATAATTTCAGTCATTTCCATGATTAGAACAATAGGGATTAGAGAGGAGGAGGTATAGGACAAGGATCTGGAAGAGGAGGCTTCTGTAGGAAAGTTTTTCACTATGGCAAAGACGGGCATAGAGCATTTGAATATACCCATTGCCAAGGAAGGACATATCAAAGAATAGAAGGCAAGGCTAGAGTTGCACATATTGATGAAGATTTCAGATCCTCACATTCTAAAGATGCTAAAAGAGGAGAGTCCAACTCAGTGGTGAGAATGAACCTGAACAAAGAAGGAGCTTGTTTCACACAAGGTGCAGATGTGAAGATAAGTGTTGTGAAGTGATCATTGATGGTGGAAGTACTAACAATATATTGTTAGAAATGATGGTCACCAAGTTGAAGCTAAAAAGGTAGAAACACCCATGTCCATACTGTATTGCTTGGGTGCAAGATGACCATAAGGTCATGGTCAATGAGTAGTGCTTAGTGAAGTTCAAGATTAGAAGCTACTATGATAAGGTACTATGTGATATCATACCTATGGACATATGTCATATGTTGTTGGGTATGTCATGATAGTTTGATAGGCATGTTGTACATGATGGGTGAACAAATACCTATTCTCTAACTAAGGATGGAGTGAAGCATAAGTTGAAGCTATTGAAGGATAAAGAAGAAAAGGTATGTAGTGCTACCAGAATATGTTTCATTGATGGAAAAGAGTTTCTTAAAGGTATGAAGCATGAGCACACATGTTTTGCTATAATTCCTAAATATAGTAAAGCAGAAGTAGAGGAGGTTCTTGTAGAAGTTACAGATATGTTGAGAGAGTTTTTTTTATAAAGTATCAGATAATGTACCTAATGGATTTCCCCTAGTGAGGAAGATTAGTCACTAGATGGATTTGGTTATAGGAGCCAATTTTTCAAACAAGGCACCACACAAAATGACACCAATAGAAAGTGAAGAGTTGAATAGGCAAGTTCATGAGTTGCTATAGAAGGGGTTGATTCAAGAGAGTTTGAGCCCATGTGTTGTACCAACAGTATTAGCACCAAAGAAGAATGAAGAATATAAGATGTGCATAGATTCTTTCACTATCAACAAGATCACTATAAAGTATAGATTTCCATTGCCAAAGATGGATGATATTATGGACTATTTGACTGGAGCTAAGTATTTCACAAAGATATATTTGAAGAGTGGATACCATCAGATTCATATCAGAGAAGGTGATGAGTGGGAAGACTACTTTCAAGACAAGGGAAGGATTGTATGAGTGGTTGGTCATGCCTTTTGGGCTAACCAATGCACCAAGCACTCTCATGAGTTCATGAATGAGGTACTAAAGGAGTTTCTAGGTCAGTGTGTCATTGTTTACATAGATGATATATTGATCTTTAGTAAGACATTGGAGGAGCATTTGATTCATATTCACAAGGTGTTTGGTAAGTCGAGGGAAGAAAAGCTTTTGACAAACCTAAAAAAGTGCAACTTTGTAAAGAAGGAGTTGCACACCTTGCATTTGTAGTCTCAGAAGAAGGTCTAAAAATGGAATTAGAGAAAGTGAAGGCTATCTTTGAATGGCCTACTCCAAGGAGTGTGACAGAGGTAAGATCTTTTCATGGACTAGCTCCATTTTATAGAAAGTTCATAAGAAGTTTTAGTACAGTATTTGTGGACCCTTGACTGAAACAGTGAGAGAGGATAGGAAAGAGTTTAAGTGGACTATAGGAGCAGATAAGATTTTAAATTTTTTGAAACAAAAATTTACTGAGCAATCTATTTTAGCTCTTCCTAATTTTAAAAAGGTGTTTGAAGTAGACTGTGATGCTAGTGGTACTACAATAGGAGTTGTTTTGAGAAGTTAAATGATGCAAGAAGAAAAAAATTGTTTATGAATAGGAATATTTTATGCTATAGTTCAAGAATTGAAGAAGTAGAGACACTGTCTTTTTCCTAAGGAGTTTATTTTGTATATTGATCATCAAGCTTTTATAATATTTGAATAGTCAAGGAAAATTGAACGAAAGACACTTAAAATAGGTTGAGTTTTTGCAGAGTTATACATTTTTTTTGAAACACATGAATGGGAAGTCTAACAAAGGTTCAGATGCTCTTAGTAGAAGACAACTTTTGCTAATAGAAATGCAGATAGAGGTGGTTGGGTTCAAGGAACTCAGTGCATTGTATCCATATGATCTTGATTTTGGTGAAGTGTGGAAGGCTTGTACAAAACCTGTTACACTTGATAGGACAAAGTGGTCAGATTTCATGATCCAAGATAATATGTTGTTCAAAGGAAGCCAATTGTACATTCCTAGAGGTTCAACGAGAGAGAATTTCATCAAGGAGAAGCATAATGAAGGATTGGTTGGACATTTTGGAAAAGATAAAACCATAGCTTTGGTTTCTAAGAATTATTACTGGCCATAGTTGCAGCAAGATGTGAAGAAGTTTGTATAGAGTTGTATAGTATGTCAGATGACAAAAGGAGTGAAGCAAAATATGGGATTGTATCAGCCATTATCTATAATAGAGAAGTAATGGGAGGACGTTAGCATGGATTTTGTTCTAAGATTACCAAGGACATAGTGTGGATATGATTTATTTTTGTGGTGGTTGAAAGGTTTTCATGGATGACACATTTTATTCCTTGCAAGAAGACTAGTGATGTTGTTCATGTGGCAGAATTGTTTTTTAGAGAAGTGGTGAGACTATATGGTTTGCCAAAGAGTATAGTTTCATATCGTGATACCAAATTTGTTGGATATTTTTGCTATACATTATGGAAGAATTTGAAGACAAGTTTGAAGTTCAGCTCATCACATCATCCACAGATTGATGGACAAATAGAAGTTATGCATTGCAGTTTGGGAAACTTGCTGAGATGCTTGGTTGGAGATAAACCAAAAGGATGAGATATGATTTTACCACATGTAGAATTTGCATATAATAATTCTATCAATAGGAGTACTAGTAAATCACCATTCTAGATTGTATATGAGACTAGTCCTAGAAATGCTTTTGAATTGAGGTAGTTGGATAAAGAAGAGATAAGTAGTGCTGAAGCAAAAGATTTTGTTGAACATTTGAAAAAAATCCATGAGGAGGTGAGAAGGCACATCATAAAGATGAATAAATAGTTTAATGCAAAGGTGGATGTCAAAATGAGATATAAGGAATTTCAGTTTGGAGATGAAGTCATGGTTCATTTGAGAAAGGAGCATTTTCCAATGGGTACATATAATAAGCTAAAGATGAAGAAGTTTGGACCCTGTGCAAGATAGTGAAGAGGCATGATTCTACTAATGCATATGAAGTGGTTTTGCCTACTGAATTGAATATTTCACTAGTATTTAATATTTCAAATTTGATAGAGTATTATAAAGGAGGTGATGGAGATGAAGTTGCAGAAGCAGAATGGAACATTCAAACAGTTAATTTAGCTACAAAAGAGATTGAGGAGATACTAGATATTCATGTTGGAAAAAGTACAAGAAATAGAAATTATGAGGAATTTCTAGTCAAATGGAAAGGGTGACTAGTTGAGGATTCGTAATGGCTAGCAAAGGAGGAGGTTACCTATCTTGGTTTTCCTCTGAACACTTGAGATGTGGTAGGGTCACTTCTCAAATTACCCCAAGTGTCTAATTCAAGAGCATCCTAGGTGTATGAGAAATCTTGCATCACCAAAAATATTTTTAATTTTTAGTCTTTTCTATTTTAATAAGGACTAGTAGATAGGGAGATTTCTATTTCTAGGAGCTTTCTATTTTTAGTAAGTTTTTCATACAAGCTTGAAATGTTCTCATTTTCCATACAAAGGTACATTTTAGAGTTCTAATCCTACCATAACAATCTCATTAGTCAAGCATTAGTATCAGTGAATTTATTGTGGATTTTTGGTGGGAACATTTGCAAAAAAATCTTTAGGCTCATCGTTGGAGGCCTTAGAGTGCTTAGACGAGGTCAAAAAAATTGATGGAAGGGCACTAGAGAATTCCAAGCATGGAGATTAGGACCTCACATTTTTGAAATGTGGTTCTAATAGGCAATCAGAGAAATGGTTTGTAATTTATGGCATTTTGAAGTTGGACTTCCCGAAACTTCTAAAATAATTGTCAAAGATTTATTTGGCCAACTAAATATATTTTTTTAGGGTCTGTCAGCTCTAGGTATTAACTTTGAGCATCTAGAACCTTCCCAAGTAGTATAAAATTACCTATTTAAGAAAGGCCTGAACATTGTCTAGAATAGCTATGGGTGATAGTTTGCAACCTGTCTCACAAATCATTGTACTGAAGGCACCCATGTGGGCTAGCATAATGTACTTATGAATTCTATAATTTCACATTTGTGGAGCAAATAAGAAGTCCATATTTTGTTCTTGCATTTTCTATTATTTTGTTGTTTCTATTATGAGTTTATGGTATTAAAGGGAACACCCTGCATGATTAGGCCTAAGAATATTCTACATATTTTTTGGTTTTGCATACGTTTTAGATATCTTCTGCATATATTTTGGTTTTGTAGAAGAGCTCAGAATTATTGGCTCTATATTTTTTATTTCTTCATGCCTTTTCATCTTGAGGCCTTCAATTGGCATATGGTGGTTCTGAGTGATGCTACTAGACTCACTTTTAGATATGCCCAAATTTGGCATGCTTTTAGAATGGAGATATTGTTCACAATCTAGAAAGATTGTAATGTTGTTTTATTCTCTTACAATTTTCTTTATATTTATTTTGCAATGTACTCTAAAGCATGTATATGTATTAATTCCATGATGTAGATCCACATACAAACTAATAAATTCATGTTATAAGTGGCTCACCTATAGGATCTACTTTCTCACTAGGGAAATACCACTTGTATAGTTTCCTGAGTACATTTGGATGCTTTATCTAGTGACCGTACTCCTCCTTGCAGTTGTCAGAGAGCTTCTGCTCACTGTTCTTAGACCCCTAGATCATAGCCTCTTTGTTATTCTCCTAGTGGTGGCTTTAGTGTCCATCATCACTTAGCCTCTCCTCCTCAGAGGTTAGGCTTGGGTTGGTCCCTAGTTGTTCCCCTATTGCCGCTAATGCGAGTTGATCGGCTACTCACCATGATCCAAAGTGGGTGTTCCCCCAACTAGATTTAGCCATTTCTCCTCCTTGGGTTGACCAAGATAAAGATAAAGACACATATGTTGGTGCTATTGAGAGTTGGGATCCCCCTAAGATAACCATTAACCCTAAGGATTTTTAGGGTTCTGATGACAAAGACCCTCCTTCGGTTGGCACTTCTCTTCCAGCCTAAAGTTTTATGTTTCTGTTTATATATGTTTGTTGATGAATAGCTGATCTCTATCCTTGGGTCATTTGAACTCACAAGGTGATACTATATCGCTCTGTCTCTTTTTTGTGAATATGTATCTTTAAATTTTTAAATTAATGGAAAATGTTTATTCATCAAAAAAAAAATTCAACTATAAATGTAAGTATCAAATCTATCAAATATGTATAAACATGGTCATAACTCATGCAAATATCAAATATGTCAACTACAAATGTAATTTGGTTAGATAACTCATGAAAATCTCAAATATGTCTACTATAAATACAAATGGCCATATAACTCATGCGAATATGAAACATGTCAAAAATGAGGATGCTTCAAATGTAAAATATCCCATAGCTATAATTCTAAACAATCTCATCACAAATGAATATGAAACATCTTAAACATATTATGAAAATTCATGTATATGAGATGTATAAATATCAAATAAGATTGTGTCATCCTCCACGATTTGATCAACTGACATGAGATCTTGAAACTTATATGCAATATAAGAAAAAATTTATCATGACCATGTGTATATATTCTATAGATACTAACATAACCACAATCAAATTTAATAGTGACTCAGGATAAGTAAAGTTTACTGGTATCTCTCCATCTCCACCCTCATGAGCTATAGAGGTGGCATGCATGAAATAGAAGAAACAAATATGTTACAACTTATAATTTACTAAATTTAAAATTATTATATTTAAAAATAAATAAAAGATTTGTAGATAATTAAATAGACATGTTTGTAAATTTTTACCTATGTCTCCTACTACACAAGATGCATAGGTGTCTACAAGTCCGCATATGATATCATCACCACAAATATATGTCTACCTATGTCACTTGGGCATGTATCACCAAAGGTCATATTTGGGATCTCAGGAATAGGATCCATGAGCATTTCTTTAAACAATAATCATCATGGTGGGTAAGAATGTGCCTTGGTAGGTGGGTTACATCCTCCTTACCTATGGTTTGTGGTGGTGCTATAGTTTCAACATGCATGTCCTCCTTCTCCTGACCACCCCATGCCTCTTATCTATCACTAATTATACCTATCATATTTCCTGGCACAAAACTAAGAGGTTTTCTAGTCAACGATTGAATAACTCAATAGGTTGAAAGAAGATCAATAGAAAAACATGTACTAATAGCCGTCAAACAGTCTATTAAAGACTCCATAGAGATGTCTACTGAAGATGGGACTCCAACCTCATGATACATATCATTAGCTAAAGATGATGCACCATCATGACTACCTTTGGATGTAGATCATGAGCATATCATGTATCTATGCACTCGATTAGTAGAAATCTCATGTACATACCATCCGGTGTCTATTCAATGGCATGTTGGTTTGTCCAAACACCTTCTAGCCAAAACTAATTATATTGAATTGGGTTCAACCAGATCAACAAAGTTAGCCTGAAAGGTGATATGTATTTGTGATTCAACCCATAGAATACAGTGATGAATATGATATAACACTTGTTATAACACAAATATTTGAAAACCCACAAAATTTCCAAGGTGAAGGTAAAACTTGGGTGGGGATGACACTCACAAATCTTCATTATTGCAACAACAAAGTTGGCATGTTAGGGCTACAAGTTTGATCACTTTTGATGATATACAATGTGAGGGCTCTTTCGTGTTAAGAGTTTAGAAGAATTATTCATTCTACTTAGATTAAAGGATTTAAACTTACAAATACTAAGCACTCTATTAGATGATTTAAAAAGGTCTATAAGGACAACTTTATTAAGATATTTACCCTAAAATACTTTCTAGAATGCATTATTACCTGATCCTTCCATTTACACTTAATATGCTAATTACAAATCTCCTCTTCCCAATCTCTAATTTGATCTACAATCTGATATATCAATATTCTACCCTTCACTACTCCTCTCGGTCACTTTGTTTGGTTCTTATTAAAACTTCACTTCAAGCATCTAAAAAAAATACACATACACCATATAAAATTAGGGTTTGGATCCTCCTTTTATAAGTATCTAGAGAAGCTTCTAGATCAAGATCAACAATCTAGATTTCTCCCTTTTTCCACTTAAAACTTCCTTTTTTTGTTAAAAAACTTGTAGAATAACTTGGGGGGTAAATCAGTTATCCAAGATTTAGATGTATAAATAAAAATTTTCTCAACTTAGTGAACCCATTAAACATTTATACACATGCATGCATCCATAAGATTATGCAATCATCTAAAAATTTTAGGTTATTGTCAAATCAACTTGCAAACATGTAAAGCATGAAAAATAATAGATTCATTAGCACACTTGACTCATGATTTATGTGTAAACCCAATTTGGGAAAAACCACTAGTAACATGCTACTCTTTTCACTATTTTGAAGTGAAGCCTTGTGAAAGGCCAACATTGTTAAAGGTTACAATACACACTGTTAAATGTGACCCCATTTAAGGATTTCAATCATCTTGTTAGGAGTGAGCCTTATTAGGTGACTTTAGACCATTCACTTGGAATGTCACCCGGTTAAAAGATTTACAAATGATTGTTAGATCAACCATAATCCAAAGGATTTATCCTAGACTGATACAATTATTAGAGAGTAATCATAACATTTGATCTAACACAACTTACAACTTCATTTGCAAATTATAGATTATTTTTCAATCCTCAATTCTACTTTGCCTTCATACATTGCAACTCTTATAGCTTGTTCACCCTTCAAGCATTGATATCCTTAAGCCTTCTTGCTTAGCATGCCAATGCAGTCACCTCTTAGGTCACTTGATGAAGTAGAGCCCTTGACTCCTTGTCTTCATTATTTTCTTGCATCCAACTCTCTTTTCTTCATCACTAATCATTCCTATAAATAGGAAATTACGATATTTTGCCACTCATTTTCTGTCATCCATTTTAGTGTTAAGATAGATCTAGTAGGATACAATGTATCTACCCACCATTTCATCTCTATTCTAGAAACTTCTCCTAGAATCTCTTTACATTTTCTTAAAATTAGTTTCCCTCAAATTTTGTGCCACTAGCTCATCATCCTTATCTTCCACCTAGTTCACATAATCTAGGAAGACAAACTTGTTGGCTCAGATTTATCAAATCCACAATCTTTTACATAATGTAGAAGCTCAACATTATCAACCTTTTGATGCTCGACACATATTGTGGTGATCAACATCCATTGTGAAATTACTCAACACTAACTAAAGTTTACTGGTGCTCAACATCAACTAAACTTTACTCGACATCCACTATTTCGCTTGACATACACTAGAATGAAATTTTGCTCAGCTTTAGCTGACTTTCTTCTTAGCTTGCACTGACTTTGCTCAACACCTACTATCCACTCTATCAAGCTTGGTAGAAAATATGTGTAACTTGTTCTTCTAAAGTTTCTTAGTGTAACCAACCTTTGTAATCTTAAGTATATTATCAATGCATCATATCATCACTATCTTAACTAATCCTTGTACTCATTTCATAATCATAACTCAACCTTTCCTCTAGGTGCTATTGTTACATCTTTTGATCAAATCTTCTTCATTAATAATCTAAATGATAGTACTTAAATCTTATAAGCAATTTTCTCACTAGAAAATAATAGGTTTGACATTAGTGACAAAACAATGATTGAAACACATAGTGTTCTTCAATAGTCTCCCTTCAACTAAACTTTAACATTCTCCCTCAACAATTATCTTTTCAATATGATCTCAATAATCTCCCTCTTTAGCATTGATGGAAAATGAAACTAATCAACCAAATAAACTAAATGGTAAACACCTTGTTCAACCAAACTGACTTTGTTAAAATAGTAAGACAATACCAAAAAAAACTAGTATTGATATCTCTCCCTCTAGCAACAAATTCCATCTTTTGATTAGGTTACAAAATTCTTTCTTATAACTCCTTCTTACTATATCTCCCTCAGACTAGGTAAATTAGGATTTCACCCTCTTTCTTATATTCTTCTCTATCTCTATGACAACAATCTCTTGAAATTTCTCTCTTAAGTAGTAAATATTTTCCTTAGCATTTTATGGTGCTCAATCTATATCCCTCTTGATCAGTAAATATTTCCCTCTTTGACAACAATGGCAAAGACATATGCCAAAAACATGTCATCTTAAACATGTAGATATAAAATTTTTAGTTTCTTTAGCTTCTCCCTTTGTCAACTTGCTTGTGATTGTTTTGAAATTTCAGCTCTTTGATTACTTTAGGTAGTTCCTAAGGTAAGATCCTTTGCATCAATTTGTAGCATATGGCAATCAACTTGTTTGATGCAAGGCACTCCTACTGTTAAACTTAGTTAGCATTTGATATGGGTATTACCTCTAGTTTACCTCATAGATATTCATGAACATCATTAGGTAATGCTTTTGGGGCATGTGCAAGATCATGGTGGGAAAAAATTCAGCCTTAATTGCCAATGAAAAATTAAGACATCAATGTTAGTCAACTTGATGTAAAATCTTGAACTAGTTATGAACCATATATCAAAAATTTGTAAGAATAGAATCTATATTAAATTTAACATAGTTTCTAAAATGATACCCATTTATGATAAAAACATAATTTAATTTTTTAAATTTTAGAATTCCAATGTACAAGTATAGAATATTTACGAAAAGATAAGAAGTGGGTGTATGTCTGATCACCTTAATCACAATCAAATGATAATATAATTTTTTTAAATTATAAATATAAGAACCAGAATTAGACATGGATGTGATGCATATTATTTTTGTAATTTTATATCTAGTAAATAATTAATTCTATATTTTCTAACACGACATTCTTTAGAATAAACTAACTCTCATGTTTGACCACCTTAACTCATTTAAAACTATATAAAATTAAGATTTTCTTTTGTTAACCTCATAGTAGGAAAAACATAGAATGTGAAACATCTTTTCGGTTTGGAAAAGGTTGTACCATTTTAAAGTTTATAACTTTTTTCTCAATTAGTATGCCAATCAACACTTTATAGATAACTCCATTAGAAAATAAGTAATAATAAGTTTTTGAACTCATAATTTGACAATAATTATATAAATGGAAATATGGTAATATCCTTAAGAAACCTTTTTCATTTCATCAAATTAGGATGAAATTGATTTTTTTTCATATTGCCACCTTTCGGCCTACCATGATCCTGCACATACCCTTTGTGAAGATATCATCAATTTGTTTTTTTGTGTTGACATATTCCATATTCACTTCTTTATTTTGAACTAATTCTCTCAAGTAATGATACATGATTTCATTGTGCTCAGTTTTTATGTTTGTCACTAGATTCTTTGATATATTGATAGCACTTGTATTATCAGAATAAAGTATCACTAGTTCTATGATTTCTTCATTCCATTGAGGAGCTATTTGATCCATACAATGTTTTTGTTACTTACAACACCACTAACATATTCAGCTTCAATAGTAGATTGTGAGGTGCAGTTTTCTTTCTTGTTGGTCCATGTAACTAGTCTTTTGCCTCAGAAAAATGCTCCTCCACTGGTGCTTTTTCTGTATTCGATGTTTCCAGCCCAATCAACATCAGTATAGACTCTCAATTCAAATTTCTCATTCTTCTTGTAGTATAGACCAAACTCTTCTATTCCTTTTAGAAATCTCATTGTTCTTTTCATAGCCATTAAATGATTCTCCCTAGGATTTGTAGAGAATCTTGTAACTATCCCTATAGATAATGTAATTTCAGGTCTACTATGTACTACATATTGTAATTTTCCAATCATAAACCTATATAATGTTTGATTCACCTAAACTAAATTATCATTCTTTGACAACTTAACACTTGTCACCATAAGTGTACTTACTAGTTTGGAATCCTGCAATCCAAAAAAAATTAATATTTCCTTGACATATTTTGACTGAGTGATGTATATACCATATTTTATCTGATATACTTGCAAACCCAAAAAGAAATTGATCTCTCCAAACATAGACATTTTAAATTCTAACTTCATCTGATTTATAAAAACTTTACATAAAACATCTTGTCCTCCAAATATGATATCATCAACAAATATTTTAGATAACACAATACCTTTGCCTTTCTCTATCTTTATGTATAGATTGTTGTTATCATCAATCCTTTCAAGTCCAATAATTACAAAATACTTTTGAAGTCTCTCATACCATACTCTTGATGCTTATTTCAAACCATATAGAGCTTTGTCTAGTCTATGACGTGACTGGCAATCACCATTGCCCAAGACTGGGACACCTACTTTTCTTAATATGCTAGCTTTTTCCATATATTGTGGAGCTCAAGTTAGTAGAACCGAAAGAACGGTCAAATTGAAAAAAATCCTCGACTGTTTTAAAATTGCGCCTTCAACATTCCTTGCAGCAGGTTTTTATGATAGTGGAGAAATTTTTATGAAGGATAAAATCCTTCATTCAACAAAAAGCCCACCTCATAAATGTTGGAGCGCAAAATTGTGTTAGTTGTGGAACATTTGATTAAGGACAAAATCCTTCATTTGGAAAAAAAGCCCACCCTTGCAAAAAATTTTGAGCATAGATTTGGGTTGGTAGTGAAATGTGTCCAACAAATGAAGAATCCATGATTGCTATTAAACTGTGATGCACCCCTCTTTTTAAGTATGCTTTATGGAAGATTCTTAAAATTCATTGAAATTTGGAAAACTTTAAAAAAAATCGCACAAGTTTCCAAAAATATAAAAAATTGAAATTGTGAAAATTGTTAAACATGGAAAGTGTGAAAATTCCAAAGGACAGGTAAAGAAGTTTGAAAATCCAAAATATTGTGAAAATCCCAAAAGTATTAAAAATCATGAAAAGTGGAAATATTGGGAAATTTGAGAAAAGTCCAAAATTTAAAGCAAAAGAATGAAAATTCCTTATGAATTGAAAAGTTGGATCAAGAAAAAAAAAGCAAAAAATGATTTCTTCTTAGAAGAAGATTAGTTTTTTGGATTTACATTAAAAAATTAAATATTAGTTTTACTGATATTTAATTTGATTGTTTAAATAATAATCCAAAAAAAATAAAAAGTGGAGAAAAGTTGGAAATGAATTTTATTTTATTTTTCATTAAAATATGGAAATTAATTAAATATTGATTTTAATTGATATTTAATTAATTTAAAAAAAAGCAATCAAAATAGGAAAAAGGAATATATAGCTTCATCTTGAAGCTAAAAGCATCAATAATAGAAACTTTTTGAAACAAACAGTAAAAAGCGACAAGTGGCACAAAAGATGGAAACCTTGATGGCTAAGTAAAGCAACTTCCTAATTTTAGCCTACAACTTAAGAGACATCCTTTTGAGGGATGATTTTTATATGAAACCCTCTCATTCATTCCTTCTCACATAGGAATTTAAAGAGCAAATTAAGAATAGGAGTGAAATTCAAAAAATTCAAAAAGAAGATTTTAGGGAAATTCCAAAATTGTTGAGTAGTTTTCTAGAAATTTGCGATAGAGGATTTTGAATCTATTAGAAAGGAATTTTTTTGTAGTGATTTGTGAAAAGTGAATCTCAAAAGGAGTATGGAAATTTTGGCAAAAATCCAAAATCTTTGTCTTATGGACAAGTTGTATCTATTTTTATACTTTCTTTGCATAGTCTTATGTGTGGGCATTTTCTATTTTGTAGGAAAGGAGAATGGTAGAACCCAAGGGAATAGGAGAAACACACAGACAATTGATAAAGAATGAAAGGAAAGGATTCTATCCTGAATCCAAAATTGTGTCAAAGTGGGCAGAAATCAGAGATACAAGCTTCGATGGCCTCAATTTGAAAGATTTTAACTAGAGAATGTTGGGATACAATGATCATCACCCAACACACCTAGCCACAAGGATTGTGAAAAGTGGAATTGTTGCTATAGCTGGTTTCCCTCCTTTTCAGCATCCAAAGTTGATTGTGGAATCTACCAAACACTACAGTCCTAGGGACAGAACCATCAAGGATTCTGAACAAAATATTCTAGCAGACTTTTCTCTAGCATCCATTTCTAAAGCATTTAGAATTCCTTCTCACCCAGGGATGGTCACAAAAACACAGGAGCAAACATTGAGAATCTACACCTTTGGAGTCCATTTTCGTGATGAAATAATCAACAAAAGATAGTTGAAAAAGAATAGATCACATCATTCCAAGATTCCTAAGGAGATAGTATGGTTCAACTTGCAGAGGGAATATAGTGACATGATCATGATGTTGAGTCACATATTTGGCATGCCTCATTCTTATAGATTTGAATCTTGTATGTGTTAGTTTGTTGAGTAGGTGATGGAGGAAGGTGACAGAATAGATTGGGCTGGGCTCATAAGTGACAATCTAAATGAACAGTTGATGAAGCTAGGGAATGCAAGGAAATTCTACATGAGCTCATATGTAATCTACATGATAGCATGGAGAATGAAGAATGAGGGACTATGATGCAAAGGACCAATTGGAAGCAGAACTCAACACCTCAAAGTCCATGAGTGCTACCTGCAGTTGCATTTATATTCAAAGGATGATTACATGAGGGTTAGTGATATATTTTCCATGTGTACAGTAAGAACACTACAAAAAAAGGCCACATATAAGATTTTCAGTGGGTGTGATGAAGTTGGTCAAAGAATATGGTGCCTAGTTTATTTAGTTTCCCACCTTTTCATACATCCAAGTTCGAGGATTCTCCACAGAGCCATACAAACTTCCTAAGTACCCAATGGAAAAGATGGTCTCATTAGAGTTTACTTGACAACTTACAGCCTATGACAAGAGTCAAAAAGGGAAGAAGAAGTTGGGATTACAGTTCCCAATTTCCATAGGAGAATGGAAAACTAAGGTATGCCCATGTCTAAATGCTATAGAGAGATCATCAGATGAGCTCCACTTCTTCTGTCTTTTGCTTTATCCAAAAAGAAATGATTTTGATCCTTACAACAATATCTCATCAATAGGAGGATCAAAGTACCAACACAAGGTTCATCTTGAAGACTTTTGGGTAAATGTGGTAGATGACAATGAGATTAGGAAGAAGATGCATTCAAGATTACCATTGAACATTATTAGAACATGCAACATATTTAGGGTTCCTGATCAAATAGAGGAGGATCCAAACATGATGTGAAAGGGATTCAATCCAGAAATAGCTAAACCATATGATTGGGAGAGGAAAGAAGTTACAGATCTAGAAACTCTTTCAAGACCATTCTTAGATTTCACGAGGTGGTGGATTGAACGTAAGCTTGAAAAATTAGCTGCACCAGCTAATGGATTCACATATAGGTTTCTTGGTCATAGACCACTTAGGGATGAAATATTAGAGGGGACTGTTGAGGAAAGAGGAACTCCATCTGAGACGTAGGAATCATAAAAGGGAAAGAGGTACCTCGAGAAAAGTGTCCTAGGATTGAGGAAGTCATCTAGGAACATCAAAATAAGAAACAAAAACATGGAAATGCTCCCTCTTCTCCAAGTCACACTCCAAGTGTTCAAGAGATAGAAACATTTTAAAGGTAGGATACAGGGACAAGTATAAGGAGATTCAAGTGAGAAGAAAATTTGGATAGGCCAGTTCATGATAGACTAAGTATAAACACCCATGAAAAGTCCATGCAAGAAAGAGGGAGAGATCAAGATATTGCTACAGAGGAAAGTCTCGCTACAATCTTAGAGCGGGAAATGATTAATGATGAAGATGGTCCACTAGAGGAAGAAACTCTAGTAGAAGCAATACATCCTCCAAATATTGAATCCATAGTTTTTGAGGTTACAGTGGACAATCCAAGAGGTGAAGAGATCGACATTCGAGCAGTCCAAAGGAAAGAGCAATTGGTGATTCTAGGAGACCAAAGTATACCAATTCTAGATTGGTTGAGGAAACAAATTAAATTACATCAACAAAGGGAGGTTGATCTGGAAATTGAATTATAGGAAATTTTGGACTGATCAAACCAATTAGAAGAGTAAGGGAAATCAAGAAGATATACAAAATTCATCAGAGGAGAATCAAGATCCAGAATCATGTAGGTTGCGACTCCCATGGTTGACAAAGGCAAAAATCAGATTGCTCTAGAGGAATATCATGTTACGAAAATAAATCTTGGTCAGGCTACACGAGAACAAATATTAGAGGAATTTGATGACTCTACATAGGCTTTGAAGGATAGGTTGAGGAAAGTGGAAGAAGGGTACAAATAATAGAAAAGATAAATTAAGGCCTTATGTCAATACATCAATACATTGCCTCATCCAATGAGGGAGGAAGGTCCATCATTTGTCCCTCCAACAGGTGTTTCCATTGAGGTGGTAGGTGATATTGATAGAATCAAGCAGACTTCTCAAGGTGCAAAAGTTTGGATCGAAGGAATCCAAGAGCTAGCCTTCAAACATGTAGAAGAATTAGTACAAGTGCACAATAGGGCATTAGCTACACTCTCTATGATCCAATGCATGGAGGAATCATGGGTGGATGAGCATATTTACCAAGAAGAGGTGATTGCTAACATTCAGAACCTAATGGAGACCCCCAAGCAAGAATTGATCAATGGTCGAGTTATCAGCGAGGGGAATGTCTATGATTTTATTTGATGGTACAGTATAGTGATCATAGCTAAGGAAATGTTTGAGAGCTTTACTAGGGAATCCAGTTGATGGAAGAAGACTATTGACAACATCAAGCAAGGAATATCAAATGCAGTTGCATCCTTGTTATTACAGAGATTGGTGGAAGAAGAAATGAAAATTGATAATTTAAAAGTCAAGCTAGAGGAATTCTTTCAACTAAATGTCTATGAAAGAGATGATTTTGATAACTTCTCCATCTTCTCAAATATAATGCAGACTACTAAGGACTTATTACCAGATTGCGATGAAAGCTTGGGAAAAGTAAAAACAACAATTGTAGTTCTAGAATTCAAGCAAGAATTTGCACCAAGCATCAGTACAAAGAGTTGGAAATAGTGTTAGATCAATTTCGCTCCTTCATTTGGGGAAATCAAGGATAGATGCATTTAATGCATAGTGGGTATTCTTAGGGCTCATTTATTACCCCCCACTCCTTCGTAAATGAGCATTCATAGTGGGCATTTAATATCCACTTTTGTAGTGGATTCCTTGTTGTATTAATGTAGATTCCTTTCCTTTTCCCTAACCCTAATTAGGGCTAATGTGGCATGATCTTGGCCATCAGTTATTGTGATCATTTGAGCCACCTATTGTAGTCGAGGACCTATATATAAGGCTTCATTTCTCATTTGTAAGGGGAGATTTTATGAGATTGTTGCTATGAGCTACTGAGATAATAAAGTTTTGATTGTTTCTATGAGCTACTGAGATAATAAATTTTTCATTGGAGCTTGGTGAATACTTGATGTGTCTTAGTGCTTGCTTGTTCTCCTAAATTTCTTCAATTAGATTAAGTTTAGCCTAGTCAATGTGTGGTGATTACAATGAAGAATATGATGGTGTATTGATGAATTCCTTTGGTTCATACTTTTGACATTTTAGTGATTCTAACTCATTGTGCAAAGTTAGCCTAAACCCCTTTCATGCATATGCTTAACTTCTATCATTCGTATACATTGTTCTTTATGATGGCATATGTGGTGATATGAAAATCTTTAGTGTAACCCTTGAAGATTGCACAAATTCATGCATAGTTGTAGTATAACTTGGCAAAGTAGAATTTGGTAAATTGAGGAATTTGTCCACTTGAGTACTATTTTTTTTTATCACTACCCTTAGGATTAGAATAGAATTCCTAAACCCTATCTTATTGAATTTTTTCATATTTTGTGAAAACTCCAAAAAAGTATTTCATTGCAAAACCTTAAGATAGTTCCCACATCTAGTATGGATTGAAATGAATCTAAATAAACACATAAGGCCCCTTGTGATCATCAAAAAATCACATCAACTACTGATCTTATTCACAGTCAAGACCTAACATTAAAGGAACCTTGAAGTCATCATATGATCTTCTAGCAATCTTAGCATACACAAGACTTTATTCAAGAGAGGATAAGATTTTTTGGTATTTTGTTCTACTATTTGGTGGGTCATAAAACACACACGAATAGTCTACATACCATGTTCTTATTGTTAAAATCAACAAATCCTTTTGGATATTTTGTGTAAAGTTCTTCCTTAAATATGTCATTTAGAAATGCAAATTTAACATCCATTTGATAGACTTTGAATACTTTGTATGCAAAATGAGCAAGTAGAGTTCTTATGCCTTCCAATCCAACAACTGGGGCAAATGTCTCTCCATAGTCAATTCCTTCTTCTTGTGCATAACCCTTGCAAGCTAATCTTGCTTTGTTCCTTGTGACTTCACCATTTTTGTTTAGCTTATTTCTGAATACCCACTTGGTGCCAATCACATTATTGTCTTTTGGTTTAGGAACTAGACTCCATGTTTTGTTTTACTCAATTTCTTCAATCTCTTCTTCGATGGTTTCTCTCCATTTTATATTTTTTAATGCATCTCTCACTAATTTAGGTTCCTTCATGCTTAGAAAATATATATCATTTCTCAATCTATTACTTTCCATTGGTCTAGCATCCTTATCTCTAATGATTTGAGCTACAGGATGATATGTTTTGACATATTTAGACAATCTTGGGTTAGCTCTTGTTTCTTCATTTTTTCTTTCAACATCAAAATCACTATGTGCATCTCTGTCAAGTAGTTTAGCATCTCTTTCATGTACACTAATCTCAAAATTATAATGTGCATTGACTTCTTTATATGACTAAGCATATGAATGTGGCTCAGTTCTTGAATGGAACTCAGCATTCATAGGATGTGACCCGACAGTCACTAAAACTTGCTATTGGTTTGTAGCTTGATTTGTAGCATCTTCTTCAGTACACATACCTTCACAAAAGCATAAAAATGATTTTTATTCTTCTAGTCCTGTCATTGGTTTGGCCTCATGCACTTCTTTATATTCATCAAAGTTTACATTTGCACTTTCCACAACTTTCTTAGTGTTAGTATTCAAACACTTATAAGCTATATTTCTTACGGAATAGCCTAGGAATATACCTTCTTCATTTTTTGGTTCTAGTTTTCCATCTTTGAAATCTTTAAGAATGTAACATTTGCTTCCAAATACCTTAAAATATTTTACATTGGATGAGTATCCATACCATAATTCAAAAGGTTTTGAATGAGTACCTTTCTTGACTTGTACATGGTTCAAGGTATAGAAAGCTAATATTACAACTTCTCTTCAATATTTCAAAGCTACATTCTTCTCCATCATGAGTATTCTAACGTAGTCTATTATAGATCTATTTCTTCTTTCAACAATTCCATTTTGTAGAGGGGTTCTAGATGTAGATGTCTATCTTTTGATTCCTCTGTCATTGTAGAACATTTCAAATTCATTTGGTTTCAATTATCCTCCTTTATCAGATCTCAAACACTTTAGAATTTTACCTGTTTCCTTTTCAACTCTTGCCATGTAGCACTTAAACATTTGAAGAGAAACAAATTTATGTTTCAAAAACATAATAGTCATCATCCTAAAATAGTCATGAAAAAAAAAATAATGTACTTATCTCCTTTTTAGCTTTTCGCATTAATTGGTAGGCACAAGTTAGTATGAACAATTTCTAGTATTTCTTTAGAGGTGTAAGTTTTTGTCTTGAAACTTCACTTTGTTATTTTGCCTAACTGATATTGTTTGCACATTGAATTGTCAAGTTTCTTCAACTTAAGAAAACCTCTAACTTTCATCATGTTACTGATACTAACCAAGTTGTCAAAGTTAACATGACATAATCTCTTGTGCCATATATATACATCATCAAACTTTACAATAAGACAAGTAGCATCCTCTATATCAAGATAGAATAGATTACTTCTAGTCTAGTCACCTTTTCCAATAAATTTCCCATTAGTGTCATATATCTTAGCAACCTTGTTTTCAAACTCGACCTTACATCCCAAATTATTTAGTTGTGACACACTCAACAAGTTATAGTTAAGTCCTTCAACATAGTAAGCATTGTCACATAAAATCTTATCTGTGAGTTTGATAGAATCTTTTCCTTTTATCAAGCATGGTACATCATTACCAAATCTTACACTATTTTTATCATAACAATTTAAGGTAATGAACTTACTTTTTTCTCCAATCATGTGATGTGAACATCTATTGTTAATGATTCTTCTATCATTCTTGTTCACACAAGTTACAAGTGTAGTTTCATCATCTTCATCAGATTCATCCTTTATTGCAACATATACTACATCATCATATCCATTAGATGTTTTCTCTTTGACAATGTAGCATGAAAATTTGTCTTTTTCCTTGTAATTATTGTTGTCTTCATCTCTTCTACTTTTGTATTTGTCACCATCTCTATAGTTCTTCTATAAACATCTAGTAGCAATATGACCAACCTCATTGCAATTGAAACAAATGATAGGTAACTTAGCTTTGAACTTGCCTTTACCTTTGTGGAATCTTCTTTCTAGTAGTGCTTCAAGTTGTTCAACATCTTCCTCATCTATATCACTGTCACTAGACACAAATTTCTTCTTCTCATTAGGTTCCTTTAATGACACTTTGGCTTTGAAAGAAGATTCAATACTCTCAGTTTTGTAATTATCAAAGTTGCATAGCTCAAAAGTAGTGAGTCTACCTACTACAAGTGAGTCTTGAATTGCAAAGACACTAATAGCATAAAAAGGTAGTAGTCCTCTTAAAATATTACTTAATATAATATCATCATCTAATTTTCCATTAGCTCCTCTTATTGCATTAACTACTTCTTTTATCCTTGCAACATATTGAGCAATATTTTCACCTTCTTCCATTCTCATTTCATCAAAATTACCTCTAAGACTTTTAGCTTTGGCTCTAAGAACATTGGTGTCTCTTCCATAGATAGTGGTTAGGGCATCCCACATTTTATTTACACTATCAAGAACTTTGATATCATGAAATTTGCAATAACTTAGGGTAGAGGTAATCTTCAACATTTTTTGGTTGTGTTCTTTCTTCTTTCTCATATCCTTGATAGTTAGAGCTCCAATAGGGTCAACATGCTCAATGATAATAGTAGATTGTGAATGGTCACCAAGTCCTCCAAGGTGTAACTTCATCAAACATTTCCATGTAGGAATGTTGTCTTTGTTGAGCTTGGGTACATCTATTTTCAACATCTTAATCTTTGTGCTTCTAGTACCTTCAAACAATTTCTCTTAATTAGATGACTCTGATACCAATTGTTGAAATACTTTTAGAATAACTGAGAGAGGGGGGCGAGGGGGGCGGGGGCGCAGGGCAGTGAGTTATTTATCTAAGGTCTAGATATATAAATAAAACTTTTCTCAACTTATTGAAGCCATAAAACATTTGTACTCATGCATGCATTCATAAGGTTATGTAATCACCTAAAACTTGTAGGTTACTATCAAAGAAACTTGCAAAATTGTAAACCATGAAACATAATAGATTCATTATCACACTTGACACAATGATTTACACGGAAACCCAATTTTAGAAAAATCACCAGCAACATGATACTTTTTTCACTCTTTTGAAGTGATGTCTTGTGAAAGGCCAGCCTTGTTAAAGGTTACAATAAAAACTATTAAATGTGACCCTATTAAAGGATTTCAATCACTTGTTAGGAGTGAGCCTTGTTAGAGGACTTTAGACCATTCACTTGGAATATCACTCAGTTAAAGGATTTACAAATGACTGTTAGGTCACCATTAATCCAAAGGATTTAACCTAGGCTAATACAAATGTTAGAGTGTAATAGTATGGCTTGATCTGATGCAATTTACAACTTCATTTGTAGATTACAGATCACTATTCAATCCTCAATTCAACTTGGCCTTCATACATTGGAATTGTGATAGCTTATCCACCCTTCAAGCATTGATATCCTTAAGAATTCTTGTTTAGCATGCTAATGCAGTCAACTCTTAGGTCACTTGATGAAGCAGAGTCCTTCACTGGTTGTCTTACTTAGGTTCTCGCATCCAACTCTCTTTGCTTCATGACTAGTCATTACTATAAATAGGAAATTAAGATATTTTGCTGCTCATTTTCCATCATCCCTTTTAGGGTTAAGATGGATTAGGTAGGATACAATGTATCTATCCCCTATTTCATCTCTCTTCTAGAAACTTCTCCTAGAATCCTTTTTGAATTCACATAAAAATAGTTTACCTTGAATTATGTGCCACTAGTTCATCATCCTTCTTTTCTACCTGGTTCACATAATCCAAGAAAACAAACTTGTTAGCTCAAATTCATCGAATCCATGATCTTTTAAATAATGCAACAAATCAACATTATCATCCTTTTGATGTTCACCACATACTGTGTTGCTCGACATCCATTGTGAAATTACTTGGCACTAACTAAAGTTTAGTGGTGCTTGGCATCAACTAAACTTTACTTGGCATCTACTATTTTGCTCGGAATACACTAGAATAAACTTTTTCTTAGCTTCAACTAATTTTATTCTCACCTTGCACTAACTTTGCTTCACACCTACTATCCACTTGATCAAGCTTGGAAAATAATCTTTGTGTAACTTGTTCTTCTAAGCTTTCTTAGTGTAACCATCCTTTGTAACCTTAAGTATATTATCAATGCATCATGTCATCACTATCTCAATTGATCCTTATACTTTGTTTCATAATCATAACTCAACCTTTCCTCTAAATGTTATTATTACATCTTTTGATCAAATCCTCTTCATCAATCATCTAAGTGATAGTACTTAAATCTTATAAGCAATTTTCTCACTAGAAAAATAGTAGGTTTGGCATTAGTGACAAAAAAATGATTGAAACACATAGTCTCCTTCATTCAACTAAACTTTAACAATCTCCCTCAACAATGATCTTTTCAATCCGATCTGAACAAAAATTATACTAGTCCAAAAATGGTTTTTAAATCTGTATAATCATTTCAAGTCCATTATTACAACTTGATCAAATAGTTTCCAAAATTGTAATTATTTTTTTCTAGTTGAGTAGCTAGGTCAACCAAAATTTCTACAATAGAGAGATGTGAATATCCTTTACTAATGATAACTCTATCTACATGACCTCCAAATAAGGTATTAACTTTGATTGAATGGGAATGATTTTTTCTCTCATCCTCCAATCCAACTAAAGAAATCCCCTTTGAGAAATAATTGATCTATTATAATGAATGGAGCTTGAACTTGCATCCATTTTCTAAGAATGTCATATAGACTTAAGATCTAATAGAAACTTCTCAATCTGATCCTTAATATCTTGAGTGAATCTAGGTACATCACATAATGTTTTACACAAAGTTTGAATAATTTGTATCATTCCTACATTATTTACAATATTATAAATTTCAATTTTTTTGAAAGCAATTTCAGTTGACACTTTCTCTCAAAACCTTTCTTCTCAAATTTCTTCTCAGACCATTGTACTAACTTCAATTTTACATCTATATCTTCATTATTTACCTTTTTTACAATATGCACTAACCATTCTATTATTAGGACTTTCCCATCAACATCCTTGATATCATATGCATCAACAAAGATATCCTTTATTTCATATAGTACATATTATGTTGATCCTCCCATTTTAATTCTTCTTTCCTAGTCTTCCTAGCCAATAGATTGTTAGTAATAGATAATACTAAGATTGTGGAGGGCGGGGGGGCGGGGGGTTGGGCATGAATCAATATTCTACAATCTTTATCCCACCATTGACTATTGTTAATTAGTTTTTAACTTGCACAAGAAAGTAAACCAACAATGTTGAATAGTAAATATAACCTTGAACATAGAGAACTCTTAACACCATTATTTGTTAATATTCTACAAACTTTATACCACCATTGACTATTGTTAATTACTTTTTAAGTTTCACAAGAAAGTAAACCAACAATGTTGAATAGTAAATATAACCTTGAACATAGAGAACTCTTAACACCATTATTTGTTAACTAGGAAAACTATGGGTAATGGAAAACCTTGGTGGGGATGGTCCCAAAAGATGATTCACTAAAGAAAAGGATCATGTTAAAGGGTATGTATAGGACCATGGTGTGCCAAAAAGTGGCAATCTAAAAAATTTGTAGTTCTAAAATATCTCAGACCATTTCAAAATCTATTCCAACTTTTTTCCAACCCACCCTAATACTACATGAAACCAATTAATATCTTTATAAGGTATACTATATCTTTTGATACCAAACCTATAAGGTCAACTTTAAAAACATCCTAAAAATTTTCTTTTGGCCTATTTTTATGTGATTTTTACTTCAAACATGTAGCTAACAATTTTTTTTCTATAAAAAATTAGTGAAATGAAAAGGGTTTCCTAAGAATGTTCTTATCTTTCCGTAAATGTAAGGTTTGTCAAATTATGAGTTTAGTAAGTAATTATTCCTTATTTCCTAATGGAGTTACATATAAAGTGTTGACTAACACACTACTTGAAAAACAACTATAACTTTCAAATGGTATAACATTTTTTAAATCCAAAAGATGCATCACATTCTATGTTTCTTCTATTATAAGGAGAAAAAATAAAAATTTGAATTTTGTAGAGTTTTGAATTAGTTAAGGTGGTCAACCAGGAGAATTTTTAATTCCAAAAATACTAAAGTCAAAAATTAATTATTAACTATTTATTTAGAATAAAAATACCCAAAAATATGTGTCACATCTAGGTGTGAGTCTTCTACTTATATCTAGAATATTATTAAAAAAATATTATTATTTGATTTTGATTAAGGTGCTCAGACATACCTCTACTTCCTGTTTTTGTTGTGAAATTTTTGTAATATTGCATTAAAATTCAAAATTTTGACCAATCAATTTTTTTTCTATTGAGATAAGTCCTAGTAATTTAGAAACTAGATTCAATTTGCTAGAGATTCTTTTTCTCTCAACATTTTGATATAAAGTTAATAACAAGTAGAAAATTGCACATCAAATTTACATAACCTTAATTTTTTTTTTTTATTGCCACTTAACAGCATAGTTTGGTTGACCATGATCCTAGACATACCTTAAAGATTTCAACCTTGTCAGGAGTCTATGAAATACATATAGTGTCTTGAGTCCTTGTTAGAGGACTGGGCCTTTTTAGAAGCCTCAACCCCATTAATTGATGATTCAACCTAGTTAGGAATTTGTAAATCAAATACAATGTATGCAAGAAGATCCCACTATCCCAACATACATTTATATAACAAAGTTCTTCACAAGAATAGATATACATACAATACTTTTTAATTTCTATATTTCACACTTTCCCTAATCATACATCAGATCTTGCATTACATAAGGTTCATATTTCTTTCAAGTTGTTCATACAATAGTTCACATATCATACAACTTCCACACATAGCACACTTATTTGTGCAAGATAAGCTCTCTACTTATACTTCAAAAATTAGTAAATCTCTACTCAATGGACCTTCATGTCTTCACATGCTTGACATAACTTGTTGATTAACATCTAGAAAGTCAGATCATCATGACCTACTAATTATTTTGTCACCAAAATAATTCCTTAATTCATACAGCTCAATTCTCTACTATTCTTTGTTCTTCTCTATCAAATACCCATACTGGTATATCAATCATAACCCATGTCATACTATCCATACACGTCTATGCATTGGCACACATCATCGTGACACTATCATAGAGATTTCCTTAACTATGCATAAGCTAAGACTCAACAAGTCATTTATACACATCACATCTACATCTTTGCTACTGAAAATTGTCTAACACTTAGACAATTTTATAACACTAAATGCATAAATGAAATATTGAATACATGTTTCCATAAATGACAACTATCAAGATATTAATCTAACCATATTGCCAAAAATCTCCCCCTTTGGCATTAATAGCAACATTTGGGAAAAATGGATAAGTCCCAACATGTTGTCATACATAATTAAAAACAAATAAAAGTAACTACACAAAATTGCCTTCAAAACATAATAATTTTATTCATGTTTTGATGGATCATTACATTCCCTATCACTCCTTACATTGATACATAAGTTTTCTCCCCTTACATATACAATTACTTACTTATCCTCCTTAGTACATACATACATAAGTGTTCTCCCCTTACATATACAATTTTCCTTACATATTACTCCTCCTTTGACATCAATGACAAAGGTGTCAGAACTATATCCACACAAAAATTTCTACCTTCTATTGATTAGCTAGATGTTCTAGATATGTAATCTACAACATTATGTTTCAATGTGTCAAATTCCTACTTTTAGTTCTTTTATACTATATCATATATATTGGTGAGTGTGCAAAGTGCATAAGATGCCACTTCCACTACACTCATGTTAGTATAGGAAAATTTATCATAGGATGTCATAGTTGAAACACACTCCTCCAATTGCCTCTACAAAATGACAAGTTATACATTTTCCTTGTCAAACTCAATGCCTCTGATTGAATTGTGAATATTCTCCATCTTAGTTTCAAAATCTTCAATTCTATCCTCTGGTTGCTACAATCTTGTAGTGAGTATCTAAAGTTTACTCATTTGGCCTTTAATTTTATTATCAAATTCTAACAAGTAATAGTATGACATTGTGCACTATCCATATAATTTATCTCCTTCATCTATGCTCTTCCTCAAATCTTTGATGCAAAAATCTAAAGTCTTCAAAACATTTCTAAAATTTGTGCATACTATATCAAATATTGATGCATCATGCTTGCTGTATGCTTGTGGTGAAGTTACCTAAGCTAATGTTGTGAACTACTCATCAAAGTTCTTCACTAGTTCCTTAGCCTTATATTGTAAGTATGGAGTGGCTACAGTCGTGGTAACTATATTTTGCATTTTGTTCAAGATTTTAGTCAGTGTCTTCTCCAAAGACTTTATGAATTTATTCTTCTCAAAAAAATTCTCAATAAGCTTATCAACCCTTTTGATCATCATCATCATCAGATTCCACTACTACTACTACTGCCATAGGAGTTACAACTAGAGTGGATGTAATTGAAATATTATTTTCTTCCTCAATCTTCTTCTTTTCTTCTTCCAATTTCTCAGCCACTTCTTTGGCTTTCTTCCTTTTCTCTTCTTCTTCTTTCTTCTTTCTTTCATCTTACTCTCTCTTCTTCTTTTCCTCTTCCTTATATCTTTCCTCTTCATTTTTCTTCTTCCTTACCTCTTCCTCTTGCTTTCTTCTCTTTCCTTCTTCTTGTAGCTTTTTCTTATCCTCCTTCCTCATTTCCTCTTCTTCCACTTATATTCTCTTTACCTTAAAATATTTCTTATTTTTCTCTTATTCATGATCATCAAAGTTGGTATAGGCTATGATATTGCAAACAATGGTTTAGAAAAATCTTGCAAAAGGATTCTCCTTTGCATCCACAATTATGTGAGTACTATCCACTTGCATGGATTTAGTACCCATAAAAATGTGTGGTTGTGAGGGTGATTCCTATATTTCCTCTACTTCTTCTTTATTACTAGATGGTGTACTAGCTTATACATACAATGGGCTTTTAGCTTTGGGTTGTGCACTCACCTCTACTACTGAGTTCATGAATTTTACAATTGCCTCCTCTATTTCCTTCCTAACATCTGCATAGTTTCCTCTCATTAGAAGAATTTTTCTTCTTTTGTTCCTCAACAAGGGTTGAATATCCTTCAAAATTCTATCTAAGTCCTCCTTGGAGTTAGTTTCAAACAACTTATTTATCATACTTATTTTCAAGTTGTTATCTTCTTTTAACACTCTTTTCCTTTTGTTTAACAACCTATTCAGTAGATCTTCTTGTATCTTAATTTGTATATTGCTAAACCTCTTATTCAATGATATCATATTCCTTACCATGGAATTCTCTAACTACCTTCTATCCATATTATTGTACAAATTATAATAATTATTCAATTGTACACAATTGTCATCATTTGATAATCTACATGTTAAATTTTTCTACCTTTTGCCTCCATGCTTTCTTTCCTACTCAAGTTATGCCTTCTTTCATTGCTTATTCCATAGGTCTATCTTTTCCTTCATCCTCAGATTCCTTAAAGTCATAGACTTGCAGTGTCTTCCTTTTCTTTCTTGGTCCCCTAGTGGTCTGCAACTCTGCTTGACCCTTTTATTGGTGGATGGTATAGGTTCTTTCACTGGTCTCTTTGTTTTCCTTTGTGCAATAGGTGTTTCCACCTCTAACTACCTTCTAGGCTGATCACTCTTTGTTTTTGCTAGTTGCACTTGTGCAACTACTATATATGGTGTAATGAGGGCCTGCACACAAGGTTGTGCAATGGTTACACCTTATGAAGGTGTAATGCCTACCCTTAGTTGACTTTTCATGTTGGATTGCTAGAATATTTTAGGCTAGATTTATGATTATGTTTTATGATTTGTGATACTTGATTACTAGATTTAATTAGATATATTTCATGCTTAGTCGATTTATCAAATGAGTTAGTTATTCCACTTGTTCAAGATTATTTCTATGATGATACATGTATGTTCATATAGTGATTTCAATTATCTCATGATGATGTTACTTATCTCATACTTGCATGTGTATTGCATACTTGTATGTTTTACTTTATGTTTTACTTTATGTTTGATGTTTCTAATGTGGTTAAGGGAGAGAGTCATAGTCACCTACTAGTCAAGATCTACATGATGCACCAATCACCACCATTGTCTATTTAGTTTAGATTATATGTGTAAGTACATGTATGGATTTTATGTAGATTGCAACTACTGAGCATTGACTTCCTTCAATTGCCAAGATGAGCACGCCCTACAGTAGTATCTCAATATTAAAAGTGGGGAGATAATTCTTGAGTCCAAACCCAAACCTAAGCCAATTGTCTTAAAGAATATGGCAAGTATCTAAGTTTTTTACCTTACCAAATTCATCAAGTGATGTGAATTCATGATTTTGTCCTTGGAGTTTAATTATGTTCTTTGTCTTCAATTGAGTTGTTGTATTTAATCTTTTGGGTCTTTGATTATTTTTATTTATAATTAAATTAAATTAAAAGTTAATTTAGTGAATTGATTTAATGGAAATTTTATAAAAAAAATTTAATATTTAATTATATATAATTAATTGAGAAATTAATTAAATGAAAGAATTGAATTTAAAAGATTTAATTAAAGTTCTAATTTTGGCATATTTATATTTATTTAATTTGATGATAATTATTTTTGAGTTTTACTTTAATAATAAACTCTAAATAATGTTATTAATAAAATTAATAAATATTTTACTTAAAACATCGTGTGATTGAATGAAAGAGGAAAGAAATAGATTTACTAAAGTTATTTTAATCAAGGTTATGAAAAGCTTGCACATGAGATTAAAATAATAAAATTAATTACACATGAGATTAAAATAATCAAATTAATTAAGGAAAAAGTGTTTCATGTGATTACATTATCAAAACCCTAATTTGGGTAAACCTCTTTATTAGGAAATTATAGCTCATTTCTCCACACATAGGTTTGGACGAGCCAACTTTTAAGAAGAGGGTTTGGGAAAGAAAAATAATTGTTTGCAAGTTTAGTGCACTCACTATTTAGCATCGAATCTATGCAGGATCTCATAAATTCTGCACAATAGTTCTTTCATTGAAAATATATGTCTTCTCTATGTTTAAATAGAATTATCTTTAGAATTCAATTGGGTTGAAGACCTTGTTTGACATCTACATATATATACCTATACATCTATATACATATATATACATATATATATATGTATGTATATATATACATACATATATATGTATGTATATATATACATACATATATATGTATGTATATATATATATATAAGTATATATTTACATACATATATGTATGTATATATATACATACATATATGTATGTAAATATATACTTATATATATATATATACATACATATATATGTATGTATATATATATACATACATATATATATGTATGTATATATATATATGTATACATACATACATACATACATACATACATACATACATGCATACATATATATATATATATATATATATATATATCTTTGTGCGTGTGTAATAATTAAATGGTAGGTGTGGGCCACCATCCCCACCCACTTACCTTCTCCTCCTACTACACAATAGCCACTACCAAGCAACGTGCGACTACTGTAAGCATACCATAGCTATTATGGGAGCCTACTACTGTGTACAATAGTGCATGACTACTTGTGTAGCTAGGGATCACATGAGCCTAAGTATTATGATCATGCATCCCCCAATAATATTTTTAATTAATTTAAAAATATATATATTTTAAATTAAATTTATATTTTTAAATTTTAGTAAATAAATATTTAAGTATGATTTGTATAATTAAATATTAATTATTAATTGATATTAAATACTATTTGTAATTGTTTTGATTAAGTAAAAATAGGTTTTGAAGGACCTAAAACCTTTATAGAATATCAAACAGAAAAGCTAAGAAAGCCCACAAGGAACTACGCATGAACACCAAAAACTAATATAAACTATGACAAGTAGCATTAATACATCAAACATGAAAAGACATCACTAAGTCAACAAAAGGACAACACCATGATAGCTATAAGGTCTTCAGTAAATCAACAACCTAATTTGGTAGGACATTCATGTTCACAATAGAAGCCTTTAGCTCATCAATTTCATTCTCATCCATAACCTTCATCTTCTTTGAATTAGCCCTTATGTATTTACTGGGGCCTTGATCCTCTTTCATGTCCTTAAAACCTTGGATTTTCCCCTATTTTAGTTTTTCTAGCAAAATCTTAATGTTATCCACAACAATCTTCAAGATGGAACAACTCTGGTCAGCAAGTTTCTTTACCGCATTCTTCGTATTGTTATCTTTGTTTCCCATAACATCCATCTTTTTCTATATATCCTTCATCATTTTCTTCATAACTCTATTCTTTTCTTCTAGAGGTGGGACTTTCTTCACTAAATTCTTGTCTTCTTTTGCATTTCCAATAACATCAGAGAGTCTATCCAAATGTTGACAAAGAGTCCTTTCACCTCTAGTGGTCCTACTTAGCTTATCAAAATCCCTCCTAAAATCCTACATCTGTTCCTTCGTACTAATAATATCCCTTTTCACCACACTTAGGTTTCCAAGGATTACCTTTATATACCCCTATTCATCATGGGTATTTCTTTGATTTGTGTTTTCCTCATCCATATCCATAGTATCTCTTTCATTATTTGTTTCCTTTATGTCTTTTTCCTTAGCCTTCACTTAAGATAACACCTTCCTAACTCTCAGCTCCTTTTTTATCAGAGGCTCATCATCTGAGGAAATTTTCATAACTCTTTCAATCTTCTTCGCAGTGGTTCTAGTAAAAATATAAGTTTTTCCTTTGGTTTTCTTCCCTTTATCCTCCTCAAAATCCTCATTAGGTCCTATCTCCATCTCATAATCCACCTCCTTACTTTTTCTTCTCTTCATAGATGAACTCCAAGGTGAAAGGGATTTTCTCTTCTTGTCAACCATTACATCTTCGTCTACCTCTTTTTCCAATTCATAAACCTCATCCTAATCACTCTCCTCTATATCACATTTCAAGGCTTTTTTACTGATATGGGGTCTGTCCACCTTTTTAGTTTTAAGAAGATTCATAATCAACAACATCAAACCCTCACGACAAGCATGATCCCCATTAGGGTCATTTTGGATAGAAAAAATGGCATTATCCAATGTCTGCCTTAGGTAGAAAGGGAAATTAATTCTAATCCTATGCCTAAAAATCTTTGTAAAATGGCCATCAAGAGTTAGATATTCAATCACAACAAACCTAATAAACCTCTAGGGTCTAGAAGTAGAATGAGGGCTAAAATAGGAGTTTCCAATTTTGACCAACCTATTTCTCTACTTGGCCAACTCCTAAACTCATCAACAACATGATTAGACACCTTCTTGTTCCTCTAGAAATTGATCACATTCATATTGAGACTGCTTGCTTCAACTATAATGGCCTTTGTGACTTCCATTCTATGGTTCCCACAAAGATGCTTCCATTCATCCATGTCTTGACAAATGGGCAGGTTATGGATGGATTACTACCCTTTAACTTCTTCATGAAGCCTATAACTTGACCCTATTCTAAAATATCCCAAATTTATCTCTTCTGCTTCTATTCCTTGTAAATTGTGGGCTCAATCCTCTTTCTCTTATGACCCATATTCCTCAAACTACAACAATTCCTAACTATGCTAGCAAGCTTAGAAAAAGTGGAAATCTTTGTGTCAAAATAAAAACAAAGTTTTCTCCTTTGTAAAAATACCAACAATCAGTGTGGTAATGAATTAGTTGTCTCATAAAAAGTAATCATAACCCACAACTCCCCATTCTGTGCAAATCATAATTGTCCATAAATGTTGTTTCCATCACTATTAAAATTCTTTTGCATACTTCCAATCTTAACATACTTTATCAAAGATATCCCATCAATAGTGATGTTGTCACCATAATTTAATATCATCTTTGTATGGTTGTTGCATCCCATGTTCATAGCCTAGTTGGTTGCTTTGTTGGCTTCTCTATAGTTTTGAGTGATAACACATTACATAAAAGAATTAATCAAATTAATATCATTGCAAATAATATTATTGATGGTCCATGAAGGGTAATTAACTTTATTTAGATAATTAATAATATTAAGGGAATTCCCTTGTAGCCAAAATTTCTCCATAACTATACTATTAGCAAATAAACGACCACAGAGAGCTGTGCTAGCTTCCACAATATGATTATTTTGATCTCCAATAGGAATATCCATAACACCCAAACTATCCCCATTTTCAATTCCATGAATAATATTGCAACCCACTATCCTTGGGTTTCCCTTTGAGGCCCCATCAAAATTAACCTTATACAATCTGTGTGGTGGACAATCACACCTAGCCAAATTGCTAAGGTTACTATCACTCTAATAGTAGTTGATCCCTTCCAAGTTCCAATTCTGACTCACTTTGGCTTCCCATTCATCTTGAGGCTCTTGACAATTCCTAGTTATACTGATATTCTCAATCACAATATGCATCATCTTATGAAATATCATATTGGAATTTGTCTTCTTGCCCCTGAAAACCCTATATTTTCTTTTCTTCCAAACACCTCAACATAGATATAGAAGAATGAAAACCCATAAATTAATAAGAAAAGTATTATGAGAAGGACACTTCCAAGTGAAGAATAAATCTCCAATACTAAGAGAGAAAACCCATTCCACATATAGAAGTCTATAAATCCTTTCCCATAACCTTCTAGTGCAAGAGAAATGAATGGTCAAATGATTAATGGACTCTTCCTCTTCCTTGCAAAGATAACATATGCTAAGAAGACACATACCTTTCTTCATTAAATTTTTAGTAGTAAGGATTTTATCCTATAATAAGATCCAAAATAAATATGTTAACTTTGGGTGTCAGGCCTTTAAGCAAGGCTTTAGCCTAGTAGGGCACATCATAGTCTTCAAAAGTATTACCATACAAAGATGAGATAGAAAAAAATCCATTAGGGTTAAATTTCCATATTAAAGCATCCTTCTCATGAACTCAAAGGATAACATTCAAAATTTTATTAATGTCCTTAAGAGCCTCATGCACTTTGGTAAGATCCACCCATTTATCTTATTCCAAATAATAAATAACATATGTCCCATAAATAGTCATGTATTGACCCATATATACATTCCAATACTGATTAGAACTCAAAGCATGATCAAGAATCCATATGTCATCCCAGAATGAAATAGTCCTACCATTTCCAACTTTCCATCTTACCCCTTTATTGATAATCTACTTATTTTTTTGAGCCTACTTCCAAATCATAGAACCCCATTGACTATCCTCACTACCAAGGAAATGATTGAAGCTTGGGTTATCCCTGTTATATTTATCATTTCATATGTCTTCCTGTTCTCCATTTTCATTATATAATCACTAAATCAGTTTAGCAAGTAAAAAATCATCCATGCTACTAATCTTTATTAGACCCCACCCTCCTTTTTTGATGGGCATACAAACCTTATCCTAAGCAATCAAAGCCATTATTTTCTTTCTTTCCATACCAGTCTATAATAATTTTTTGTGAATTTTTCAATGGCCAAAGCATACTTTCTAGGTATCTTAAAAACACTCTAAGCATATAGGGGCATGCTCTAGATAGTAGATTTTAGAATAATTATCTTACCAGCTTGGCTAAGGAGGGATCCTTTCTAACTAGCTAACTTTGAGTAGATTTTCTCAACAAGAGAACATGAGGACTCAAGAGGGTCAAGAAAAACAAGAAAACAAAGATAAGACCCCAGAAGGCTACCAACCTCACATCCCATACCTCTTTTAATTTTGTTTTGTCTATTCACATTAACATTAATGAAATAAATTGAGCTTTTGTTTCAATTAATAATCTATCTTGTAGCCTACCCATAATTCTCAAGAGCCTTTTTTAATATTCCTTTCATTTTTTACTAAAACTTCTCCCATCACAACTGACTCATCCATAAATTACTAATGAGAATAGGTTAAATCTTTAGAAGAAGGTCTAAAACCACAAAATCCCCAATTTGAACCATTTTTTCCATAAATCTACCCAAACACTTAGGCATAAGGATGAATACAATAGGATATAATGGATGCCCTTGTCTATAACCATGAGAAGCTTAGAATAAAGAAGTTGGAGATCCATTAAAAAGAGAAGGAAAAGTGGTGGAGGAAATCAAAATATGCACCAACTCCAAAAATCTTTTATTGAACCCAAAAGCTTCCAGTCCACACAGTAAAATATCCCAATCCATCTAATCATATGCCTTGGATAAATCCAACTATAATAAGACCCTTTGTTTCTTGAATTTGGTGAGGGAGTGAATATTTTCATGTACTGAGATAATAGAATCCAATATATCTTCCTACCAGGAACACACCCATTCTATTGTCCCAAAATCGAACTAGGTAGTAAAGACAAAATCCTATAAGTAAAAACTTTAGAGATGATCTTATAAAAATAATTACAAAGATTGATTAGTCTAAATTGGTTTATACTATTTTCCCCCAACCTTTTGGGTATCAAAGACAAAAAAGTACCATTCAACTCTTTAAAAAGTTTTCTAGAACCAAAGAACTCTTTAACTTGATTAGTAACGTCCTTGTGAATGATTTTCCAATAGGTTTGAAAAAAGAGGAAGGGGACACCATCCAATCCAGGAGCCTTGTCTCCCTCAAAGGAAAAATTAGCATTAGTTATTCCATCATTAGAAAGGATGGTAGTGAGGCTTTTGTTCTAATCTTCAAATATTCTTTTTGGAATACACTTTGAAAACTCCTTCTATTTTTCCTTATCTAGATTGTGTTCTCTCTCTAGTAGACCACTAAAAAATATCATCACTTCTCTTTGTATAGATTCATCCTCATCAATAATAACACCATGAACTTTAATCTAGAAATTTCATTAGCCATTCTTTGTTTCAAAGTGGTCATATAGAAAAAAATAGTATACCTATCCCCTTTATTGATAAAAACTTTCCTAGACCATTGGCTCAAGTACATCTCCTCCTTGGTAATTATATCATGCAACTCAATCAATTTTAGATCCTTCTCCTCCCTAGAAACATTCTTAGAACTGTTAGACTAAATGTTATCATGATTCTCTTTTAATTACTCAAGAATCCTACTTTTTTTGTAAAAAATATTCCCAAAAATTTCCCTATTCCATCTTTTGATATTATTTTTAATGTTTGTCATATTTTTAGCAACTTTGAATATAGTTTTTCCCTCACCTTGAATCTCCCACTAATCCTTAATAATTTTTTCCAGCCTAGCATGTAAAGTCCACATTTATCAAAAGAGAAAAGGATAGTGCTTTTTAATGGTGATAGGGTCCACTAAAAGAAAATTGGGGTAATGATCAGAACTCACTCTCACATGATCTGATAAGAAAATTTATTACTTTGAAACCAATCATTACTAATAAGCACTATATCAAGAAAAAATTAGATGAGATCCTTACCTGGCCTTCTATTCATCCACATATATTGAGCACCTTGCAAATCTATGTCATGCAGTAAATGATTATCAACAAATTCCATCAAATCCATTCTATTGTCCAAATTGGTTTGACCAACCCCCATCTTCTCATTCTCTTTCAAGGGTGTATTGAAATCACCCATAATGACATAGTCCTCATCCCCAAAGTTCTTTCTCTAACTAGAAAGTTCAATCCAAAGAGCTTTCCTACCCCATTTGGTATTAGGTGCATAAACATTAGCTTGAACCATGAAGTGCCATCTTTAGCATTACAAAATCTAATATTGATCATACTCCTATTTTGTGATAAAAGTTACCTTTGAATATTTTGATCATTCCATAATACTACCATACCCCCAGATGCCCCATTAGCATCATCCCCTAAGATCTTGCTACTTTTAAATAAAAACATACATTCACCTTTATCCTTTAGCATCTTAGTTTGTTGTAGAAGAACTATATCTAGTTTATTACTCTTCTCATGTTCCTAATCATATATTGTTTATAAGGATTATTTAATCCTATGATATTCCATGAAATAATCTTCATTTTTTATTTAATGATTTTGATTCTAAGATAGTCCTTTTACCATTGGCTATACATTTTTTAGTCTCCAAAATTATTTTCTACTAATTTGGGTCTCCCAAATGGGAGAGGGGTTTGACCAACATCCCTTATTTTGATAGACTTCCCTATTGGGGTAAGGGAATGACTAACATCCCCAAATTTGTTACTTTTTAGATCCACTATATTTTTACACTTTCTTGCTAGAGTAAGGGAATGAATAGCATCCCCGAACTTGTTAGTCATTGCTTTCCTATTAATCAAGAAATTGTTTTTGTTCTTTTTAAAGTTGATCTCGTCCATTTTCCTAGATCTCTTCTTAGACTCCACTTCTATCCTGTCTTCTCTAAAATAACTTCTTCCTCTTCCATTAGAGCTTTAGAGATATCTTTTGCATCCCCCACTTGGGTGAGCTATCATTTATTGGCCATTCCCTACGAGGTGAACTCCTATTATCCTTGCTATTCTATTGTGAGAATTTAGAAAAACCTAACCCTAGAATAATGCATTCTTGTGCCTCTTGATAATCTGAATCATTACTCTTAGCACTATTCTTGCTACACTCACCAAATATTTCTATTTCTTAAATCCCCTTAGCCTCTACCACTACCATCCTTCTACTCTTACCATCATCATCAAAGTTATCCTTGATCTCTAAATTTTCAATGGGAATAGTTGCATCCTGTTCCAAGTTCTCCTTCCCATTAATTTTACACAACTAAATAGCCTCCACCTAAGCACATATGTTATCCTCTTTAACACCCTTCACAACTTGGTTTTTTTCCATGACCTTATCATCCTTAGGTCCATTTTTAACACATTCTTTCTTAAGTTTTTTTGGAATGCTAAACTTTGTAGGGCATTTCTTCACCCAGTGGACCAATTTTTGATAGTGGAAGCATCCAAAAGGGATGGTTTCATATTCAATCTTCTACTTCTAGACTCCTAATTTATATTGGATTGTCATAGCTTCTGACATATCAACCCCTTGAATGACCTTACATAGATTCTTGCGTAAGTTAATCTCCTTCTTGAATATGTCATTAGGTCAATAGATAAGAGTTCTCCGAAGGTATTAGCAATTCCAAACCATAACTCAAGAGGCATTGCTAGAGATTTGACCCAGACAAAGGCTTGCACCACTGATTCATCCCGAGAGTCCAGGTTAGGGGACCATTTTTTAAAATTCATTATATGCTAAACCAAACCCATGGTCCATTACATTTAAAAAATCTTCTATCTTCATCATAAGAGAAGAAAAATGATAAGAAAACTTTTGACATTACACCAATATCAACCTATTCCTACAAAGTGCAATTCCTTTTAACAAATTCTCTAACAATCTTAATATCTTGTTTGACTCCCAAAAGCCTTGGCACAAAGGTATGATCCATTCTAGAGATATTCATATCTATGATTTTGTATGGGATCTCCAAGATAAACAAACCTTTCTTGGAAATTGAAATATTCTTCACTGGGGGAAAGGAAGAATTACTAGTTGGGTTGATGCCAAACAAGCTTGACAACAACCATAGAATTGAGTCCCTCCCAGATCCCTAGGTGCCCCATCTCCATCAAATTTCATCCCAATCTTACTTAAATCCACAATAATCTCCCCTTGACCTACCTCCCATGATAGGCCTACATAATTCTTGGTCCCAATTAAATTTTGAATTTCACCTTTCCTTCTCACTGCTCTACAATTGCCTACTTTAGCGCCCATTAGAAAATGATAACATAATATCTCCTATTGTTTTTGATAAGATAAACAAGCTTTGAAGGGACCCTGAAACCCTTTACAAATCAAGATATTTCAATGAAGCCCAAACCAAAAAAACTACAGTCCTAAGGAAGAATAGGTCACAAAATAGAAGTGACCAGAGTGGCATCACAAATAAAATAGTATACATTAGCCACACAACCAAGTTTTGAAGGGTGCTTAAAACCCTATATGAGTCAACAAAGGAGAAACAAGTCACCAAACAAAAGGTGACCAATGTGGAAAAACAAAAAAAAAGACAATAACAACCACAAAAATAGGTTTTTATCAGGCTCCTAAAACCCCAAAATGAAACACACTACCAAGAATAAAAGGCCAAAAGAGCCAAGGAACAACTGGCCAAAAGCCATGTGAGTCAGACTTTCCCTTTTGAGCCCTTCAAGTTAGACCTCAGTGCCATGTCAAAAGAGGGAATAGGAGGCTTTCCCTTTTTTCCTTTTTCTGTAGTCCATCCATCCTCCACCAAACTAGCAACCTTCTGCCACCGAAAATCAGCACCATCACAGCCAAAGCCTAAAATCCTAGAGACCAGGGAAAAGGACGAAGAAGCAGAAGTGACAGCAGAAACCTGGGACAAAATAGTGGCACCCAGCAAAGGTATCATAGGAGGAACTTCCTTGGAAACACTAGAAGAAAGACCAGTAGCCACAAAAAAGGGAGCCAAAAGTGGATCCATTGACAAGAATTCATGAGAGGACAGATCAACAGAGACAGGAGCAAAGTCCAATCTAGAAATCCGATCTAGAGAAGGACCTGCTGTCACCACTGAAGGAGCCAGACGAGGGGATAGAAGTGAAACAGAAGTAGAATCCACCCCAGAAATAGGGATAACAACAAGAAAACTAGGTGTAGGAACAAAAGACAGAGACTGGCCAGTAGTCACCACGGAAGGGGAAGAAGGAGGAACCATCTTCAAGATACCAAGAGAAGAAGGAATTTGAGAAGATTTCACAGCAGCCTTCACATACGTGTAGTGGTCATCTGAGACCCCCTTCCACCAAGAAGGGGACAAATTCTGTCTAGATTTACCTAAAGAGTACTTGGAAGCCAAGTGACCAATCAAGTGGCAATTCCTGGAGCGAAAGGGGATACTGTCATAGTCTAGAAGAATATTCCAAGAACCAAGAGGAGAATCCATCAAAATCAATTCCGAGAGACCCTTAGAAATGTCGATCTCAACAAGAATGCAAGCAAATGTTGATTGATACAAGCCGTCAATATCTGTCTCAGATTTCACGAAGTCTCGAAGTACATTTCCCACCTCCACCCAGAAAGGTTCGAGCCAAAGATGAAGGGGAAGGTTCAGCAGCCTTACCCAAATAGGCATCTTATTAAAATTTTTAGTTGAAGGGTTGAAATCCTTGTGCCAAATTTTTGCCATCAAGGCAAACTTCCCATCCCAAGAGAAATTATTGCTAAGAATGGCATTTCTGTCATCTGCAGTATCAAATTTCACAACAAAAAAACCCCTTGCCACAGGGTAAATCTGGGCACTCTTTGAAATGAATGGTTCCCAAACACAGGAAATCCATGCATGCAAATCTGAAAGAGAGGGCCAGAAACTCTTAAAGAAAAAGATAGGAGTAGCAGCCAAGAAATCATGCAAATTTATAGAAATCTTATAAACTAAAGAATAATTTAGAAGAAGCCTTTTTGGGTTACATACCACAACCGGCATAGCATCACGAAACTCAGAATCACGAGACCTAGGCTGCACCGATCGGCCACCAATACCAGCGTCAAATGCAGCCACATCAGCATAGGAAATGGTTGAACCACCTACAACTTTAGGCGCAACCCTTGCCCAATCAACAAAAGTGATCGTTGCAAAGCTAGACATAGGAGAAGAAGTCGAAGTAGCCATAAAATCCCAATGCAGGAGACAAATAATAAAATCATAATATCTCCTATTGTTAGTAATTGTTAATAACTTTTATTAAATTAATAAATTAATGATTATTATTAATAATAAATATTTTATTAATAATTTAATAATTATTATGATAATAACTTAATAGGTTTTCATATAATTTTAATAAAATTTATAAAACAATATATTTTTTAAAGTTTAAGTGCTACAACATTTGAAGATTGAGTATTGATTAAAATTAATAGGTAAAGATTGTGTTATTTAGTTTATTTTAAATCTATTATTGATTTATTTAAATAATCATTTATTTGGAAAAAGGTAAAGTTGTAAACTTTATTTTATCTAAGACTTGAAATGAAAATAAAAACTAAAACCCAATTTGTATACTAAATTTGGTGTTTTGAAACCAAATGAACTATGAAAACAATGGTTAGAATTCTATTTAGATGTATGGTGTGTTTCATGTTGGGTTTTGGGTTGACTTAGTTCTTTGACCAAATCAAGATGTTTATCAAAGGCTTGGGTTTTTTTTTATGTGATGATGTTATATATATGATCTTTTATTCCTGACCATGGTAATATGTCACATGTTGTCTATGATGAGTTTGTTTGGATGTTTGTGGTGCTTTCCAATTTTCTTGTGCAGATCTTATGGTATGGTGTGACTTTTCTAGTGTAACTTTAAGTTTTTGATCAGTTGTCTTTTGGATGCTTTCTAGTTGCTTGTATAAGACTGAAGTGATTATTGTGTTTTATCTTTTGGTGCTTTCCAATTTCTTATATAGGACTGAGGTGATTATTATGATTTGTCTTTAGGCACTTTCTAGTCACTTGTAAAGGACTAAGGTGTATACTTTGTTTAATTTATAGGTGCTTTCCAGTTTCTTGTAAAGGACTAAGGTGAATATTTTGATTCTTTGAGTTGTACTCTTTATGAGCCTGAGATAGGTAATCTATGTGTACGTGGAGAAGTACCTTGTAATGGAGGTCAGAGCCCAGAGTGGCTACCTAGGTAACTCATTTTAAGTTATTTTAATAAGTGATAAAGTTTCATTAAATGGGTTTTAAATTAATTATTAAGAGACTATGTTTTTTCTCACCCGTGCCTTGAGCACTAGTATAGGCTAGGATGGGAGTAGATGGGATGCCTATTTGTGACCCTAATTTTTTAGTATGGCTTATTTGTACAAAAGGATACTTGTGCCTCATAAAGACACTAGGGGGCTATAGTCTATAGTGGCTACTAGGGTAACCTTAGAGTTGGCTCATGTGATGACACCTAACCACTTACAAAATAGATTTCCTATGTGTCTTTGTTGTCTTTGGGATTAGATGATACTTGTGTCTAGGTAACTTTGATATAGGTTTATTTAAGGTGTTTTCTTGACCTAGATGTTGGTTATTATTTGTGTATGGGACTTGAGTATATCTCCTCAGTATAGTGGGAGTGGGTCATTTAGGTTCCATGAGGTTGGGTGGTAGTGCATTTTTCTTATACCATTGAGATTTGACTGTTGGATGTAAATGCTAGATATACCTGTGTAGTTATTCCTTTCATTCTATTTTTGTGTACTATGATGGATGGTTATACTCTATTGTATTGTATTTGATATTAGTAATCTTACAAGATGATGCAATCTATTTTATGATGTATATTATTTCAGCCTTTCATACCCTATGACTTTTACAGTGGATGATTGTGCATTCCGGTTATTGCCAAGTTGCATCATGTAATTGTATATTATTTAAACGAATTCATACTCATAGTTATTCTTTAATGTGTATTTGTTAAATATTAGATTTAGTATTAATTAAACTTAATTGTGATTCAACATCATGGAACCCTTATGAGATTTAATATGTTTATGATAGTTGTATGTACGTCATTTATTGCTTCTACTATATTTTATCCATTATTGTCTAATTATTATCATTCAAAAAAAAAAAGTTTGGAAAAATTAGTTAAAGTTTAGGTTAATTTCTTTTGGGTTCCCTAGTAGGGTGTTACATCTAGTATTAGAGCCTAGTTTCTACATTGGGAGCTCTAGGTATATTGGAATGTCACTAGTTGTCAACTAGTTAATTGAAATGAGAGTTAAATTTTTATATGTATCTATTAAAAACTTGAAGAATTTGAACTAGTTAAACTAGAACAAAACTTAAACACTTTATGTATCTATTACAAGTTCAAAAATTTAAACTTCAATCTTAATTACTTGAAACATATAAAAGGAAAAACTTAAAAAAACTCTTGAGTTGGATTTCAGACATGTTTGCTTGTGATTGTGCTTTAAGGTGGTATTCTTTTGATTGAATTTTTGAGCATCCTTGTTGTTCTTTCTTGGGTGTTTTCAATTGATTCTTATCCTCCTAGGGGGAAAGGGTTCAATGAGACTCGTAGAGTGAGTGCTAGAGTTTTATCTTTCTTGTAGGCTTCCAAGAGTAACCCTAAGTCTAGGGGGAGTGGATGTAATGTCTACCCCTAGTTGACTTGTTATGTTTGATTGTCAGATTCCTTTAGGCCAAATTTATGGTTATGTTTTATGATTAGTAGTACTTGGTTACTGCATTTGATTAGATGTATTTCATACTTAGTTGAGTTATGTGATGAGATACTTAGTTATTTCATGTGCCAATATTATTTCTATGATGATATATGTATGTTCATATAGTAATTTCATTTATCTCATGATGATAGTTAGATGTGGGATATATATGCAGTTCTATGCTTACTTATCCCATACTTTCATGTGTATGATGTACTTGTATGTTTTATTTCATGTTTGAAATTTCAGATGTGGTTAAGGGAGGGAGTCATAGCCTCCTTCTAGTTGGGATCTACATGATGCACCACTCCCCACAATTTCCTTTTTAGTTTAGATTATATATGTAAGTACATGCATGAATTTTGTGCATTTTGTAGCCACCAAGCATCGACTTCTCTAAATTGCCAAGATAAGAGTGCCCTGTCATAGTATCTTAATGGTAAAAGTGGGGAGATAATTCTTGAGTCCAAACCCTAACATAAACCAACTATCCTAGAAAGTAGGACAAGTATTTTTGTTGTTTACTTTCCCAAATTCATGATTTTGATCCTAGAGTTTTATTATGTTCTTTGTCTTTAGTTTAGTTGTTGTATTTAGTCTTCTGGGTCTATGACAATTATTACGTATAATTGAATCAAATTAAAAGATAATTTGATTATTTAACTTAATGGAAATTTCATAAAGAAAAATTCAATATTTAATTATATTTAATTAATTGAGAAATTAATTCACTAAAAGAATTAATTTTAAAATATTTAATTAAAGTTCTAATTTTGGTCTATTTATATTTATTTAATTTAATGCTAATTATTTAGGATTTTTATTTTAATAAAAGCCTCTAACTAATGTTATTAATTAAATTAATAAACATTTTATTTTAAATGTCCTATGATTTATTGAAAGAGGAAAGGAATTGATATAATAAAGTTATTTTAACTAAAGTTGCAAAAAGCTTGCATATGAAATAAAAATAATCAAAGTAATTAAGGAAAAAGGGTGTCTCATGATTGCATAATTGAAGCCATAATTTGGGGAAAGCTCTTTGTAAGAAAATTAAAGCTCATTTATCCATGCACAGGTTTGGAGAAGCCAATTTCTAAGAAGAGGGTTTTCGAAAGGAAAATAATTGTTTGTGAGTTTTCTATGTCCGTCATTTAGTATCTGATCCATGTAGGATCTTGTGACTTTTTTGTAGTAGTTCTTGCATTGAAAATATTTGTCTTCTCCATGTTAGAATAAAATTGTCTTTAGAATTCAATTGGGTTGAAACCCTTGTTTGTGTTCTTATTGTTCCTCATTTTCAAAAGCATAGGTAAATGAATGAAAGAATATAAACCTTTGTTTGGTAGAATTTATGGATTTATAGTTTGATCACTTGGATTCAGGATAGGGGTTCTAAAAAGGAAATTAGATTTAAATTACTAATTTTATGTGTTTAAATTTCATTACCCTATCAGATCTAGATTGAGAAATTATAAAAAATAAAATAAATTTAAGAATGTAAATTAAAGAAATTAGACTGATAAATCTCATGTTATAAGTGGGGGGATTGGTTTTGTTATAGATATATATACATAAATAATAAATAAAATTTAAATGGTGGGTGGGGACCACAACCCCCTACCCCTTACCTTCTCCTCCGATTGTATGATAGTAGCTACCAAGTAGTGTGAAATTGTTGTAAGTGGACCGTAGCTTCTACAACAACTCGTAACTGTGTACAATAATGCATGACTACTTGAGGAGTGAGGTACTACATAAGCCCAAGGGCTATGATCGCAAGTCCCCTAATTATATTTTAAATTTTTTTAAAGCTATTTTTGATTAAATTTAATTTATTAAATCTTATTAAATAAATATCTAAGTTTGATTTGTATAATTAAATATCAATTAATATATGTAATATTAATTATTATTAATTATTAGTTACTATTAAATATTATTAGTAATTGTTAATGACTTTGGGGTAAGTGCAAGAAGCTGTGTCTCACTTTTGGGCAAAAAGCAGAAGGGATTTTCCTATTTTGGAAATTTGTTGTCAATTGATGTCAAAATTTGATGCATTTTGAGATTGAATATAAAAAAAACTTCAGCACTAAAAATTGTAGTGTTCAAAATATACATTTTGAATATGTAATTTGTTTGTGTACTCATATGATAGATTTTGATTTTGGTATGGATCTTTAAAAACTACTTTTTCAAAATGCTTGTTTCAAGATCGTACCATAGTCATGTATAGACACCATAATTTGACATAAATAAATAATTTTTTGCAAATCCTTTTAAACAAATTTACCTAGCACAACAAAGATTGATGATAATATTTTTCATTAAATAATTTTTTTATTGAAAATCTTTAATTTTCTATAAAGGTAAATTTTAAAACCTCTCATGTATGAACACCATAATTTGATCAAAATTTTGCACTTTTGAAAAAATCCTTTTTTTTCTTAACTTCTAAAGAATTGTATGTAGATTGATGACATATAAATTAATTCAAGAAAAATTATAAAATAAAAAAGTTATTAAATTTTATTTGATTGTTATTTTACATTTAGGTAACACCATTAACTAAAAATAATGCAGAAATAGTAAATAAAATCATAACACTATAAATTTATATTTATGAAATCAAGATAGTGAGAGATCTAATGGGTTTTTGTTTCATTAAAAAAAAAATTATTGGAAAGACCCTATAAAAATTATGGTAAGACATGAATTTGTTAGTTCAATACCTTACCTAAATCTTGAGAGGTCAAGGCATATGCTTGGCCTGACCAAGCCGATCCCAAACCAAAATTTGAGGTAGAAAAAAAAATCCTACCATATGTTGTAAGAAAAAGGCACCCATTATTTGATATTCAAAAAATGGGTGCCTATGTTTAAAACTTAAAATTGGTCTTTAAAATACATTTAAAATCCACCAAAAAAAAAAAAGAAAAGATTTTTTTAGAAATGGGTACCCGATTTCTAAAAAACTGGTACTCATTTTTTGCTTTTAAAAAATAGGTACCATTTTGAAAATAAAACAATTTTTTTTTTTTTCAAAATGGGTACCTATTTTTTGAATATAAAAAGTGGGCACCCAATTTTTAAAAAAATGGGTGCCCATTTTTTAAGTTTAGGATCCGGCACTTGAACCTAATATAGGTGCCTATTTTTAAAAAATGAGTACCCATTTCTAAAAGTGCATTATCTCAATCTGCAAACGTCCACAAAATTGAGACCTAACTTCTCGCTTCTACTCTTTTGTTATATTATTAAATTTATTATTATTATTATTATTATTATTATTAAATAATGGTAATATTATTTAATTAATGATTATTATGATAATAGTTTAGTAGGTTATGAGATAATTTTAATAATATTTATAAAATAATATATTATTTTAAGTTTTAGTCTTACAAGGTCTAGAGATTGAGTATTGATTAAAATCAATAGGGAATTATTGTCTTATTTAATTTATTTTAAATCTATCATTAATTTATTTAAATTATCATTTATCTGGAAAAGAGAAAGTTGTAAACATTATTTTATTTGAGACTTGAAATAAAAACAAAAACAAAAACCCTATTTGTAGCCTGAACTTTGTGTTTTGAAAACCAAAGAACTATGAAAATAATGGTTAGAATTCTATTGAGATGTATGTTGTGTTTCAAGATTGGTTTTGAGTTGACTTAGTTCTTTGATCAAATTAGGATGTTTACTAGAGGCTTGGAGTTTTTTTTATCTGATGATGTTATGCATATGATTTTTTATACCTGATGATGGTAATGTGTCATGTATTGTCTATGATGAGTTTGTTTGGATGTTTGTAGTGCTTTCTAGTTTTCTTGTGTAGAACTAAGGGTATGGTGTGACTTTTCTGGTGTAACCTTTGAGTTTTTTATCAATTGTCTCTTGGATGCTTTCCAATTTCTTGTATAAGACTGAGGTGATTATTATCTTTTATCTTTTCTTTCTAGTTACTTGTATAGGATTTCTCTTTAGGTGCTTTTTAGTCACTTGTAAAGGATTGAGGTGAACACTATGTTTTATCTATAGATTATTTCTAGTCACTTGTAAAGGGCTAAGGTAAAAACTTTGATTCTTCTAGGTGTACTCTTTATGAGCCTAGTGTAGGTAATCTATGTGTACATTGGGAAGTGGCTTGCAATGGAGGTCAGAGCCTAGAGTGGCTTCTTGGGTAAGCCATTGTAAGTTGTTTTAATAAGATTTTATTAAATGTGTTTTAAATGAATTAAAAAGAGTCTATGGTTTTCCTCACCCATGCCTTGAGTGATAATATAGGCTAGGATGGGAGTAGAGAGGATACTTGGTCATGACCATGCTTTTTTAGTATGCTTTGTCTATACAAAAGGATATTGGTGCCACATAGAGACATTAGGGGATGGAGTCCTCAATGGGTGCCAAGGTAACCTTAGAGTTGGCTCATGTGACAAAACATGCCCACTTACATAGTAGGTTTGCTATGTGCCTTTGTTTCATATGGGGTTAGATGATACCTGTGTCTTGGTACCTTTGAGATAGTTTTTTTATAGGTGCTTCCTTGACCTAGACATTAGTTATGAATTCTATTTTGATAAATGGATGGGACTTCGGTTTATCTCCTTAGCATTGTGGGAGTGGGCCTTTTAGGTTCCATGAGGTCAGGTCGTAGTGTATTTTTCTTATACTAGTGAGATTAGACCATTAGATGTCATTCTTGGATGTACCGGTGTAGTTGTTCCTTTCATTATGTTCTTTTGTACTACAATGGATAGTTATACTCTATTGTATTGTATTTTATTTGAGAGATCTTATGAGATTATGTAATCTATTTTATGGTGTATATTCTTTTAGGCTTTCATACCCTGTGACTTGTATAGTGGATGATTATACATTGTGATTATTGCCAAGTGGCATCTTGTAAAAGTGTATATTATTTAAATGGATTCATACTTGTAGTTATTACTTAATGTGGATTTTTTATATATTGCATTTATTATTAATTAAACTTAAATGTGATTAAATGACATTGAACCCTTAGGAGATGTAATCTATTTATGATGGTTATATGTATGTGAGTTATTACTTCCACAATATTTTATTTTTTGTTGTCTAATTATTATCTTTCAATTTTTTTTTGGGAAACATAGTGAAACTTTAGGTTAATTTATTTTGGGTTCCCTTGTAGGGCATTACTGAAGGTCTTGCAACAATAATATGATTTGGTGCTCACTTAAAATTTCCCATTTGTCTTCATCTCTAGTGCAATTAATTTTACCTCATTGAATTCTTCATGAGTCATACCTGATTCCTTAATGTCATCTCTAGTGAAATTCCTTTCACCTTATTGAATTCTTTATGGGTCATATCTCATTCCTTAAGGATGGAATCAATTACCTTTTCTACTTTCTTCTTTATTTCCTTGCTGGATAGTTTAGAATGAACTATTCTCATCTTCTCATCATAAGCTCCCCATCTAGGGAATTTAGTGTCCTTTTCAAATTGAAGTATGATCTACACATACCCTTCTATAAGCTTTGTTCTTATCTCATATCCCATGGGCTATATGAACTTAAAACTTTGTTCCATAGCTTCTATGCATGTTTTATCTTTCTCCACTATGAAGAATATATCATCCTTGTACTTCTCTACCATGGAGGGAGGGATTTTGTACTCTGTTTCATTTGAATCTAGAAGTTCTTCATCATTTTATCAATATCATTTTCTCTAACATTTTCTAGCTTTGATCTGTAGCATTGAGTCACTAGTTTGATTTTGCACTCATTTCTATCCCAATTTTCCATTCCTAGGAACTCCCTTTTTGCATAAAAGAACATATGAGTTAGTAAGGACTCAAATTTTAAGACTACTCCCTTGGTCATCTTCAATTTTATAGCGTTTATCTAACAACTACAATCTAATAGTCTCACACAAATTTACTTTTCTTCTCTAATTTTCCATTACATAAGTTGCATTTAAAAGTCCAATTGGTAGTATGTTAACCCTTGAGCCATGATTAAACTTGTACCCTAATATATTGCTCAATAATTTCACCTTTTTCCCTAAATTGAGTCTACCTTCATGATCCTTCCATCAAATTTCATAAACAAGTTGGTCTCAATCATCTTCCTTACATTCTTTTCATTAATAAGATTACATCCCTCATTACTTAATCCTGTAACCTTATGAATTATTTCATTGTCAATTTCTACATACACATCACCTAATTAGAACATATCACCATGTACCCTTCTCAAAATGATTTGGTTCCAATCATGGTTGTAAAACTCCATGTAAAACATATACCTCATAGGATTTAAACCATCGAGGTGTGCATACCTAGACTTCAAGGTTAGGTCATTGTTACACATGACTCCTAAGTCTTGGTGCCTATCATCATCTCCTATACTTTCTATCATGCAATGAATATAGCTTCTAATATCTTCAATATGAAGCACATTCTTTGGAATTTGTGAAAATGTGCCTAAGGGATCATCCATAACAAAAAAAAATGGATGTTTCTTGAATACATACATTGGCCTTTCACTCACATCATTAGCAGTTTAACTAGCCATTGAAATTCAACCATATGCACTAAAAAGCTTAGTTTTAGCTCTATAAAATACCTTAAAATTGTGCTTAGGGCTTTTGCAATTTTGCACTTTAAGAACTTCTTTTCGCACTTCAAATTGTTGACAAATTTCTCTTCAATTCACTTAAGACACTTTGTGTGAAAAATGGTACACATAATCTTGTCCATGATGTTTAAATCATTTCAAGTCACACTATGCATTAAATGCATATTTAACACAAATTCAAATTATGCCTTTGTTCACCAGTAAACTTGTGTTCTAAATTTTTTCTTACTACGATCATATCTAGACTTGCGCACTTGACCATTGCTTCCTCTCTATGTCCTCTATCTTCTGTTAACTGCACCACTTCCAACTAGCCCTCTAAAATTAGATCTAACCAACTTATCCTCTACCTCTTCTAAAACTATTTAATTCAAGTAGGATGAGTCATAAACAATTGTTGACCTAAATGTCTCTTTAGGTGCATCTAAATATTGTTCCTCCAAAACTATATAAGAGCTTTCTGGATCCTTATCTTTTACAAACATTTCTTTGAATTCATGAACATGTTCCTTGATTGCTTCCTTCTGGGTTTTATCACATCCATTACCATTCCTTCTATCATTTCAATTTTTGTTCCTTCTATAGATAGGATCCCTATTGAATTTTTTTCTATGTATTTTGCAATATCTCATTATGTGTCTACAGTTAGTACATAACTGACATACACATGCATTTCTTCTCTGACTGATTCCATTCTAGTTTTTAGTCACTCTACAATTTCTTGCAATGTATCTAGGTTTGTTACACTTGTAAAACATAAACTAGTTATTTTCTCCATTAGGTCTCTCTCCATCATTGGATCTTCTCTATGATATCCCTCTTTCATTACCTATAGGGCTAGTCTTCCTAAATATTCTAGTATTTGCATTATTATCATCAAATTTTTGTTTCTTACAATCTATTGCTTTATGTCCATAACCATGACAATTATAACAATAGAAATTAATAATAGGTTTAAAGGACTTACTTGTGCAAGCTCTTTTCATATGACCAACTTCATTACATATGAAACATCTACATCTAAACTCATGTCTTACTTCCTTGGTTGATTCATCTTCCTTAGGTTTATCAACTTGCTACATTTTCTTCAGTTCATCATGTTTCACTGAAAAATCAACTAATTCAATTTATTTTGATACTTTATTAGTTGTGTTTGATTATACCTTACTCAAATCAGATTCTTGAAGGGATTCAATAAGTGGATCTAGTTGTCTTCTGATTTCAACTTTCATGGTTGATTTCTCTCCAATAAGATATCCAAGTCCCTTTTTATCATAAGAAGATCCCTAGTGATATATTTGTTCATCGATCTTCTCACTTTTGGAATAAGGTCAATTTGTTCAAGAGCTTCTTCAAAAAAATTATTTAACTATTCCATATTTATAGGGATATTACTTAAGTTCTAAAACTTCTTTAGAGTAACTAGGCTTCGATACCAATTGTTTGAAATGGATAATACTGAGAGGGGGGAGTGAATAAGTATTCTACAAACTTTTTCCCATAGCTGAATATTGTTAATTACTTTATAACTTGCATATCAAATTAAATGAACAATTTTGAATAGAAAATGTAACCATTCACATAGAGAACTCATAACACCATCATTTTTTACTAGGGAAACCTCAGCCAAGGGAAAACCCCAATAGGGATGATACCCACAAGATGATTTACTAAAGAAAAGGACCCTATTAGGAGCCTATGAAGTTCATATAGTTTCTAGAGTCCATATTAGAGGACTAGGCCTTGTTAGAACCTTGAACCCTATTAGCAGTTGGTAGATCAAATACAATGTATGCAAGAAGAGCCCATTGCCCTAAAATGCGTTTATACAATAAAGTTCTTCACAAGAATAGATATAGATACAATACATTTCGACTATTGTAATTCACACTTTCTCTGATCATGTATCAGATCTTGCATCACATAAAGCTCATATATCTTTCATGCTATTCATACAATAGTTTTCATATCATACAACTTCCATACATAGCACAGTTATCTGTGCAAGATACGATCTCTACTAGGTTGACCTTCATGTCTTTACACACTTGACATAACTTATGGATTAACATAAAAAAATTTGGTTCATCATAACTTAGTCATTATTTTTTCACCAAAATAACTCCTTAAGTCGTACAACTCAGTTCTCTGCTATGCTCTAGTTTGGTATGTCAAATACCTATACTGGTATTTCAATCATAACTCACATTTTACTATCTACACACTTTTGTGCACTACCACACATCATCATGACACTAGATCATAGATATTTACTCAACTATGCATAGGTTAATTCTTAATAAGTCATTCATACAAATCACATCTATCTCTGTGTTACTACAAACTATCTAACACTTAAACAATTTTCTAACTCTAAATGCACCAGCAAAATGTTGAATACAAGTTGTCATAAATGACAACTATCAAGACATCTATCTGACTATATTTTGAACATAAATCTTGCAAAAACTTTATGTGGTCATATGTCAAGTTATCAACATCAAATTTAAGCATCACTATAACCTCGTCAAGTGCCAATGGCTGCCTAGGTGACCTTGCATTCTTCTTCCAAGCTTTCTTCTTTGGAGTGTTGCTAATAAACAATTCTATCTATAGATGAAACATCTACACTCAGTCTCTATCTCCCATGCACCACTAGCATCAATTCTTACTGAAGTTGACTCTTGAGTTGTAATAACAAAATATTTAGGTTAACATTTTTTGAGCTTTATTTTTTTTAGAATGTCCTACACTATATTCTTTCTCTTCCTCTATTTCCTTATGCTTGTTACCCTATTCCTTGGTTCTTGCAGCACTAGGTGGCTCTGTCTACTTTATTCCCTTAGAAATATGTCATGAGACTAGTGGTCTTCCTTTACCTATAGTAGATATCTCTACTTGAGCATTCATCCAATCATTCTGACCCTCTAAGTTTAGATATGCCTTAGTAAGCTTTGCATCGCTTCTCACTTGATTTGTTGATACATTTTTGTTTCTTGACATCTACAACTTTTGGTATCTCTAACTATTGGTGTCTATTAGTGTCAACCACTTAATCATTTACAAGGAAGATTCAGATGGTCATAACTATGAATAAGCTACACTATATAGGTTGAGTCATATACATAAGTGAGTATGTACTAGGGTCTATAGGAGCCAAGTAAGTATTTTTGGTCATAGAGTAATTTTTTTATATGAGTCAAGCTCATCAGTGCCTATATGAATTCCAAGTATACAAGTTCCAATTTATATATTGTGTGCCAAGAAATTGATACATGTTTAGCATTAGAAGGTAATACAAGTCAAGTAACAACAATAATGAGCATCAAGAAATAGTAAAGACCGAGCAATCTAGAGTTTACATAAAAGTGAAAAATAGAGCAGAGTATGAGGCAAAATGATTATCTATCTAGCTTGGAAGGTGTATTTAAAATTTTAAGTGGTTATTATAGAAAATTTAATACCTACAAAGGTTGTTACAGAACATTTACATGACATAGATCACATATCCATATGTTGTGTGTTCAACAATCAAGATGACGAGAGAAAACATGGAATCATCTAGAAAACTCTTTATAAAGCACTTAAAATAGCAATGATCTTAACCTAGATCATAATAATGTAGAGTAAGAGAAAGGGTAGAGAGATGTATGCATGCAAACAAGAAGTAATTTGTAAGAGAAGGATTGTAAACATATCAGAAGTCAGTAAAGGGTTTTGTAATCATCTAACAAAGCAACTGACCTAGTCATGGCAGTGAAGTAAATGGGAAAGCTAAGTGATATTAGATTACAGGAGAGGATTAGCTAGCAAGTAGAAGACTTAAAATTAGCTTGCAAGGTAACCAGTAGTCAGGTACCGAAGCAATTTTAACCAACTTGAATCAGGGTAAATCTCTCAATAGAGTGGTCTTGGTAGATCTTTGTAAATATCTTAAGAGAGTCCTTACTTTGTTGTAAGTATTAAATCCTCTAACAAGGTGAAAAATATTAGTCTCTTAAGCCTTTAATAGGGTAGAATCCTTATAGGGTAGATCATATCTTATGATCAAACATTGTAACATTAAATGGTTAACTTTATTACTATAGTAGTGAAGATTTTTTGGTGTCATCCCCACTCCAATTCTAACTTCACCCTCAATAGTTTCTAGATAACAAATATTGTGTTGTGTGTTTTATTTTCATGCATATGATTTATCAGATTTATATGTTACAATAGATTTACTTTTTAAGTTTTACATGCATAAGTTATTGATAGATGTGGATAAATTGGTGAAAACTATGAAGTGTTAAAGATTTTGATTCAATCTCCCCACCCCCCACCCCCCCGGTATCTTGTATCATGTTTATTATCCCAGCAATCAACATACAAATAGTTTCTTTTGCTGCAATTGTACATGGTAATCAATAGTAACAATTGATGTTTTAGTTATTGACAAAGTTTCCTATTGATCTCCACCTTTCTCTCCAATCTCTAGATATTCAATGATTTGAACAATAAGTTTATTGGAGGTATCCATTAGAGTGTCTTTGATAGATTTATGAGATTTATTTTCTTATTCTAGCTTGACATACAATATTTTTTCTAGCACTTTGACAACCATAATCACACTGGGAAAAGTATTGGTAAGGGTTTCATCCTTGATGATGATTGTCACTATCTATTTTTCCTTATCTTGCTCAAGCCATTTTCTCCATAGTTTTCATTGATATTTCTACCTCATTATACAAATATTTTGTATAATCCAACTTAACTCTTTCATCATCCTTCTCTTCCTGATTAACTTATGTTGCCACTTTTTAAAAATGCTTATTTTAGGACTATACCACACTTGTGTACATACACCATAATTTGACACAAGTAAATGAATTTTTGTAAATCCTTTTCAATGAAGTTACCTAACACACCAAAGATTGATGATAATATTTTTCATTATTTTTTATTGAATTATTTTATTATTATTAATTTTTAATTGGCTACAAAGGTAAATTTTAAAACCTCTCTTGTACAAACATCACAATTTAATCAAAATTTCACTTCTTTCAAAAATTCTTTTTCCTAACTTCAAAAGAATTGAATGTCAATTAATTTCATATAAATTAATTTAAGAAAAATTATACAACAAAAAATCTATTAAAGTTTTAGTGAAAGTTTCTATTTTACGTTCAGGTGCCACCTTTGATTAAAAAATTATACAAAAGTAGTAAGTTAAATCACAACACTATAAAATCTATATTTCTTTAAAAAGGATAGTGAGAGATCTAATGGGTTTTTGTTTTGTAAAATAAATTGATTGGGAATACCCTCTAAAAATTATGGAATACTATGATTATCTCAGCTCAATGCCTTAGCCAAGTCTTGAGAGGTCAAGCCATAGGCTTTGTAATGCCTTACTCAAGAACAAAAAATAAATAAATCTAATATGTTACAAAGTTTACTAAAATATTTTTCTTTTAAAGTTTGAACAACATCAAATTAACATTAATATGGAAGAAATATATACATACATATCAAGAATATGTAATCAATTATAGATATAGTTTCAATTCCTCAAGGGTTCCTTCACATTGATTCACATTTAAGAAAATTTTATTAATAATTTTAAGTCTCAATTACAATTTCTATAATCATAAAATGAATAAACACATTCATAGCCATTTAAGCAAATACATAAATACAACTAATAATATCAAAGCATATATAATGATTAACATCAACTGCACATGTCATAAGGTGTAGGAAAATAGATACAAGTACATCAATATACAATACAATACCCTATAGGATCTCAAAAAAAATGATACATAGATACATCAAATGAATTGAAGTCTTCAAGATAAGAGGAAAAATGATAATGGTACCACTATATCAATGAGCATCCAACATCTGCCAATCTAAGGGGAACCCAAATGGTAAGAATATACTACCTTCCAACTACATGTTCACCTAATTAGGCTTCCACTCCCACCATGCAAGAGAGATAATGTATGATTCACATACAAATAATAAAATCATAAAATATTCCTAAGCAAGAAATCTTGATAGCCAAAACTACCTCAAGGGTAACACAAACTACTCAAGAAGAAGAGATAATCAATATCAAAAGGACACTCATTCCAATTATAACATCTCATACTAAGTCAACATACAAATACTAAAAAAAAAATATACAACCACCTTGAAATCAATGTCAAGTGTCACAAAAACAATGACCAATAGATAACAACTCTCATCAATAAAAGTAAACTACTAGTCACTACCTCCACCAATAAAAGCACCACCAATGAATAATTAATCATTCATTAATAAAAGTAAATTGTCAACAATAAATGACATCCAATCAATGGGTAACAATTCACAATAAATGCACCATCAAAAGTAATATCCAAAAGATACACCACTAGAGGCAAATATTAAAAAATCATGAAGGAGACTCAGGATACATACTATGAAGTGTCACCACATGAACCAACTCTAAAGTTACCCTAACAGTCTCTCAAGACCTTGGCCCCCTATTGACTCTGTGTAGAACTAGGATACCCTCTCGTGAAGATGAGGAAACTAGTCATACTTCTCAACGTATCCTCTCCATCTCATCCTTAGTCTATACAAGCTCTCAAGGCATGGATGAGAAAAAATCTCTAACTTAAATATTTTTAATGTATCTCAAAGAAAGGGCTGGGAAACATATTTTAATTATTATGTTATCACTCGTCACACAACTTGCAATTAGTTACCCTAGTAGCCACTTTGGGCCCCGACCCCCATTGCAAGCCACTTCCATAGACATGCACCTAAACCAGCTTTCCAAAAATCACAAACCATAATAGTGTTGCATACCACAAGAGTAATATTGATCAAATTTGGTTTCTCAATTGCCAACCCAAAAACTAACATTGGTTCTCAAAACTAAAGTTCTCATAATGCTCAATAGCATAAAGCCCATAAAACATAATTCAAATCATAAAGTTCATCATGACATCCAATGAGATAATCATAAAAGAAATCTCAAAAATGCCTCTAGTTCACATTCTAACTTGGCCAAATAAACAAACCACAAAGAAAAACTATCAAGAAAATAAACATCACAAGACTATAAATAGAATATTAGAAAACACATAGTTTTCAGCCACATGATTTAATTACATCAATTTCTCTTATTTAGTTTGGGTCATAAGGATGTGTTTAGAAATAAAGTAAGAATATACATGTTAATATAAATTGTTATGCTAATATACTTATTTAAAACAATAAGTATTTAAATATCCAATCTTTTTATGCATATAAAATATGATGCAATATTATCATGTTAATAATTTAAATAATCTTAAATCATAAATGATTTAATTAATAAAATCAATGTATATTATTAGATTAAATACTAATATTAATTTCATTTCTAAAATATTAATTTGTCTTCTATTTAAGTCCAATATTAACATTTACTTTTCCTTTAATTCATAATCCAACTAGAGATAAAATTATAAATTTAATTTAATTATTTATAATTCCTCTCATAAAGTCAAATAGTTATTAACTAAATGATTAAAAAGTGAGCTCTCCTATAACTTCTCTTAAAATATAATAAAATTCTAAATATTTATTTATTAACCTCCCTCTTGCATTAATAAATATAAAATCACTTATATGCAACTACAGGTTTAATTAGACTTAAATAATCACTAATACTAACATTCATTTTGTAAATAAATGAGTAGTATTAATTAAATTTTTAGAATTAATTTTTAAATTTTTTTAAATAAATAAATCTAAAAATTATATTGTGTTTCTATAAAATAAAACTAAACATGCAATTAGTATTATCACATGTCTTTGATCTCTCAAATCATGCAAGCATACTATACTTAATTTTCTAATTTTAACATATTTTTTTTACATGCATGTAACCATACTATACTTAGTTTTTATTTTTATTATATTTTTCTTCACATGCATGTATACCTTTAGTTACAACATTCTTTCCTCTCAATTAATCTTTTTTCTTTTTCCAATAAATTTTGCAATTAAATAATTTTAGATGTAAGAAGAATATTCATCTATATTTAGAAAATTCATGATAATCACATAGTCCTAATAACAAATTTAAAGTTGAAACCTAACTATTCAATTTATTAGTTTCTTCCAAGTTTCCATGATCAATTATTCCCTATATTATCTAAAGGGGTTTAAAAGAATATAGTCATAATAATTTTCTACAGTTTTTCCATAGTCAAGTTATCATAATTAATAAGTTTTCCTTTTCAAAATCTACAACATAATTCTTCATCCAGAATTAATATAATAAATTAATAAGCATAATTATATTTTTTTATATTTTCAAAAATGAGTACCCTCTTTTTGAAAATAAAAAATGGGTATGCGATTTTGAAAAAAATGGGTGCACATTTTTTGAAATTAGGATTGGGTACCCAAGCTAAATACGGCTGCCCATTTTTTAAATTAGGTACCTATTTATAAAGAGGTCTCATTCTATGGAATTAATTTCCACACAATTTCAACCCAACTTTGTGCATTCACCTGATGATCAATTTAGTAATCTTGGCTGGCCCATTTTCTAGCCATAATTTCATATCATATAATTTGCTCAAAAAAATTTAAGTCCACTCTTCCTTGAAAACATTGGGAAATGGTAGGGTACGAGTTAGCTCTTTCTTGGAAAGTCCTATGTTTTCCTCCTTCAACACTTCATTCTTGCATAGCTTGTCAAATACCTTCCTTAGATCAAAATCAACAATTTTTCCAATCATACACATGTAACAAGATCTTACATCATGTACCACGATGGCTTGGGGTGGAATCAATGAAAATTCTCTTGATGCATCTCCAATCAGTGTGATCTCTAGATAAGTCTTAAAATTTTGGTAGACAACAAACATCATTATGCACAATTTGATAATTCCTATCCTTCAATGACTCCTTTACACTTCTAGATGCAAAAGATGTCATTCTAAACTAGGGTTTCTAAAATTTGAATGATTTCACAAATTAATCAAACTCACTTCAAATAAACTTTGAAAACTACCTCAATTTTGATAATGGTAAAAACTAAAGTCTTTTGAAAATTGCACAAATTGTTGTTGAATTGCCTCGATATCAGTTTACAAGTTCTCAAATTACTAGGTATAAATGAAGAAATGATCTCAAAATAGACTAGATAATTTCAACAGATTGAAATACCCTCTCATTTCATGTTCCAAAATTTTAGTAGGTAAATGAATAATGCATGAGAATAGTCTCAACTTGCATAAACAACGTAACCTTCATACCTACATCCATATGGCCAATCATAACACAAAATTAGACATAAATGCATACCAATTATCAATCATATCTCATTCAAACATTTAAGAATGGTTGACATGAGATCTTGGAGAAATCAACAAAAAAATTCATACACAACTAACATTGATACTTATTGTTGACATTAGCTATACTCCAACTTGGTATATGTGCACTTTTCATGGTTCACACTTCATAATTGTCCTCATGCATCTTATCTTATGTAAATATGGAATTAAATACATCACATTCTAGGAGCAAATGTATGATAAATTATTTGAAATATAGTTCCTCACATAATTTTGTGGTAGTTGGATCACTTGATCCATTGGATTGCTCGATCTTGGCTTCACTAGTTCCACTACTACTTACTTCTTCCTTCTTTTTCTAGGCTTGATTCATCTAATTTCTTGATTTTTCCATATAAAAAGTACCTTTTACTTTGTTTTGTTCATTTCTTGGTGTTGTCTCTTGGGTCTTATAATGTATGCTCAAATGTCAAATCTTATGAAAACTATAACAAACTATACTACCATTCATCCAACTCTTGGATTTACCTTTGAAATGTGTCTTAACACAAATTTCTATCATGTGTTCATATTCACCACAAAAATGACAATTTTACCATGTCTTATAATCCTAATTATATGAGTTACCTTGCTTAGGTGCACTTCCTTTCTTATTGGCTACTGAGTTAGGGTTAGCCTTTAATTTCAATTCTTGAGCTCTATGTCCATACCTCTAACAATTTTAGCAATATCCTTCAAATTGAAACAAAACTAGTGTATTTTTAGCTTTAGATCTAAACTCATATGCTTGATGTCCTTATTTGTTATAGTTAAAATAGTATCCATTAAATTTGGGCTTAAAGTTTTTGTTACCAATCTTGCTTCTAAAAATATTTTCTATAGTACCTAGTTTTCTACATGATAACATGTAGGCTTTCTCTTCTTTAGCTTCTTATTCCTTTATTCTCCCTTCTTTGATGATTCTCCTTCCTTGGTAGATGATAGGTACTAAGAATAGGCTAGTCTATATGTGTCATATGGTCTTCTTTGTGAACTTATCAACTCTTCATAGTATCTCATAGCATCTTTAGGTTTGTTCAACCTTTTAACGAATTACTTTTCAGTTCTCAACTCATTCCTTAGATTCTCATTCTAAGATTCCATATTTTCAATCTCCACATCTTTCCCATTTACTTCTTAATTTAAAATAATCAATTGATTGAGCATATCAAATTTATTGTGTATAAATTTATATACATCATATATTCGTTTGTCAAGTCTTGCGATCATTTTCCTTTTTTCTTGATCAGTCACTATCTCATCTCCTATAACATTCTTTTCTATTCAATCACTTTACAAAGTATTAATAATTGGATTTCATGTTCTCTCTTTAGTCCTCTTATCTCACCATTCAATGTTTTTTTCCTCTCCAATAAATCTACAATTGTTGCATCACTTTCATAGGAATTTCCATCATCAAGTAGTCCTTTAGTATATTCCTGATATTGTGTATGATTCTGTAGGTTTACCTTCTCCTTCCTTCTCTTAAATGATTTCTTCAATAACTCTCTTACTTCTTCAAGCTCTTTCAATGCAAGGTGTAGATCAATCTTCTTATTTTCATTAATCTTTTTCAAGTTATAAGCCCCCAGCTCCAAGAACGTTACTCTTAATTTATTAGACTCTTGCTAAGATAATGAATCTCTAATACCAATTGCTTTAACTCTACTGGTAAAATTAGATACTAAAATGGTGAAGGGGTTTGAATCAAGATCTATAAAAAATGTAACCTTTGAAAAAAATATCAAATTGATATCTTTAGCATCTAATTCCTTCTAACAATAATAACATAAATTGCATTAACATATAATGCAATGATATCTGATCTAATAGCTAATCACATCCATAACATGAAAGTAAATGATCAATACATAACAAAAGGACTTGGTAACCTAGAATCCCTCCAAGTTGAAGGTAGAACTCGAGTGGTGATGAAATGAACATAAATTCACTACTATAGCAATAAAGTTCATTGGTAGGGCTACAAGTTTGATCACTTATGTTAATCTACCTTATGAGGGGTCTACCTTGTTAAAAGATTACAAAACTCATTCAATCTAACTTGATTAAAGGATTTAAACTTAAAACTAAGTAAGAACTCTATCAGGATATTTAGAAAGGTCTATAGGACCACTTTATTAAGAGATTTTTCATGAAACACTTGCTAGAATGTATTAGTACCTCATCTCTAATATGATATCCAATATGATATATGAATGTTCTTTCCTTCTGTAATCTTCTTAGACCCTCTTTCTTATTCTTCTTCAAACTTTTCTTCAAGCATCCAAACAGAAAGACACATACACCATATAAAAATTGGGTTTTGATCCTCCTTTTATAACCAACTAGACAAGTTTCTAGATCAAGGTCAATAATCAAAATTTCTTTGTTTTGTTTCTTAAACCTTTAAATTTTTTAATTGGTTAAATACCTTATATAGGGATTAATGATCCATAAAAAAATGTGTAATCATCTCCTTTAATTAATCCTCGATCATTGAAACAATCATTAAGTAGGCCAAAACTAATTTACCTTAGTGTTTGTGCAATTTCAAACAAATATATGAACACTGGCTTGCTAAGCACATTAGCACTCTAAAATTTGGTCATAGAGTATGTGTAGTGGTGTAGGGAACCAAGGAAAAATGGCATGCTAATAGCTTAGGAGTGCATGTTATTAGGTTAGGATTTTTCAATCCTATGATGGAGTTTTGGAAGAATTTTAGAAATAAGACAATATGTAAGGTCAAATGGATCCTAGGTATCATTATAAACCAGGATGCCAATTGAACCAAAGGCCAATATTAAGCAATTTAATTCTTTTTGGAGTCATTGAGGAATTTTTTGTTTCCTAGTAGGCTCTAGGTATCCTAATAGTCATTTGATATGATATTGAAACCAAGATGGACAATCAAGACAAAATTTGTCAAAAAGACAAAAGTTGCTAAAAATGCAAAAAAGTTGCTAAGAACAATTTTTTGAAAAAATGTTCTTAAACTAAAAAATATTTGTACGATGCCCATAACCATTTGAAAATTGTTTGTGACCATTGGTAACAAAGTATTTAAGGTTTTTACATGATGAGAAACTCATTGTATGGATAGGGGAATACCAAGCATCAATAAAAACTCTAATTTTCTATCATTTTTTCAATTTTTTCAATTCTCTATGGCCTGTATAGATTAGTAGTGCTGAAATTCTAAAATGGTTGGACAGGGAAGTGAGTTAGTGATCTAATTCTTTTGATTTTAAGTCTTTATCTTTTCATTAGTGGAAGTTATACCATTTTTTGTAGAAGGTAGTTGGTTTGGCCCTAAATCTGAGGGTTTCACAAAGATGTCCATCTAACTTGCAACTCCATTTTGTGATTCCAATGCCCCTTTGGAAAATGAAATTTAGGGGAGGGTACTTAAGGATGGTAGAGACTCAGAGTTGGAGGAGTAGGTTCTCTAATTTTACCAGCCATCCCTAGACTGAACATCGCCATATGTCTTGTCTAGAATTGAATCTGTTTGAAGGATATAAAAGGAGTGTTTTGATGAGAGGAAGATTTCCAAGGGGTGGAGTTGTATATGTGAACCCATTTTCATGCACTTACTTTTTTAACCTAGCCCAATTTGGCCCATTAGGTCTGTGATCAAAGTGAGGGTTTGTTTGTGCTAGAGTAGAGTTAGAGTCTAATCTCTTGGATTCTTTAAGATAAGGTTAAAGGATATCCAAAAAGGTAAGGAGGTAGCTTGGTCCTTTGGGAAGTTTGGGAGTTTGAAAAAGAAAACAAGAATTAGACCTATTAGGAATGTTGGTAAAGTTTAAGGAAAACACATTGTGGGTGTTTGAGAACTCCAAAGTTGGTATAGTCTTGGTATATTAGGTCTTTACAACTTATTTCTAATAGGAGAGTTGAGTTTTGATATCATCTAGGAAAAATGTGCCTTATTAGGCCCTATTTGAGATAGGAGTCTCTAAAAGTTTGTAGTTATCTAAGTTTGTCAAGAATCCTAGGAATAAGGGAAGGCTTGAAAGAGTGGAGTCCACTTGGAAGGTAGAGGATACCTTTTGTTAGAACCATTGGATCAACTTTCAACTCTTGAAGAGGGTTTAAGTGTTGTTTGGAAATTGGAGAATAACTAGATGTTGTTGGCTACAAACTCTACATAAAGTGGTATCAAAGCCATTAAGAGCCTGATTGGATGAGAAAGATGTTAGAGAATGAAGAAGGAGAGAGGGAGATACCTCTCAGGATCACAAATGTGGAATTGGCCAAGTTTGTCAAAGAACAAATGGCATAAAGTAAGGTAGTAAGAGAAGAGAATAGAACTATGAAGAGAGAACTAGAAAGAGTAAAGGGCAAGGTGGATAGAGGAGCCCTAGAAGACTTTAAAGGAGAAAAAGAAAGGAATAAGGAAGAAGAACCTTGGTAGGATAGATAAGCCATGTCTGTAGTTCAGAGAGGTATGTTAAAAGCCCTAAAGAGGGTAGGAAGAAAGGGTCAAAGGTTAGAACTACTTCTACTCAATGGAAAACTAAATCCAAAAGAGTGTATGCACTAGATTGAAGCACTTGATAATTTCTTTGAGCGTGATAACATACTTGAAATCCATAGAGTTAAGGTGGAAAAATCTAAAATGAAAGAATCTACACTTAGCTGGTGGAACTTCCTACAGAATGAAAGGAAGGATGAAGGGAAGCAACCTTTGGCAACATGGAAGAGGATGAAGTCAGAGGTCAAAAAACAATTTATACCAGAGGACTATGAGGTCCTGATGCACCAAAGGTTGCAAAGTCTTAGACAAAAGGACTTGGATGTGGTGGCTTATACAGAGGAGTTTCATAAACTCACTCTAACGGCCAAGATTCCTAAGAATGAGAAGCAAAAACTAGCAAGATGCTTAAATGGACTCAAGTCTTCCATCAAGGATGAATTGAGACTATTTAACCCCAAATATATACATCAATGTTATTAGATGGCCCTCAAGATTGAGGACAAACAAAAGAGATGTGACTCTCAAGGTAGAGGGAGAGGAGGAAATGCTAGAGGTGGAGGAAGATTTGGGGACAGAAGTTCATCTAATAAGTCTCAAGGAGAGACAAGTAATCAAGAGAAGTCAGAAGGAGATACAAATCCTAGAGGAGGATTTAGAAGCAAGATACCTAATGGGAGAGGAAGATTTGGAGGAAGAGCTCCAGGGGTATTCACTAGAAGGTGTTTTACTAGTAATTAGATAGGGCATAGATCCTCTAGATGTCCTGAGAAAATAGGAGGTAACAACCAAGAAGGAGAGAGAAGAATCCACTTGTCTCAAGAAGAGGATGCACAAAGTGACCAAGAAGCAAGAGGAATGCTGATACAAAAAGAGGGGAATCTTTGATGTTCAATAGAACCTTGGTAAAGATAGTAGAAGAGTACAAACCTCCCCAAAGAAAAACTTTATTCAGAACTTTATGCAAGGTAAAAGGTAAAGTTTGCAAGGTAATTGTTCATTCTAGTTCAACTCATAATATTGCATCAATAGAGATGGTACGAAATCTTGGATTGAAGAGGTTACCTCATCCTAACCCTTACTAAGTTTCATGGTTAAGGAGCAGAAAGTTTACTTAATGAACAAGTTAATGTTGAATTTCAAATTTGGGAGTACAAGGACAAAATTGTTTGTGATGTTGTAGAGATGGATGCTTGTCATTTGTTGTTAGGAAAGCCATGGTAGTATGATGTCAATTCCAAGCATGATGGGAGGAGAAATGTCTATATCATCACCAAAAATGGAAAGGAGTACACTATGAGACCATTGCCAGAGGATGGAAAAGAGACCCAACGTGCATCTAGTGTGATAATGGTTGAAGAGAAGGAGTTTTTGAAGACCTTCAAGGTGAAGAATACACCATAATTTTCCATTTTAGTGAAGCCAAAACATGAAGACAAAAGGAAGGAAGGCAAATCAGAAATAAGGAATGTGGAACCCAAGGAAGTGAGGTAGCTTTTGGACAAATATAAGGAGGTTATTTCAGACTCTACTACTAATACTTTTCCACCATTTAGAGAGGTAAGTCACTATATTGAATTTATTCCAAGGTCTACATTGCCTAACAAGTGTTCCTATAGGTTGACACTAGAACACAATAAAGAATTAGAAAGGCAAGTTGAAGAATTGCTTGCAAAAGGATTCATAAGAAGACGTATTAGCCCTTGTGCAGTCCCTGCTTTGTTGGCTCCTAAGAAGGAGGGTACATGGAGATTGTCTAAGGACTCAAGAGCCATAAACAAGATAACCATCCAGCATAAGTTTCCAATGCCTAGAATGGAAGACTTTATGGACCACCTCGGAGGAGCAAAGTACTATTCCAAGATTGATTTGAAAAGTGGATACCACCTAATCAGAATAAGGGAAGGAGATGAATGGAAAACAACCTTCAAAACTAATGAGGAACTTTATAAATGGATGGTGATTCCCTTTGGGCTTTCTAATGCCCCAAGTACATTCATGAGACTCATGGATGAAGTTTTGGAACCTTTCATTAATCATTTTGTTGTTGTTTATCTTGATGACATATTAATTTTTAGTAAATCTAGAGAACAACATCTAACACACTTAAAATTGGTTTTGAAGAAACTCAAGGAGAAGGAATTAAAGATCAACTTGGATAAATGTGACTTCATGATGGAAGAGTTGGTGTTCCTAGGCTTTTTCATATACAAGGGCAACCTCAAAATGGATCCAGAAAAGGTAGAAGCCATTCTCAACTAGCCTACACCGAAGAATGCAAGTGAGGTAAAAATCTTTCATGGTTTGGCAAGTTTCTATAGGAAGTTCATTAAGGGTTTTAGTGATGTGTGTGCCCCTATGATTGATACAATCAAGGGTGCAATTTCAATTTGCATGGAATGAGGCTATAGATTAGTCCTTTGAATACTTGAAGAAGAAGGTTGTAGAGGCACCCATCCTTGTTTTACCTGATTTTAAGAAGGTATTTACCATTGAGTGCGATGCAAGTAACAGAGTCATAGGAGGAGTCCTAAGTCAAGAAGGTAAACCAGTAGCCTTCCTTAGTGAGAAGATAAATGAAGCAAAGTAAAAATACTCAACATATGATTTGGAAATGTATGCACTGGTCCAATCATTCCGAAAATGGAGGCATTACTTGTTGCGTAAAGAATTTGTGGTCTATATGACAATCATGCTTTGAGCTTTCTGAATAGGTAGAAAAAACTAAACCATAGGCATGCTAAGTGGATGGAGTACATCCAAGCATACAATTTCACCATTAAGCATAAAAAAGAGGTGGCTAACAAAGTAGCAGATGCCCTTAGTAGAAGGAATATGACCATTCAAGAAGTCAGATTAGAGAGTGTAGGAATCCATTCCATGAAAGGAATGTATGAAGAAGATGATGACTTTTCTGAAGCATACCATGTATGTTAGGAGATGAATGATAAGTATCACATTCAATTTGTAGATTTCATCTTATAGGAAGGTCTCCTCTTCAAGGGAAGTCAACTCTGTATCCATAGAGGATCCATGAGGGAGAATATAATAAAGGAGAAACAATGTGGAGGACTAGGAGGGCACTTTGTTTTGGACAAGACATTGGAATTGCTCAAGAGATTCTATTTCTAGCCCAAAATTCAGGTAGAGGTAAGAAGATTTGTAAAGTGCATGGTGTGCTAAAGAGCTAAGGTAACAACATCAAATTTAGGGCTATACATACTACTACCCATTCCTAACAAGCATTGGGATTCCATTAGAATGGATTTTGTGCTTAGCCTTCCAAGAACTAGACAAGGCTATGATAGCATATATGTTGTAGTGGATAGGTTTTCTGAAATGACCCATTTTCTTCCTTGCAAAACAAGTCATGATGCTTCACATATTGCAGGGATATTCTTCAAAGAAATTGTAAGGCTACATGGACTACCTTTGTCTATAATATCTAATAGAGATCCAAAAAATTTAGGACATTTTTGGAGAACCCTATGGAAAATGATGGGAACCAACTTGTCCTACTCTTCTACATATCATCCAAAATTAGATGGCTAGATAGAGGTCATAAATAGGTCCTTAGGGAACCTATTAAGATGTATAAAAAAATACCATGGAGTCATATGGAACTCAGTCTTGGCATAGGAAAATTTTTCCTATAATGGCTTAGTAAATAGAAGTGCTGGTCATAGTCCCTTTTAGATTTTTTGTTGGATTCATCTCAGAGGAGTGATGGAATTAAGGGATGTAAGCACATTGGAGAGAAAGAGTGCACAAGAAAAGGACTTTGCTGAAGTCATAAAAGAGATCCATCAAGAAGTTAAGAGCAAGCTACAAAAGATAACTAAGAAGTATAAAGAAAGAGTAGACAAGACAAGGAGAGATCCTCAATACAGAGTAGGAGACATGGTGATGGTACACCTAAAAGTAGAAAGGCTACCTGATGGAAAATATACTAAGCTAATGATGAGGAAAATGGGACCTTTCAGAATTCTACAAAAATGTGGCACAAGTGCCTATAAAGTGGAGCTACCCTGTGATATTGGGTTATCTAACGTTTTTAATGTTTTTGACCTCTATCCCTATAAGGGATCTATTTTTTGTAATATAGGTGCAACTAATGAAGCAGAAATGTCTATAGGACATCCTAAGAAGTCACCACTAGAAGTGGGGAGCCTCTTGGACACCAAGATCATGAAAGAAACTAGGAGGAAGATCTATTACTAGTTCCTTATCAAATGGAAGCATAAACCTATGGAGGATGCAACTTGGTTGACTGAAAAGGATCTCAATAAAATGGGGCTCAAAGTGGAAGACTTGCCAACTCAAGAGACTTGAGCTTTCTAGCTTGAGGATTATGGTACAGGGCACCAAGGCAAAATGACATGCTAATAGGTTAGGAGTGAAAGTTAATACATTATGAGTTTTCAATCCTATGATGGAGTCTTGGAGGACTTTTAGAAATAAGACCATATGTAAGGTCAAATGGATCCTAGGTATCATTATAAATCAAGATGCCAATTGAACCAAAGGCCAATATTAATCAATTTATGTTGCTTTTGGAGTCATTAAGGAATTTGTTGTTTCTTAGTAGGTTCTAGGTATCCTAATAGTCATTTGATATGATATTGAAACCTGGATGGAAAATCATGACAAAAATTGTCAAAAAGACAAAAGTTGTTAAAATTGCAAAAAAATTGCTAAAATGCAAAAAAGTTGCTGACAACAGTTTTTTGAAACAATGTTGTTAAACTACAAAATAGTTGTACAATGTCCATAACCATTTGGAAATTGGTTGTTACCATTGGTAACAATGTATTTAAGGTTACTACATGATGACAAACTTATTGTATGGATAGGGGAACAACAAGCATCAATAAAAGTTCAGATTTTCTATCATTTTCTCTATTTTTTCAATTTTGTATAACCTGTATGGATTGGTAGGGCTGAAATTCTTACATGGTTAGATAGGGAAGTGAGTCATTGTTCTAATTTTTTTGATTTGAAGTCTTTATCTATTCATTTGTAGAAGTTATACCATTTTTTTGTAGAAGGTAGTTGGTTTGGCCCTAAATCTGAGGGTTTCACAAAGATGTCCCTCTAACTTGCAACTCCACCATGAGATTCCAATGCCTCTTTGGGGAATGAAAGTTATGGGAGGGTGCTTAAGGATGGAAATGACTTAGAGTTGGAGGAGTAGGTTGTCTAATTTTATCAACCAGCCCTAGACTGAACATTGCCATATGTCTAGTCTAGAATTGAATGAGAAGGTGGGATCAGACTCCCAAACTAGTTGATTTGACCCAATTGAAGGATGTAGAAGGAGTTTTTGGATGAGAGGAAGAGTTCCAAGGGGTAGATTTTTATTTTTTAACCCATTTTCATGCACTTACTTTGTTAACCCAGCCTAATTTGGCCCATTAAGTCTGTGATCAAAGTGAGGGTTTGTTTGTGTTGGAGTAGAATCAAAGTCTAACCTCTTGGATTATTTAAGAGAAGGTTAAAGGGTATCCAAAAAGGTAAGGAGATAATCTAGTCCTTTGGAAAATTTGAGAGTTTGACAAAGAAAACAAGAATTAGACCTATTAGGAATGCTAGTAAAGTTTAAGCAAACCACATTGTGGGTGTTTGAGAACTCCAAAGTTGGGAGAGCCTTGGAAGATTAGGTCCTTACAAGTCCTTTCTACTAGGAGAGTTGAGTTCCAAAATCATCTAGGAAGAATTTTCCTTATTAGGCCCTATTTGAGATAGGAGTCCCTAAATGTTTGTAGTTGATCTAAGTTTGCCAAGAACCCTAGGTATGAGGAAAGGCTTGAAAGAGTAGAGTCTTCTTGGAAGGTAGAGGATACCTTTTTTTAGAACCCTTGGATCAACTTGTAACTCTTGAAGAGGGTTTAAGTGTTGTTTGCAAATTGGAAAATAACTAGGTTTTGTTAGCTACAAACTTTGCATCATGAAGGATCATGGTGTGCCAAAAAGTAGCGATCTAAATAATTTATAGTTTTCAAATATCTCAAACCATTTCAAAATCTATTCCAAATTTTCTTTTCTACCTACCCTGATACTAAATGAAAACAATTAATAGCTTTATAAGGTCTACTATATCTTTTAATACCAAATCTATATGGTCAACTTTAAAAACATCATAAAAATGTGCTTTTGTCCTATTTTTATGTGATTTTTACTTCAAAGATGTAGCTAATGACTTTTTTTTTCACCAAAATTTGATGAAATGAAAAGGGTTTCTTAAGAATATTCCTATCTTTTTTATAAATGTAAGGTTTGTCAAATTATGAGTTTAGTAAGTAATTATTACTTATTTTCTAATGGAGCTATGTATAAAGTGCTGACTAACACACTACTTGAAAAACAACTATAACTTTCAAATGGTACAACATTTTTTAAATTCAAAATATGCACCACATTTTATGTTTCTTCTACTATAAAGGGGAAAAATGAAAAGTTAAATTTTACAGAGTTTTGAATTAGTTAAGGTGGTCAGAGACGAGAGATTTTTTATTCCAAAAATTCTAAAATCAAAAATTAATTATTAATTATTTATTCAGAATAAAAATACCCAAAAATATGTGTCACATTCATGCATGAGTCTACTAATATCTAGAATATTATTAAAAAATATTATCATTTGGTTTTGATTAAGGTGGTTAGACATATGACTGCTTCTTATTTTTGTTCTAAATTTTTTATACTACTGCATTAAAATTAAAATTTTTGACCAATCAATTTTCATTTTTTTGAAATAAGTCCTAGTAGTTTAGAAACTAGATTCAATTAGCTAGAGATTCTTCTTTCTTAACACTTTGATATAAAGTTAATAACAAGTAGAAAATTGCATGTCAAGTTCACATAAACCTGATTTTCTAATTTTTTATTGCCACTTAAGAGCATAGTTTTGTTGACCATGATCGTGCACATACCCCATAACTAATCTTGATTTTGTCCTTTTCCTTTTGTATGGTTGGCACATACTATATTACTTGACATGAATTGACTATCTATAGCTCAGCTTAAAAAATATTCTAGCTTGCTTGACATGTAGAGGAGTACTTTGCAATCACAGACATGCTCAACAATAAAATTTTCTTAGCTTTAACTATAATAAAAACAATTCCATATGTATCACTCAAAATTAGTAGGATGGCTTAGTCGCAGTGATGAACAACCAATTCTTCCATATGAATGACTAAGTATTTGACACAAATAGACAACATACCTTAGAGATCAATAAAAATAATATTTTGATGCAATGTAAGATTGGTACCTTTCTTATAGGTGACCTAGCCCCCAATAAATACAACACAATAGAAATATAACAAAAAAATAGAGATTTGGATCCTTTCCAACACATATTCTCATATTAGAATCATAATATTTGCATCCAACATGCCCTAATGTAAGAACTTAAACCTCATATACAAAGATCCACCTCCTAGCAATCATCTACCAAGATTCTAATAGGTACTCTATTCTTAATTGAATGAAACTTGACATCTCAAGACTCTTTACTTATATTGAGAAAATAAAAAGTTTGCTTGACAAGATACATTTAATAAACGCTCAAGCAACAAGTCATCCTGGTAGATTAAATAAAATAAATACCTAGGATAAGCCCCAAGTTTACAACTATAACTAATTCCAAAGATAACATCTGACCACATGACCTTAGACATAGGTCCACACACTAGCCAATAATCAATATCCAAGATCACATAAGCTAACTCCCACAGATCAAATCTTGCAGAAGTAATCTCAAATGTCAGCCTAAGAAATAAAGAATATGTTACTAGCAACCACCAAAAGAGTGCTAACTCCAATACAAAAAATCCAATAACTAGACACACATAGGACATGGTCCACCAATATGCCTAAAAAATAACCCTAACTACATTCCACAAAATTCAATCTTGATGCTCAGTACTACATTAGACTCTTGAGGTAAATAGAAAAGTATGTCCTAGAGTTTGATGTCAAAAGAAATAAATTTGGTCAAATTCATCTTCACCAAAGTCTTAAAATCCATCAATGACAAGAGAATAAATTTTCAAATTGACCATCTCTTCTTCATCCATTCAAACATCAGACTCATGTTAATCTTAACAACCCAATCGGCATGCTCACTCCTAGAAATAAATTGAACATAAAGAAGTCTTTGTTTAGACTAGGGTAAACTTTAAGAAACCCCCCTCTAGAAAAAGAAATAAATTATTGGAAAATCTTTTGTTATTTTGATAAACCAAATTATTTTTATCCTAGAATCTCTCAATTTTTTTAATTAAAATATTATTTATATTGGTGATTATTTTGGAATCATAATTTTTGAGTAGAAAATATTGGTAAATCTTAATAATAATAGAAAGTTTGCTAATCATCATGGAATATTACAAATCAAAATTTAACATGTTTTATCTCATGGAAATTATGAGGATAATTACATTATATTTTAAATCAATAGTGAAAACTAGATATTGGTAATATACCCCTAAAGTAAATAATAATTATGATAATTATTGGTGAATTAATTTTAATTTCTTTGATGATATATAATATTTAAGTGAATCGAATCTAATAATGTATTGAATATTGTGGAAAATCTTTGAGTTTAAAGTTTTTAATAAAATAAATTATTGAGTGATTTTAAATATTTTAGAACTAAATTTAATAAAAATATGGAAATTTAGGTTGCATTAAATCTTAAATTAATATCCAAATTACTAGCAAATAATTTATAAAATTCGCAAAATTGTGAATATCCACCACTTAAAAACAGCCTAGTTTAGAGAGTTGTAACCACTTAAAATATTATTAGAATATTAAATACACTATAGTGCAAATAAATAATAACAAATCTATGTATCTTTTTGTTCATGTTACCATTCTAGGTGACAATGTTACAAGTGTGTAATACCACAAGAAAAAAGTAAGAATGATAAAATGGGAGAGGAGATGCCAATGCTTCATTTTCGTATGTTGGCATGTGTCAACAAGAAATTGTTTGAGGTGAAGAAAACTATCAATTTCTAAACACTTTATTTTATTGAATCTAGCTCTAAATGAAAACATATTCATTGCAATGTAGCAACTGTGTATCACCTTAATACATTTTCAAGTGATGTATCCTTGCAAATTATTGTCCAAGAACTTGGAAAGAACATTGAAATATAAAACAAAAATACTATTTGTAGTTTACAAATTTGTTTACAGATTTACTTACATTCTAAATAATGGTTTTCCTAAAACAATTGATATTTATCATTTAGCTCATGAAAGTTTTGGAAATATGAGAGAAGTAATTGAGAGGGGAGGGGTAAATCAGTTACCACTAAAATAAATCCCAGATCCATTAGATATCAATACATAACATAAACATCACTAAAAATATTGATGCTTGGTAAATACACAACCACTCGGTTTACACTAGTAAATATTGTAATTTGACAAACACTAAAATAGAAATAGTATCTTGACAAATGTAGATATTAAGACATTTTCAGTGATTAAGCTTGTTTAAGTTAGTTTCATACACATAAAACAAATAGCATGATCAAAAATGACCGAAAGATTTAACATGGAAACCTAATTTGGGAAAAACCACCAATTGCAACTAGTTATTGATTTTCACTCTTTTGAAGTGAGACCTATTAGGAGCCAACCCTGTTAAAGGTTACAAAATGAACTTTGAGGTGTGACCCTATTATTTAATCACCCTATTAGGAGCTGTCTTGTTAGAGGTCTTTAGACACTTCAATCTAGAAATGCCACCTTGTTAGAGGATTTACAAATAGTTGTTAAGTCATCTCTATTAAGAGATTTAGATCACTGCTACAATGGTTAGAGAGTAACAATGAGATTACCTAATTTTTTATACAACTTAGTTGCTGATTATAGATCTCAATTCTAGGTTTTATACTTGATCCTTTTTTATTGAATTTATCTTTACAATTCAACAAGGATATTCTACTTATCCTTCGAATTTTCTTCGTCTAAGCATCTTTAAATATTCTATGTCTTGCTCCCATTCAATTCTTAGCTTGACCTTATATTTATATCATACACATTGTCAAGTTGACTTGAATACAACTTAGAATACTTAATATGCATCTCCTTAGTTAGCTAGAACCAACAAACAAATTAATTGAACTCAATATGTGGAAATTAGAATATTCTTCATTAGCTAACCCTACTTAGTAGACATTAACCTCGAAATGATTTTCCTATTTAACAAAGTGAACTCAATTAACACAATATTTTCATAGAGTTCCTTTAGTAATTGAGTGAGCTCAGTTAACACTGGTTCCATCCAAATTTTTCTTCATTCAAAGAGTGAGCTCAGTTAACACTCAATCTTCTATGAACTTTTGTTTGTTGTCCCAATGAGCTTGATAGACATTGTCTTTTGAACTAGGCAAATTCTAGCATGCTCGACAGACATAGGAAACTATCTTCATCACTTGAGTGAGCTCAGTATACACTAACTGGCAATGGTATGATATTTTGTGTAACATCAAACACAATACACAATCAACCAATTATTTTCAATAGAAAGTGATCGCATCATAAGAATAATTTATGTTTTGCAATTTTATACAATTATTTTTGGTATACATTATTTGATTTAGGTAATGATCTTGTGTTCTTACATTGATTTTGTATTTTATATATATTTTTAAAAAAAAATTAGGTTGCTTACACAAGAATCTATATTACACATTACTTGTGCAGTTATTTTGATAATTTTACAAGTTTTATTTATAGCTTAACTTTCTTATCTTTTTTAGAAAGATATATAATCATTTGAAATTTCTCTCATAATAAGTTGAAATAGGTGAACTAACTATTAAACCCACTTGTTAAATTCTACTTTTTAAATTACTCCCTTTCTTCAATTCATAAAAAAATTGTCTTTTATGAATTCTGACATTTTAGCTTAAACAAGCTTAGAGAAAATAGAGAAGAATTGTAGTTGCAAATAGTATAATTTTTTTATGTTTTTTTATGAATTCTATGTTATTCTTTTAAAAGACCTCCAAAAATTACAAACAATATTGATAGGTATGAGAGTAAAGGACCTAATACTAGAACATGTTCCAATAGTTGTAAGAAGAGTTGTTGATATGATACCCACAATTAGTACTATAATATTCATACTTACTTACTTAATGTCCAATTTTTTTAACAAAATTACACCAGTAGTTGTGACTTCAAAATTTTTAGTAGAATGAAATATACCCTTATTTGTGAAATAAACTAATGATGTGAAGCCATATAAGTTATAGAAGTATGAGTACCCATTTTGCATAAACATTGGTCTAAGTCTTTATCTTGACTACTTCAAAAAAAATTTGGGAAAAAGTATGTTGATGAGGCATCATAATTGATGATGTAGACTTGAATCCTTAGTTATAAGAAAGTAAATTTCCATGTAAGCTTCTATATAAAATTTGGTGTGGTTTAAAATTTTCATGTAGGATTTTCATTACCATGAAATTAGGGTGATCAAGTACTAGGTTCTCTCCCAAGCTATATAGTGAACCTCTTTCTACTACAATGATGCATGTTTTTATACTTCCATGTTCTTATACATTCGCTTTTATTATGAATATATTTAGTTATGCTTTCAAATCAAATTGCTATAATCTTACACCTTGCACCTCTTTTGAGTGCAACTACTACTATGATAAAAATTTCAAGTGAACAAGGTAAGATAATGACAATATGAATTTTAAGGTAAAATTTTTAGGGTTTGTATTTTTCTTTTTTCTTTATATTTGAAAGGGATCTTCCTTAAATCTATCCTATTGTACAAGAATCTTTTATTGATATTAGTATTTTCTAATGTCCTTATAGAATGACTTTCTAAGTAAACATCTACAGATTTATGGTTAAACAAAATTGAGGTATCTAAATATATTCAAAAGCAACTGTGTCTATTACAATAATTAGATTTTATGGATACAATAATGATATTTCCATTCTACAGACAACTAAAAAGTTATATCACTTTCATTGCAAAAATAACAATAACATTCAATTGTGCAATGATAATAACATCCTATTATGATTAGGTATATCGTACTTTTAAAATTTATTATGACTTTAAAAAATAAATTGAAAGATGTTAGGTAATTTTCTAAAGAAATTATAATGTATTATACAAACAATTTGAAATTATACATAAAGTAGTGTAGTACTCATAAACAATAATATCAATTTATCAAGCAATAATAAGATGTCAATACCATAGAAATGAAGTAAATTCTTTAGAAATATAAATTTAGTTGGAAAATTTTGAATAACTTTTACATAATAGTAATATAATTATTAATCCCTATCGTAAGGCAAGAGACTAAAGTTATCAAGCTTCGATATAGTATTAATTCTCTCATTGAAAATAGTGTTCTTTTTAATTATGATAGTTAAGAGTATAGTTTATAAGATATATTAAAATTAGTTGATGTTATATCTAGAAATTAATATTTTCTTGTTGGTTGTTTTGCTTTTTGCCAATGGTTTTTTCTTTTCCCATTACAAATATTAGCCAAAATTTTACAATATGGCAATTGTCATTTGAAAAAGATAGCTACGTGTCTATTGTTGCAATTTTGGAAACTTGCAATGTCTCCAGAAAATAAAACTTGGTCCTCAACCATTACTTACATGGAATGAGTTGTAAGCTTCTTAGAAAAGTTATGATATAAATCTGTGTGCGAACCAGACATAAAGTTAACATACAAAAAGTGTAGATGTGCTTTTTAGAGGTCTCCTGCTTGTGAGTTTCTCTTCCTCCTCTTATCGCATATGCACATTTCTCTATCCATATAGTCACTATTTTGAAGGTATTCTTCAATTTAGCAATTTGGATTCTTTTTTTTGTAGTTTTGATTCATTTCCCTTTGCCTTTGCAGTTTTGTTTCTTTGTTTTGGTATTTGTCTATTACGGCTTAGTTTTGTTCTCTATTTTAAACTTTTTTTTTGACCTGAGAGTGATAACTCTTGGCTAGATTTATCTTCTCTTATTATCTATAAATGCCTAGAGTAACCTCACCTAGTACTATTTTTTCGCACACGACAGTCATCAAGATTAAGGTCCAGAAGATCCAATTTTGGTGCGAGTGCATCCAAATCGCTCTGCATTTGAACCTTTACACCATACTTGCACAAATAAATATTGTTCTGTCCTCCTCCAATCATAGTTTAGGGGCCCTTTGCATTCACATATGCTGCAAAAGCATGCTTATTCCTCTCTCTGTCCCTATTCTCGTTGCCGCAAATGGAACCGGCAGTCAGTCATATGCTTTCACTGTGATAAGCATTTTTCCCATTGTCGATAATATCCCAGTAGTATTGACCAAGATTTTCTTGGAAGAGGGTTAAATGGTTTCCGAACTTTGGATGTGGCAGAGTCCATATTTCGTCATCATTTGACTGTCCCAACTATTATAATGAATAGATTGGTAAAACCTAAGCCTTTTGTGCTTATTCTCTATCCAACTCCACCTATAAATCTCCATACAATCTTTACATGTTAATGAGTTCATTCATGTGAGAAGAAATGCTGGTAAGGATCCCCTTATTGGACAAGTTAATTTCTGAAAATATAACAAACGGAAGACAGCTATTTTTTATTGAATTTAACAATAAAAGTAAATATAATCTTTATAAAACACATATTATAGCTTAATTTTAATTTTTCATAATTTATTGTCAAATTTTTATTTTATTTTATGATTTAGTTATTGTCTTATCGTCTTAATTCATTGTATTAGAAAATCAAATTTTAATGAAAAGCTAATAAGATCTAAGAAAGGGCATTTCTAGGGTCAACACTCTTTGTTAAGTGTCACTTTCACAATATAAATAAGAACTATTTTTCATAGTCATTCAACAAGACTAATTATAGTTCAAGTTGTCAAGCCAATCTTAAATACCAAAAGCTTTTATCTAACTATAAATATTTGAATGGAAGACAACAAAAATAGAGAAATATTGAAGTAGATGTATTTTCCCATTGTATAGATCTACTAGATATTGTCATTAAAAAAAATTGTTATGGTGTTCAGATTAGGGATTTATTAATTAAGGCATTTACAATAAAAATAATTCATAAGGTTTTTTTTTTTAAATGTCATTTTATTTTTCGATATTTTGCAATCGATTATGAAAATTGTGAGCAAAATAGAATATGAAATATAATATTTTTGGTAAAAATATACATTAGAAGAATTAAATTTCATTTTTTTACATGAATATGTCAAGATATTATTAATTATTTAAGTGAATAAGACTCTTACTAATATATTTTAATACAATTAAAGATATTTTTGATGATTTCTAAATTTAAATAGTATTTTATAATTTGTTATTCAAATCATTAAATGGATAGATCATAGAATGCAATAAAATTTAATTAATTTTCTATGAAAATATATTTCTAATACATTATTTATTTTTCCAAAAAATAGTTGTCCAAATAAGATAAAGGTTTCTAGGACTAAGAATGAACTAGAAACTTTCCTCAACAAAATGGAGATGCTCTTCTTATCTTCCAATCAACTCGATGCTTATTTATAGAATGTAATCAATTAATGTGTTAATCATAATTAGATCAGATTTTTAAAATGAGGTTTGACTATTGAAATTAGTGACGATTTTGCAAATTTGATTCTCACTTGTTTATATTCCAAAAAAAAATATGATTTTTTAAAATGAAAATCTTAGAAAACTTAAACATATAACTTTGTCTTTGTTTCACATTTGATGACATCTAGGTTCCATGTTCTGAAGATAGATTGTAAGAACCATGTCATTAATAAACTAAAATCACAAAAGAGAACCAATCACAACAATGTGGAAAAATCAAACTAATTAACTATTAACAAATTGTATAACCATATGATAAATACAAAAGATGTTGATTCCACTTTTATGTATGTTCAGAAATTTCTATTGTTACATTAATAATGATGATGACTAATCACTAATCAGATTTCATGATTTAACAAGTAACATTAAACATATTGTTAATCCAACATACAACAATTATAGTAAGTACACATAATTTATAGTTCGTTACATTAGTTCAGCTTTACATAATCAATTACATATATCTAAACATCTCAATGATGAACAATACAATTAGATTGAGATAACATTTCCTATTGTGTTCTTCAGTGTTTCCTCTCCCACCTACTACTTGAGACGAGAGTGTGGCTCACGTGCTTTAACCTCGCCAACAACAAAGTGAAGTACTCCCCTAGAATTCTTTCTGACATGAAGAATTTCCTGACCGTGGCATGAGAAGCCTAGCTTCTCGAAGAAGATGGATCGAATAGATTCCGTGCAACTGTGAAACACATTACATTGCAACCATGTGCCTAGTAGCCTATTCAAGGAATGTAGCAGGGAAATAAAATAAAATTAAACTACACATCTATATATATGTAGTAAAACCAAATAAGCATAACCATGTACATATATGTAATATCTGGAAAACAAATGGCTTGTCCAAGACTTTAAAAAATTAAAAAAAGATTTATCTATAGAAGAAACAAGAACAACATGTATCCATTCTCAAGAACTGGAAGATAGAGAAACAAAGTATGATCTATCCCATAAATGCTACATTATACCCAACCATGAAGGAAAAATACACATTCATAAGCTAATTTACCACAAGAGATATAAACTAAGGTTGTTTTAAATAAAAAATTAAGATTGCATATGGACATTCACAGTACTGCAGAAGAATACTCTTACAACTAAAACACATAAAATGTACCAGTTCTGTCCCTAAGGTTCAACCAACACTTAATTGCTGCAAACATGCTCATCTAAGCACTCAGAAAAATATCTATCCACATAAGATTCTCAACCATCTCACTTGAATTTTTCATCATGAATAAATGTATAAGTAACTCAAGCACATGTTTGACAGAACTAACAAAATATATCTTTCTAATGCAAATATTAAGACTGACCTCCTTATCATGAATTTACAGGATGTATGAATAAAATATAAATCAATGAACAAGGCAATCAAAGTAACCGTCATCCTTATGTCAGTAATAAAGAAAATGAACTCCATATGGTAACACTTATCAGGTAACTCTACATAAGGCCTAGGAATCGAAATAAATTCAAGCAACAAGCAATTATATCAAAGAAATTATCAAGCGTGTGTTGATGTGGAATTTAACTATGCTTAAAATCTATTACCAACTTCACTGTAGTTAAGTCTTAAATAGTCATGAAAGCTTATATAGATTTTTCAACAATTGAAATGAACAATCCTATTTATTAATAGCTCAGGCAAAATGAGAAAAACAATCATGTATATCAACAGCTCTAACAAAATGAGAAAAACAGTCATGTATATCAGCAGTTTAGGTTTTAAGGCAAAATGACGAAAACAATCATGTTTATCAGCAAGCTAAGGTCTCTCTAAATTTCATTATTGAATGTATCTCAAGTTCAATAGATCAACATTTTCCATTTTTCTTCACAATTTATTTGACCCTGGCAGATTTTAAGCATTCTAGGCAATTGGAACAACTAAGATGTAACTACACAGTTATACAACTTCAATGCCCAATCAAAGTTCTAACCTTCTAGAGATTTCGAGTCTTAATTTTTTAAGGTTAATAAACAATCACAGACTGAACTAGGCATGGGTTATCAGAAAAAAATGACAACCATCTCTATTTTGTGGCATGTTCCAATGAAAAGAGAGTTGGGTTACTGGGTACAACTCATAGGCATTAAGTCTTTTCCATCTTAGTGGCTGGGGTAGAAAACAGATGCACAACTTACAAGACTCAAATTTAGAGCTTATATTCCATTCAACAAGGGTTCGAATTCAAGATTTATATGCTAACAGACGAATTAAATTTAAAAGCTACATTAAACAACAAGATTTCTTTGTTTATGAGATTACATTTGTAAGATGTTTTGGCATTCACATGGATTTGATGAGACCGTACACAATATCAAACAACACCACTCCTTGCCGTTATTAACCCTATTTAACTAAGCTCATCTTAGCAGAAACAAGCAATGAAGGGTTTTGTTCAGAAAAACCTAAATTAAAGGTGGTTGATGACGTTAAAGGTGATTGATGACGCCAAGAAGGCCTCTCTGCTGCTACCGTCATTTTTCTCCCAATCCAGGCCCTTTTCCAGTCTGCCTTCCTCCAATTAGCTATCTGTTGTACGCTTTTGTATGCCCCTTCCTTTTGCATAAAAAAATGTGTTTTTATTTGGGGTTCTCGGCATTGAAAAGACATCATTGTTTATTTTACAAAATAAGTTTTGTCATTTTTGAATTCTTTTACAAAATCCATGGTTTTTATAAACACACAAGTGTAAATTTTTTTTAACATTTAATACTTCTAAGTGCATATCCCAAACAAACTAGAACTTTTTCATTTATAGATGTGTCAAATTCAAAACATCAAGCTAATCCGTTAGTTTTTTTTTTTAAATAATAAAACAATGCTTCTAAGTTTTATTCTCAAAACCAAAATAGATTTTTATTCAAGTATCATATTCAAACAACAAATTTAGCATTGAGAATTTAATATAATAAAACAATTTAAATCATGATCTTCTATATTTCACTTAAAGTTCAAGATCAACTTAATAAATGTAATGGAAAAAACATAACAACAACATGAAATCTACATGATGTGTGTATGGTAGCATGACATCCAACACATCTCCTTCCAAGAGGCTAACCCTCTTTACCACAACCACACTCTCGTCATGATGATCCCTACATCCACTCAGACACTCACAACTAAAAACAAGTTAGTATCCATCATAATCAATGTACCCCAACTTAATTACATTATCATTAAGAAGTAAAACTTTAATTAAATCACATATTAAAGCATCACATTTAAAATTACATCAAATGACATCATCATCATCATAATGTAATCTCATGAATTTCCAAAAATAACTCATTCATTTATCATAAATTAAGATTGAATCCAATTGACCAAGTCATCATTTGCCACATAAGCAAGAAAAAAAATAACTCTAGGGTGAGACGTGACATCCTTCCCCACTAGGAAATGGCATTGTCCCAATGTCATGCACAACAAAATTTAATATACCCATACCAAAATTGTTATCCAATTTGAAATAAAACAACTATACAAAAAGATGGGGAAAAGATTTCTTTAAATCCTCTGCATCTTCCCAATTAGCACTGTCCACACCAAATTGGTCACATTGGACCTTATACTAGATAAGATCCCTGTCTCATACCTTGAGGGTACACTACTCAATGATTTGAGTGGGTTGAATTGCCATCACCCTTGGATCTTGTACCTACAAAGCATGCCAATCAAGCACATGAGATGTCTTAGAATGATAGGGTTTAAGCAAAGATGCATGGAAGACATTATGAATGTGAGCTAAAGTAAGTGGTAGAGCAAGCCGACAAGAAACTAGGTTGATAACTTCTAAGACCTCAAATGCCCAACAAATCTCAGAGCGAGCTTTGAACTCCTACCAAACAAGATTGAACTCTTTTGCGGCCTAACCCTTAGAAACACTTTTTCCCTAGTTTGGAACTGGCGAAAAGGCATTTCTTATCCGCATAACTCTTCTGTTGATCTGCTGCCTCCTTTAGCTAACTATAGATTAAGGTCACATTTTCTTCCATTTCTCTTAGCATCTTAGGACCCACAATAACACTATCTTCAACCCTATCCCAACTGATAGGAGTTGCACATCTATGTCCATAGATAGCCTCAAATGGAGCCATATCCAAGGAAGAATGATAGGATTTATTATAGGAAAACTCTACCAATGGAAGATACTCCTCCCATTTGTACTACTAATCCATGTTGTACATGCGTAACAAATCTTCTAGCACCTGAGTCACCCGCTCTATCTAACCATTAGTCTTAGGGTGTTATTTTGTACTAAAATTCAAACATGTACCCAAAGTGGTGTACAAGGTTGTCCAAAACCTTGACGTCATTCAAGTGTCCCTGTAAAAAATAATGGACTCTCGAATACCATGTAGTTGAAAAATCTCCTAAACAAACTTTCTTGCTAACTCTAGAAATCCATTCTTCAGATTGCCAAGAATGAAATGGGAAACTTTGGTTAACTTGTTGACTATGACCAAGATGACATCATGCTTACATCGAGTCATGGGTAAACCCTACACAAAATCCATGATGATAACCTACCATTTATACTATGAAATCTCATGGGGATATAGAAGACTTTCCAAATGGGCATGCTCAGCCTTGACACACTAGCATTCCAAACACTAGGCTACATATTCTATCATGTCCCGCTTGAGTCCTAGCAAGAAGTATAAAGGCCTCAAATCAGCCATCATTTTTTTACCCCTAGATGCCCTAAAAATGGAGTGTTATGCATCTCCTCAAGTACAAATTTCCACAACCTTTCACGATTGGGAACATAAATCATGTTTTGGTATTTAAGCAGACCATCCTCATCAAAAGAATAATCGTCAAACTATGAGTTAGAGGCATTGGTATCTAATACTAACTTCACCCATTCATAATGGGCATCTCTAGGAAGGTACTGAAGGATATACTCTCTTATACAGGTTCGAGATGTAGAGATAGCAGCAATATGTCTCCTATAGCTAAGTGCATCTACTACTCTGTTCTCTCTTCCTTTGATATACTTGATGCCAAAATCATATTCACTAAGGAACTCAAGCCACCATCTCTGTCGGGCATTCAAATTTGGTTGAGTAAAAATGTACCTCAACCCCATATGATTAGTCTTGAGCTCAAATAGCTTCCCCAATAAGTAATGTTGCCACATCTACAAGGCATGTACTATTGCAGCCAACTCTAAATCATGAGGAGCATAATTTACTTCATTTGATTTGAGTTTCCTAGATTCGTAGGCAATACCCATATCATCCTACATCAAAACACCCCTAAGTCTATCTCTAGAAGCATCTGTGGTGACAACAAAATGTCCATTTGGGTCTAGTATAATCAATATAGGAGTTGTAGTGAGCTTTTCCTTAAGTAACTGGAAGGCTTTCTCACATGCTTCAATCCACACAAACCTTTTACCCTTGCATTGAAGAGATGTAATTGGTGCTACTATGCAGGAAAATCCCTTAATGAATTTCCTATAGTAACAAGCAAGACCCATGAAGCTCCTAACTTTGGTTACATTCTGTGGGGTTGGCCATTCAAGGAAGGCTTTAATCTTTGTGTAGTCCACTTTGATGCCTTTTTCTAACAAAATTTGCCCCAAGTAATGGATCTTCATCTAATAAAAGGAGCACTCAGAGAGTTTTCCATAAAGTTTCCTGTCTCTCAGAAGCTACAACACTATGCACAGATGTTCTTCGTGCTCTTCCATATTCTCGGAGTATATTAGTATATCATCTATAAATATCTCCACAAATTTATCAAGGCAATCTCTAAAAATACTATTCAGCAGGTTCATGAAAGCAGTTGGGGTGTTTTTTAGTCCAAAAGGTAAGACTACAAACTCATAATGGCCATATCTTGTTTTGAATGTTATCTTAGATATGTCTTCATCCTAAATCCAAAGTTGGTGTTATCCAGATCACAAATCAATCTTAGAGAACACAGTTTCTCCCTTCATTTGATCAAAAAATTCATCAATCCTTGGGAGAGGATACTGATTCTTTATGGTCACCTTATTCAGTATGTAGTAATCAATGCACAATTTTAAGGTACGAACCTTCTTCTTGAAAAAGATTATAGGAGCTCCCCATGGTGACACACTAGGCCAAATGAAACCTTTATCTAAGAGTTCATGTAGCTGAGTATCCAACTCATACATTTCTATAGAATTCATATGGTAGGCAACCTTTGATTGAGGTTTTGCTCCTGGCACAAGATCTATGGAAAAATCAAACTCCCTCTTAGGGGGTAGTTTGGGAAAATCATCTGGAAACACATCTTTGAACTCTTGTAGAATAGGGTGATCTTCTAATTGAGGTCGAGTCTCTTCCAGATTCTTAACATGGACAACATATAACTGACATCCTTTCTTCTTAGCTTTCTTGAACTGCATTGCTGAAATTTTCCTCAATTCCAATGGTCATTTGACACCCTTTAGTGTCACTAAATATCCTATGTCATCAAGACATTTAATCAACTTATCCTGACAATCTACCAAAGCCTTATGTTCACTTATCTAGTTGACACCTAGGATGACATCATATGATCGCAAAGGTGCCACATACAAGTTAACCTCTATTTAGGGAGTTTGAACTCACTACAAAACAAGCATTTCTCTACCTTGCGTTCAGCCCTATTACCATACTCTATAGTCCAAGGTTCGGCCATAAAACTAGCCCTATTAGGTATCTCAGCTACTATCTTAGGATCTTCAAAATATTCAGTAGGACCAATATTTATAAGGATAGAAACAAGGTGACCAAAAAGTGTACTAGTCATCTATATAGGAGTGGCCTAATAATCTGCCTGTTGATGATCAACTGCAGCATGAATATGGTGTTGTGGAAGAAAGTCCCTCTTATCAGCTCATTGTGAGCATTTAGCAGCATAATGGTTACCACCACATATAAAATAGCCTATACTAAGTGTTCTTTTATCCTCATTTCCATTCTAATATCTTTGGTTGTTTCTATTCCTTCCACCTCCATTTCTAAGATTTTGGTTGTTGTTGTTCCAGTTTTCCTTATTCCTATCAAAAGTCTCTTGTCCTTTACCTTTCATGTTTTTGATTTGTTGCTTCTTTCCATTCCCTTTTTGCCTATCATCCTAATAACCCTTGTTATCCTGATATGACCTATTATCTTGGAACTTCCTCTTATAGTTTTGGTTGGAAGTTTTATATGATGAGGCATCCTTCAACCTTTATTCCTGCTTAAGGGCCTTACATAGTACAAAGTCCATAATTTCTGGCTCTTTCATCTCAACCTCACTATAGATCTTTGGTCGCAAGCTCATTACAAACTTTCAAGTTCTAAATAGCTCAGCATGCTAATATTGAGGAACATACTTTACCAAATGACAAAATTGTTCATGATACTATGCAACATTCATGTTCCCCTGCACAAGTTTGTAGAGATATGTTGTCTTCTTGTCATAGTACAATTGAGGTAACCATAATTAACATAAGGCCTATGAATCAAAATAAATTCAAAAAACAAGCAATTATATCAAAGAAATTATCAAGATTGTGTTGGTATCTAATTTAACTATGCTTAAAGTCTATTACCAACTCCACTATAGTTAAGTCTTAAACACTCATGAAAGCTTATATAGATTTTTCAGCAATTGAAATGAACAATCCTTTTTATTAGCAGCTCAAGCAAATGAGAAAAACAATAATGTATATCAGAAACTCTAGCAAAATAAGAATAATAGTCATGTATATCAGCAATTTAAGTTTTACAGCAAAATGAGGAAAACAATCATGTTTATCAGCAAGCTAAGGTATGTCTCAATTTCATTATTGAATGTACCTCAAGTTCAATAGATTAGCATTTTCCATTTTTCTTCCAAATTTATTTGAGCCTGGCAGATTTAAAGCATTCTGGGGAATTAGAACAACTAAGATGTAACTACAGAGTTATACAACTTCAATGCCCAATCAAAGTTCTAACCTTCTAGAGATATTGTGTCTTAATTTCTGAAGGTTACTAAACAATCACAGACTGAACTAGGCATGGGTTATAGGAAAAAATGACAACCATCTCTATTTTGTGGCATGTTCCAATGAAAAGAGAGTTGGGTTACTAGGTACAACTCATAGGCATTGATTTTTTGTTATCTCAGTGGCTAGGGTAGAAAATAGATACACAACTTACAAGATTTGAATTGAGAGCTTATATTCCATTCAACAAGAGTTTGAATTCAAGATGTACATGCTAACAGAAGAATTAAATTTAAAAGCTACATTAAACAACAAGATTGCTTTGTTTATTAGATTACAGCTATAAGATGTTTTGGCATTCACATGGATTCGATGAGATCGTACACAATATGAAACAACACCATTCTTTATTGTTATTAACCCTATTTAGCTTAGCTCGTCTTAGCAGAAACAAGCAATGAAGGGTTTTGTTCAGAAAAAACCTGAATTAAATGTTGTTGATGATGCCAAGAAGGCCTCCTCTCTGTTGCTACTTCCATTCTATGAATCTAGGCCCTTTCCCTCCAATTTTCTATCTGCTGTATGCTTTTGTTCGTCCAAAACCCTTTTTAAACAACTGCCATAGTGAAATAACTAACCTAGAACTTTCTATGTCCCTTCCTTTTGCATAAAAAAATGTGTTTTTATTTGGGGTTCTTGACATTGAATAGAAATTATTGTTTATTTTACCAAATAAGTTTTGTCATTTTGAATTTTTTACAAAATCCATGTTTTTTATCAACACACACACGTGTAAATTTTTTTTAACATTTAATACTTCTAAGTGCATATCCCAAACAAACTAGAACTTTTTCATATATAGATATATCAAATTCAAAACATCAAGCTAATCCGTTAGAGTTTTTTTTTAATATAATAAAACAATGATTCTAATTTTTATTCTCAAAACCAAAATAGACTTTTATTTAGGTATCATATTCAAACAACAAATTTAGTGTTGAGAATTTAGTATAATAAAAGAATTTAAATCATGATCCCTATATTTTACTTAAACTTTGAGATCAACTTAGTAAATGTAATGAAAAAAGCATAACAACAGCATAAAATCTACATGATGTGTGTGTGGCAGCATGGCATCTAACGCATCCCCTTCCGAGAGGCTAACCCTCTCTACCTCAACCACACTCTTGTTGTGACAATCCTTGCATCCACTCAGACACTCACAAGCAAAAACAAGTCAATATCTATCACAATCAATGTACCACAACTTAATTGCATTATCATTAAGAAGTAAAACTTTAACTAAATCACATATTTAAGCATGACATTTAAAATTACATCAAATGACATCATCATCATCATAATGTAATCTCATGAATTTTCAAAAGTAACTCATTCATTTATCTTAAATTAAGATTGAATCTAGTTGACCAAGTCATAATTTTCCACATAAGCAAGAAAAGAAATCACTCTAGAGTGAGACATGACATCTTTCCCCACTGGGAAAAGGCATCGTCCCAATGTCATGCACAACAAAATTTAATATACCCATACCAAAACTGTTATCCAATTTGAAATAAAACAGCTATACAAAAAGATGGGGAAAAGATTTGTGTAAATCCTTTGCATCTTCCCAAGTGGCACTATCCAAGCCAAATTGGTCCCATTAGACCTTATACTAGATAACATCCTTATCTTGTACCTTGAGGGTACACTGCTCAATAATTCAAGTGGGCTGAATTGCCATCATGTTTGGATCCTATAACTGCAAAGCACACTAGTCAAGAACATAAGATATCTCAGAATGATAGGGTTTAAGCAAAGATACATGGAACACATTATGAATATGGGCTAAAGCAAGTGGTAGAGCAAGCTGATCAGCAACTATTTTTATAACTTCTAAGACCTTGAATAGCCAAAAAATCTCAAAGCAAGCTTTGAACTCTTGCCGAATGAGATTGAACTCTTTTGTGGCCTAACCCTTAAAAACACTTTATCCCTAGTCTGGAACTTGTAGAAAGTGTGTTTTTTATCCACATAACTCTTTTGTTGATCTGGCATTGCCTCCTTCGACCTACTATAGATTAAGGTCACCTATTCTTCCATTTCTCTTAGCATCTCAGGACCCACAATAACTTTTTCTTCAACCCTATCCCAACTGGTAGGAGTCCAACATCTCTGTTTGTAGAGAGCCTCAAATGGAACCATACTCAAAGAAGAATAATGGGTGTTATTATAGGTAAAATTGACCAATGGAAGTTACTCCTCCCATTTGTACTACTAATCCATGCAGTACATGCGTAAAAAATCTTTTGTGAGGCCTCACCCCAACTCGTCATAGCATGGATGTTTTAATTACATTTTGATATTCGAGACCTTGATATTTTGACAGATTTAGATGGATAGTGGATATGCTTTACCTATGGATTTTGATACTTTAGTAGTGTTTTACATTGTTGTATGCACAAAGAACCTATTATTGTGTAGGAAATGTTCGAACATATTTGGATGTAGCATTATGACATGATATTATTAGATTTTGATGCAATGCAAAATGTTAATTTTCTTTTAAAGATTTTCAGTGTATGGATGAATATTAATTTGGTTATGATGCTTATGACATGCATATTTTGATATCTTAACATTTCGAGTGGAATAATTGAAAGATTAGGAAAGGATATTTAATTTGAATTATGTTAATATGGATATTATTATTTTATGCACTTATGTTGTAGATTCTTATTTGACTCCTTGGACCACTAATACTCGAGTTTGATGTGCAGGAAGAGGAACCATGGAATTTAATGGGGAAACAAGGTATAGGCACATGTTTAATTGACTCTGCCAAGGTGAATCTTTATGAGATTCATAAACCTCGTTGTGATGTGTTTACTTTGTAAATGTGAGATGTATGTGTGTGGTATGTATTTCTTGTGTAGATTGAGAAAGTGTCATGTGTAATGTATAGTGTATTTTGTGTGTGTCACTTGACACTTGTACTCGTTATGTGAAATGACATTTTTTTTTATGATGGATCATGAGACCACCTTATTCTGAGTTAAATGCCCTAATTGAGGAATCTGATTATTGCCCTAAAATTATTAAAGAGAACAAAGTTATCACCATGGGAAAATTTGAAAATTGTTTTACCTAGCATTGCGAGAGCCATTAAGTAACTCTAGGGTAAATTTGTGACAAAAATAAACCCTACCCATGTCAATACTATAAGTTAGGAGGCTAATAATGACCTCTAGGGTGTCTAGTAGACCTAGGAGAGCCCATAAAAATGGCATTCTTTATTGAATCCAAAAATGAGAAGGATATATAGAGGCATGGCTAAATTGGAAACTCACTTGACCACTCTCTATCTTTAGAGACAACTAGGGTTTGGAGGAAGAGGAAGGAGCTCTACTACAACCATTCATTGCCTTTGCTTGGAGGGAGGTTGGTACCCATGATCCATAAATTTTCTTCATTTTGCATTTAGAATAGATATGGTGTTCTTCATTTCATGATGATATTTTGGTGTATTGTAGTTGTGTCTATGGGAAAGATTTTGTTGGTGTGTTACATGTGAGAAGTTATGTGTGAATCTTTCCTGATCTTGCTTTGTTTTCATGTTATGTGTTTTGTGAAATGGGTGTGAAGCATCACTCGCCCTTGGGAGGGAAGAGAAGCTTGGGTGAAGGGGTTAGTTGGGCTCACACATGTAGTTGAGGAACACTCCCATGTGTGGAGATGATTGTATATGTTTAATGGAATGTGTTTCATCTTGCTTACTTGCATTTTGGGAGGTACAAGGAGGTGTATGGAAGGGAAGATATTGTATGCCTTGAAAGGGCATGTGCAGATTGAGAAGATATGTATATTGTGAATTCAAGTTTTGTAAATCCTCCTCATGGTGAGAGCCCACCTTCACCCTATACTTGATTCATTTGATGAATCTTTGTGCAAGCCTTGGAATGGGATCTGTTGTAATTGTATTGTGTGAAGTCTTGTTATATGGTAGTGAATATGCATGGCATGTGTATATATAGTATACAACCATTTATGCCTTGTTTTGCCAAGCTCAGTGGGTGGCCTCCTTGAGGCCTAGGTTGGGAGATGAGCCTCCATGGTTCCCATTTTGTCTCTCTTGTACAGGTATTCATTTGAAGAGCTTGGAAGCTTGATGTTATGAAGTTTATTCCTTGTATAGGAGGAGACTCATTATTATTGTATTGAAAATGGAGAGATAAACTCCACTTGTTATGTGAGGAAATTTGTATTATAAGAGTGTAGTGTATGTTTCAATTCATATGTTATATGAAGCAATTTGTATGGTGAGAGTGAAGTGATTGTCTCCAATTCATATGTTATGTGAAGCAATATGTATTGTAAGAATGTAGTGATTGTTTCCAAATCATATGTCCATAGAAAGAGAGAGTTTTGAATAATATATATTCAAATGGTCCTTCCATTGTGTGTAACTTGATATGGCCATCCCACCACCCTTTGTTCATGCTTGATATTGTGATGAAAGTAAATTTGAAAGGAACATATAGGAGAGATTTTGTTGTTTTGATGTTGTCTGATTTATACTTAAATATTGGAATGTGTTGAAGGAAAGAATTTTGTGTCATGATATGCCATTAAGAATGAATTGAACAATTGTCACCTTGATATCTTTATCTCCTCTATTGCATGAGAATAATTTAGTTGCTTGTTTTTAGTATTGAAATTGAATTAGTTGTAAGATATGCAATTTGTAGTAAGGGATTGTAGATAGCTTAAATTTATGGACTTGGATGACATTGAAGTATTTGAATATTTGTTGGAATGAAATTTTAGTACAAAATTTCTAGAGTTCCATTCTGAAATTTGATTTTATTAGCAATACGATAGTTTGCTTCATGTTAAATTGTTTATTAGAATAGAAAATGTTAATGCATAGAGCAATAATAGACCATCTCCAATTCAATCTTAACAACTAAAGATAATGCATGAAAGGAGCTAAAAAAATTAGCTAGGTTAAATGAGATTTGTAGATGCATATTTGCATTTTGGAAAATGTATGGACAACAACAAAAAAAAAGCCTCCCAAATTACAGACATTAAAATATTTTTAAAAAATCAGTACATGATACATTATTTCTCCAAATCCAATTAAAAAATCATAAAGTCACATTAAGAAGCAACAAAGAAAAAATAATAATAATTATTATTATTATTTAAGTACCCTTTCCTTAAGAGGCGACTAGGGCATTTATTGGTTGACAGTCCTATAGTTTTTTAAAAATATATACAATTAAATCTAGGATGGGATGGGTCACATCCTCACCCACCCCTCTGTTGAATTGCAAAAAAGGGGCATGATTTGTTTTAAACATTCCTAAGTCCTAGTAAGGACTCCTCCTACTAGCCGCCTTAAACAAGAAATTTCCATTAATGTGGTGGGGGGGCTGTCTTGTCAACCATACTCCCTCCCTTCTTATACCATAATGCCTTTGAAAAAATGTGGGCAGCAAGAAAAAGGTTGACAACCATGTCAGAGGGTAAGTGGGAGATTTAAAAAAAGAAAAGAATTGATAAGACACCTTTCATCATTTTATTGATATGTCCTTTTTTCCAAGCATAAAAGAAAGCAATGATTACATAAATTCTCCTCCCAGTCAAATGTTTTCTATAGTTTGGTTTCTTTAGAATATTTGAATTGAAGCCATTGTTCTAACTTATGAGCCTCTCAAAAAAATTTGACAGTTTGACTTCTTTACAAAAATTGGATTTAAGCTCTTGTTTATGCTTAGAGAACCTTTCATACAGTTTTGGTAGACTGTCTTCTTTAAAAAAATTGGATTTAATCTCTTGTTTCAACTTGGATATACTTTCACCCAATTTCGGTTATTTGTCTTCTTTAGAATATTTAAATTTAAGCTCTTGTTCCAAGTTGAAGGCGATTCCAAACAGTTTTGGTAGTTTTTTTTCTTTAAAACTGTTGGATTTAAGCTATTGTTGGAGCTTGTGGATCCTTCTAGATAGTTTTGATGGTTGTTCTTCTTTAGAAAATTTGAATTTAAGAAATTGTTTCAATTTGGAAAGACTCCCAAACTATTCTGGTAGTTTGTCTTCTTTCAAACATTTAGATTTACAATTTGAATAGCCTTCTATAAAATTTAAGTAGTTTCTATTTTTTTTTAATAGAAAATTTAGATTTAAGACCTTGTTCCAGCTAGGAAAACTTTCCAAATAGCTTTGATAATTTATACATATTGCTAAAATTATATTTAGGCAAACGTACAAAACTATCTCTGTTGCCACAAAGTTTTAGAAATCTCGCTTCTTTGGGGCATTTGGAGTTGCAAGTCTATGAGAAGCTCACGAGTCTACATCTAAATCAAAAATTTGGGGACACATGGATGCAGTGTAATACAGAGCCTCTCAGGTGATTTTGAATATTTGAACTCACAAATTGCTGTGCATTAATCCCCAGTTGTCACATCCCCAAAATATTTCTGGATCCATCTTTACGAATTTGGATCAAAATCTAAACAAAACTGGATTTATAACTACCCCTGGTTTCATTAACCATTTGAAGTGATCTTGAACAAAATTAAACTCTTCATGGTGTGTTAGTTATATCATCCACTATAGTAATATCATCCACAAAGATTGATTTAGTTATTTAACACAAATATTAACAAACAAAAAGACGGGTTTTGTATTGTACAGGACATGCCTCTCCAACAAACAATAAATGTTATAGTATGATGCAAATGCCGAAACGAACAAAAACCAGGATCAAAACCTTACCTCTCTAGCTGCAGACGAAAAAATGATACAAAACCCCACGTCGTTTGAGCTTCACCTCTGAATCAAATGCAATAAAAACCCATTAAAAATGGCCCTGCAAATTTCATAACAAATGAAAACCACGATCAAACCCGTACCTCTCCGGCTGCAGACGAAAAAGCTGTGGACAAGAAAAAAATACAAAACCCTATGTCATTTGAGCTTCACCTCTGCATCAAATGCGAAAAAAACCCATTAAAAATGGCCCTGCAAATACTAGCACGAACAAAAACCATGATCAAAACCCTACCTCTCTGGCTGCAAACGAAAAAGATGCAGACAAAAATACAATACTACGTCTTTCTCGACAAAGCAGTTTGAGGCTTCACGGACGCGGACCCAGAATTTGGTATTTTTTAGCACATAAAAACGTGGGATTGGAATAGGTATTCCAATTCCACCCCTTTGGGTGGAATTGCAATACCCTTTTTTTTGGTCCAAAGTGGCATACGTATTCCACTCGTATGCCTCTTTTGTATTCCTACCTGGCACACCCAAACGGGGAATTCGACGATTTTTGGAATAGACAAATGCCTATTCCACTCCAATTCCGCTTGCCAAACGGGCCCTAATAGAAAAGGAATACACGTGCAGCAAGGAGGTAAGAATAGGAATTTAGAATGTTTAATGTTTGCTGAAGTTATGGGAAATTATGCTAGGTTAGTAGTTAAGGTATATTTAGGTTCTAGTTATTTGGAGTATGTTTTTTTAGAATAGTTTGGTAACAATTATTTTTTGGCAATAGTTATTTATTAGTTTTTTGTAGATGATAGTATATTTTTATAGTTTTAAATATAGTTTTTAAAAATAATTAATAAGGAGTTGCATTGGTAGTATGGTTATAAAATGATATGGTATATTATAGTTTATGTTAAGTATATTTAGATTTTGGATTTGCATATATAGGTTTAGTTTATTGGATTTATTTAGAACATGGATTAAGTAAAAATTTTAAAAGGGGAGTATAATTATTTTAAATTTTAAGGTATTTAGTAATAGTGAATTTGAAAAATTGAAGAGAGTATAATAATGAATGTAATATTAAAGGCAGTATAAATTTGGATGGACATATTATCTTATAACCAATTGCACATTAGTAACAACTTAATTTTAGATAACTCAAATGTTAATGAATAGTATCAAAAATAATAATACTAATAAAGATAATAATAATAATAATAATAACAATATATTCAAGTAAGAAAATTTATAGAACTTAAAATGAACAAGCAACAACCATGTAGGAATCTGAATGTTATACCTTGTTCTGTGTCTATGCCTACTCAAGAGGACCATTTTACATCTTTGTGTCACCATGCCCTAGCATTATAGGATTGGAAATTGAATTTTGAGTATGTGATTTCAAAATTCCAAATCGAGGAAGTGAAGGATTAATATCCAAATTAGCTTGTTCTAATTTGTTAGACAACCTAGTATTCTACCATAGGAAACTTGAATTTAGATGTGAGTAAAATGATCATTGTTGCATCAACTAATTTTAACACACACACCCCCTAGAACAAGTATAGGTTATGTTTCATACCTTCAAATTTCTATATATATAAAGAAAAATTAGTTGTGTTTTTGCCTTGTAGAATTATGGGCATGACATCTTCTAGCACCTAATTCACCCACTCTATCTGATCATCAGTCTCAGGGTGGTATGATGTACTAAAATTCAAACATGTACCCAAAGTGTCATTCAAGGTTTTCCAAAACCTTGAAGTCATTTAGGTGTCCCTATAAGACATAACGGTCTTTGGAATACCATGTAGTCAAAAAATCTCCTGAAAAAACTTTCTTGCTAACTCTGGAGATCTGTCCTTTAGATTGCCAAGAATGAAATGGGAAACTCTGGTTAACTTGTTGACTACAAGCAAGATGACATCATGCTAGTGTCGAGTCATGGGTATACCTTGCACAACATCCATGCTGATAACTTGCCATTTATATTGCAGAATCTTGTAGGGATGTAGAAGACCTACTGGATGGGCATGTTCAACCTTGATACACTAGCATTCCAAACACTAGGCTACATATTCTGTCACGTCTCGCTTGATTCCTGGCCAAAAGTATGAAGGCCTCAAATCAGCCATCATTTTGTTTAAACTTGGATGACCTAAAAATGGAGTGTTATGCATCTCCTCAAGTACAAATTTCCACAACCCTTCATGGTTGGGAACATAAATCCTATTATGGTATTTAAGAAGACCATCCTCATTAAAAGAATAATCATCAAACTGTGAGTCAGAGGCATTGGTATCTAATACTGACTTCACCAATTCATAATGGGTATCTCCAGGAAGGTACTGAAGGATATACTCTCTCATATAGGTTCGAGATGTAGAGATAGTAGTAATATGTCTCCTATAGCTAAGTGCATATACTACTCTATTCTCTTTTCTTTTGATATACTCAATGCCAAAATCATATTCACTAAGGAACTCGAGCCACCATCTCTATGAGGCATTCAAATTTGGTTGAGTGAAAATGTACCTCACCCTCATATGATTAGTCTTGAGCTCAAATGACTTTCCCAATAAATAATGCCACCGCATTTGCAAGGCATATACTATTGTAGCCAATTCTAAATCATGAGAAGCATAATTTACTTCATGTGATTTGAGTTCCTAGATTCATAGGCAACAACCTTGTTGTCCTACATGAAAACACCCCTAAGTCCATCTCTGAAAGCATCTATGGTGACAACAAAATGTCCATTTGGGTTTGGTATAATCAATATAGGAGTTGTAGTGAGATTTTCCTTAAGTAACTGGAAGGCTTTCTCACATGCTTCTGTCCACACAAACCTTCTATCCTTGCATTGAAGAGATATAATTGGTGCTACTATGTCGGAAAATCCCTCAACAAAGTTCCTGTAATAACTAGCAAGACCCATGAAGCTCCTAACTTCGCTTACATTCTATGGGGTTGGCCATTCAAGGATGGCTTTGATCTTTGCGAGGTCACTGCAATGCCTTTTTCTAACAAAATATGCCCCAAATAAGGAGCACTTAGAGAGTTTTCCATAAAGTTTCCTAAGATTCTCTCTCAGATGCTGCAATACTATGCACAAATCCTTCTCAGTTTGGGGACTTGTTATGGCCTTAGGGTGCTTCCTGGGAATTATCCTTGGAAAATGAATGAGAAGGTTAATGATTCTACTCATCATGATGATGCTCAGGCTTAGCTGTTAAATGTAATTCTCTGAACCACTCCTTCACAAGGTGTATTGTTTGCCACATCCACTTTTGATGTAGTTCTTATTTTTGAAAGGTTTCAAATTGTAAGACTTATTGGATTTTATTTGCAGATAACTAGAAATATCTATAGTTGTCATTGGACTCTTGAAGAACTACTAAGGATAGGGGATTGGAAATGTGTGATTGCTAATGGATTATCATGATGATAGGATATAGTAGCATATTCAAGATGACTTGAAAGATAAAGCAAGAGAATTTGTTCTCTATTTCTTCCAAGAAAGCAAGTGAAAGAGCTTTCTGGATTGGTTATTTTTAAATCTTCTTTTAAGATCTAAGAAACATAAAATTTTCTATGAAAATCCTTGGTAAATTCATTTGTACCGTAAATTAGAGTTTGTATTTGGATTATCTATGATGCATAATATAGAGTGAAACAAGTGAACAATGGAATTTATTGCTACTTTCAACAAGTTGTTGCATCTTAAAGATAAAACATTTCTGGCCAACTAAATTTGTTTTGTAGCTCAATTCCCTTTTCATGTAAAGTCTTTTTTTGTCTTATTAAAGAGATTCTCTAATACTATGTTGCATTTTGCAGACATACAGAGTGAATTTCATAGTGTTTTCAACTTTAAGAGGGCCACACTTTGTCAGACTATGCTCAATGGCTTCTAGTCAAAGCAGAGTTATTATTGGCTACTAGCTTTAGATAGGTTTCAGTGTTCTCACCTCCATTTTCCTATAATCCTTGTTATGAATCGATGTTCTTATCATCATTTACTACTATGTGTCAGTTCAATATATTTTTTCTTCCTAAGTGTAACAATATTTATTATCTGGGTTGTGCCAATTGGTACAAGTGCCTCATGATGAAGTCATGTTTATGTTTTGAGATAATAATCCTAGATCGCTAGATGTAACTACAATAACAGATGTAATATATTGCAACTTTCTCACATTGGAAATATTTTCCTATTCATGCAATTTTAAATATCTTATATTGTTTCAATCTTCTAGTTGTGGTTTGACATACAATAGAAAAATACATTTTTGTAGACTACAAATTTTCAAAGTAGGCCAAGCTAAAAATATATATGTATGTTTCCTTACAATGCTTTCTTCTTTCTCAATCAACAGAGGATGAGAAACAGTTATTCAACCCATGTGTTAACCCTATGGAACTTTAATCGATTTTCATTTTCTAATTATTTACTTTCGAGCATTTTATTTCTGATCTTTACTACTTGTGATTGGAGCTTTAATTTAAAATATTTTTTATATTGTTAATAAGTTCCTCACTATTTTTAGGTTCTACTTATTTAATTTCCATTGTTTAAGTTTTTAACTTTCTTACTTTTTAATGTTACTTGAAGGACATCAAATTGTTTTACAATGTAATTTCTTATCTTGTCTTGATAGAATAGATATGAACAAGATAATGCATGGTTTTATTTCAAATTGACTTCGACAAAATATATATTAGTCAATCTATCTTCAATCAAAAAAATCACAATAAAACCACACCATAGATCATCTAGAATACAACTAGCAATCAAGCCCACACCATAAATCCTCTAGAATACAACTAGCAATTAGAGCCTTCAACATGTAATGAGATAGTAAAAAGATAGACTAAACTCTTCCTTCTCCTATGTTATAGAAATATGCCTGCTATCATTTCCTCCTTCCACACTTCCCTCCCCCCTAAACCACCAATGGTAGGGACTAGAGTTGCTCACACAACACTTCATAGATAGTAGAAACTCCACCCTTTTATATTTGTATGGGATCAATAAGGAATTTTACTATCCTTTCCTTATTCCCTTTGTCATGATATGAAAATCCGTCTCCATATACATAGAAACATTGCAACCTTCTGTTCAAGTTGAAGCTTATCTTTTCCCAATAAAAAATGTATTATCTTCATTGAGAAATTCCCATGTAACCTCTTTAAGTAGTTGGTCAATCATATAATTGATGTGTTATATTGCCTCTTCCTCTGAAAATTTAGGATGATCCATCATATAACATGAAATCACAGAGGTTGTCTGTCCATTGAGCTTATCATCCTTCATTAACAAGAAAACATATGTTAATATATTAATATTCAAATTTTGTGTGTGTGTGTGTGTGTGTGTGTGTGTGTGTGTGTGAGTGAGTGAGTGAGTGAGAGAGAGAGAGAGAGAGAGCTCGTAATCATGAGCATCATCAATTAGGCGTGTCAACAACCATATCAGCTCATAAAATCTAGATTGATTATTAAATGTATTCTCAATAGTCTTGTCTCTTATATTATCAGCTACGAATAGGAAAGGATGCAACAACAACTGTCCAATTGCTGCAATTGTTGCTGCAATCTTTATGTACTCATTGTAAGTAGGACTGTGTCCTCCCTCATTCCAATGTTTTTGTTGTAGGCTAGCTTCTATATAATCTTTCCACTAAAGAAAAACATATTTGTATTATTAATTCTATTTAATAATCATTTATTGAGTTAAATCTCTAAAAATAATCAAAATTTGATTATCTCTTTTTTCAAAAAAATCTACTATATTGATTTCATATCGTTAATCAAGCTTCATTTCACTTTTTATAAAAGAAAAAAATGTCTATGTATAATAATAAATATATTAAATACAAATTATAAATAAATAAATAAAAACAATTCTTGATATTGTGATATTGTGTGTTTTTCCTAAAAGGTGTTAACACTTCAAATGGAGAATTCATATAACTTTTCATTCATGACATATTATAATTTTTGTGAGCAATTATAGTGAATGCAAGAAGCCATTATAATGAAATGATGTAAAATTCGCTTGAAATAAAGCTAATTCATATAATACAAAAAAATTCTAGGCAAAACTCATCTTTTCAAATCAATATGAAATAAAAATAATTTAAAATTTATATTTATTTTTATAATATAAGATACTCATATTATATAAAATAAAAAGGTATTTGTTAAGTAAAGTAATATTTTGGAAAAGTATACATATTGTTTTTGTAATAAAGGACATCATGTCATATCCTTGCTTTTGAGTAGCCTCACTTGCCATCTCATTAACTGTTTCAAAAACAAACTCTACAATCTTCTTAAAATTAGTTGGAATATTTTGTATAATAGAAACATCCCAACCTTGAATGATAGCCTTAGTAACAAGTTCAGCTTGTTGTAATGTTAAGTGATCATCAAGGAGATCATTTGTTAAAGAAAGAAGTGTTGTTGATTTGGCAAAAGTGATTCTACTTCTGCAAAACTCCACTTTGTCTATAGTACTAAGTCCTAGCAAATAATATTCAACATTATCGAATTGATATCAACTTAGTAATTCCCAACTCTATCCACCAACTATGATAAAAATAAATTAAATAATAATTTTTAAACAAATAATTGAAAAAATCACTCAATCTTTTTAAAACTAGTAGAAATTTTTTCTGAAAATACTTTTTGTCACATAATTCTTTCAAGCATGTACGTAATGTATGAAATATGTCCACCTTTAGTGCATACTTTTACTTGCAATATGATATATTATAAAGGAAATGAATACAACTAAAGACACCTAAAGTGTAAATGGCCTGGTGGAGTTGTCACGAATCTGCTTAAGACCAAGAATATATACAGAATCCTAGATTGTAATACTAATATTATTGATCATGTCAATGTTGTTTGGTACTCTTCTTGTGATGCTGATGTTTGGAAAAAATACTTTGATATCTTGTGGAAGAATTCTATTGAGCCTAAAATTAGATGCTTCAGATGGTTAGTCATGTTGGACAAGCTTCCTATTAAGAGAGATTTATCTAATTCTGATTTTTGTAATTTATGCAGAGTTCTTGAAACTGATAGACATATTCTTTTAGATTGTACTTTTTCTAAAGAAATATGGAGAATGTTTGGCATTGTTTATCCTATTGATGTTAATATTCTTGATATTATCACTGGTCATATTAATGGTCTTCCTAAAGATGCCAATTTATTTTGGAATATATTGTCATCTAACATTCTCTGGCAGATCTGGAAATGCTAGAACAAGGAAAGATACCAAGGTAAGCCAAGGGACCTTAATGAATTTTTTCGAAAGCTCACTTATTTTAAAATTTCTTTGCAGGTGCAAGCTACTATGCTAATCGAGCGAGACAAGATGAGACAGTTCCTTCATGATGGGCATGCTACTTTTAAGCATGGATACCAATGGCGTAGAACCTTGGATGATCTACAAGCTTTTGAGCAAGCTTGCATTGGGCTAAATAGAGAAATCTGTAAGAAAGTGAATGCTAGAAAGGATGATTTATTCAGGCTAATGCAGATTCAAGAACGTAAAAGCATCGTTTGGATGGAGGGTCCCTTAGGTTGGACTGCCTGGGTGGTCAATTACTATGATGTTCTTAGTTAGCTAGTCTTTCTCCTCTTTTTGTTATGTTGTACAGCTAAATCTGTTCTTCCTTAGTGAGGCTTGGCCTCCTTGTTGATTTTTGTGGTGGTACTTTGGTTGCTCTTTTTGTTCTGAAACTCTTATATCTAATAGAAAAACTATAAGAATTGATTTTTATTTTTTTTACTATATATGTATCAAGCAAATTGTACATGGATGATAAATTTTGGTGGAATTCATCCAAAATGTAATCATAAATTAATTACAATTTAATTTATTATTGACCAATCATTTAAGTTTCACATAAATAATTTTTTTAACTTCTTAGAAGCATTTTCTTTATTTTAGTACTATTCAATTTGTATGTTTTCAAATATAATTATTTCATTTTTTTATTGTCATAATTACCTAGAGACTATTTTCATTTCCATCTTGTATATACACTATAATACGTTGAAATCTAATTTTGCCAATTCAAAAATTTTCATATCCTTTAACCTAAAAAAAACAAAAATAGAATTCATCAATTAACTTCCATTTTTTTAAAAAATTATTCAAAAGTTAAAATAAAATCTTTAAAAATAATAAAAATTTAAATCAATTAATAATTCATATGCCAAAAATAATCTCTAATAATAATATTTTACAATTTTTACCTCAAATTATCTAATTCATATATTTCGATGAAATTTCGTGCCTCCCATCTAGAAAAGGTACGAATCCAGTCGAACAAGAGTGCATATTCCACCTATAGAATAGATATATAAAAGTATAACTAATATAAAAAAAATTCTATCCACTAAACTCTGTTTTAGAAATTTTTTGTGATTATAATAAATTGTTTAAACCAAAAAAATCATTCAAATGTACTACCTCTTTTAGAAACCCTTCCTTGCATCTATGATCACATTCGTGTAATAATTTCTTAAGGTATATAGAGCTAAATAGTTTAGCCTCTTACATAACTTTTTCTCCTGGAAAGGCTACACTTGAAGCTCTTAAGAGATTGAGCATACCTCTCATCACACATTCATCCCTAATGATGTTCAGATTATCATGACTCCCTTCAGAGAAGAAAAACTGCCCAGTTTTGTTCTTGAAGTTCTCCAACACATCTGCGGACAGAACACATAAGCCAATGGTTAAATGTCTATAACTATCAAAGCAAGAAACATACTACGTTAATAAAGTTAAATGAATAATCTCAAAGATGGGGAAAAATATCGAAGAAAACAAATATTCAGCAATTTGGTACCTGCAGAAACAGGATAACGATGAAGCCTGAGAAGCCTGAGTCCTAAAGCTGTAGCATTCAAATCCTTCATAACACTTCCGGATCCTAATCCCATCCCCACATTTCCATTCCAAAATCTGTATTCATTATAAACTAAACCTTTTGTAACCTTTCTCTAATCATCTAAATCTATTGCAAGACTGTGTTAAGATATCTATCATTAACAATTATGTCATATGTAGAATTTCCATCATAGTATATATATATTCTGTTAGCGAACTAAATTCAAGAAAATCAAATTTAACAGACCGGTAAACGTAATCAAGAGCCTCTTTTATCTCAGCCTTAAAATATCGATCATTTGCAAGGCACTGCAATGCATCAACCAGCTCAAGACGCTCGATGAGATCCCCATCTCCATTCTGCATTTCTTTTAATAAGATTTTGATTTGTTTCACAAGTGTTTCAGCACGCTCCCGATATTCAGGTTCCTGAAAAATATATACAATCAGCATGGAAGAAAAATAGCAGAAGGTTTTTGTTTTCAATTGAAATACAATATAAGAAGCTATTTACTCCGTATGGTGTTTCTAAAGATTGCACAAAATCATCGTCCCAGAGATTGTGTGATCTATCAAGAATAGAAGAAGAACCATTTTCTCCATTCATATTTGTCATTGGCGAAGCAGCCTAAAAAACATTGACAGAATGGGAAAGAACACTTGGCACCTTTAGTACCGCCTTTCCTATTAAGGTTAATGCCCGTGCTCAACATTACAAGTTCACTGCTCTTTATACTATTTATGTTCTTTACTGTTCAATGAAGTGCGAATCTGCAATACGACAAATAAGCATATATTATATTTTTGTTGCTAAATATTTTAAAATCAGAAATGCATTTTGAATTAGTGCGAATCCGCAATACGACAAATAAGCATATATTATATTTTTGTTGCTACATATTTTAAAATTAGAAATGCATTTTGACTTCAATTCAACTCCACTTCAATCTTTGTCACTGATTTGACTAATAACGTGAATCTTCCAAACTCCACAAGAAATTTTACTCAGGATTACGAAAGTCTTCAACTAATGTTTCATTTACAACTACTACAACGCGGTAGCCAATATGATATGGGGAGGGTAACACATCCTATTCAAACTTGGGAAAAAAAATCAAAGTTTGGATAGACTAAGTGGATTTTTACTATCCAACACTTTAAATTTTGGAATCAAGCTTAGTCTATAATGTTTAATAGGTTCATCCAAATTATTGTTAATTAAGAAAATAATAGATTTTAGCTATAGCAATATTTGAATATTACTAAATTACTATAGGTAAAAATATATTTTATTTGACTACAATAAATGATATATAATATTAATAAATCATTATTAGTTAAATGCTTAATATTATAAATATATTTATTAAGACATTGAATACATCTAAAGTATTGTACATAAAGATTATATATATATATATATATATATATATATATATATATATATATATATATATATATATATATATATATATATATATAATTAATCATAATTTGTAATAGCAATCATGAGGCATGCAACACATTAAATTATTATGATTAAGATTATAATTAAAATTAGCGGTTAAGATAAGAACTAACATTAGCCTTATAGTTTGGTTTTGGCAGATTATTTTAGTTAGAGTTAGAGTTTAAGATTATAATAAAGGTTAGGGTTATTTTTATTATCATAGTTAATGTGAATATTGGGACTTATGTTTAGGGGTTAAGAATAGGATTAGATTTGTACTTAGGATTGGCAATATAGTTATAGTTAGGGTTTATTAATGATTAGGGCTAGTAAAGATTAGTAGTTTAAGGTGTGGTTGTCTAATAATTTTGGTACATGTTATGATTTACATGTAGGGACTTTAAATTTTTAGATTTATGGTAAGTGTTATCAATTGAAATTATTACTAGTTATTAGAATTAGCTTATAACTTGAATTTTGAATATATTTTATTATTATTTTACTAAATGAATATATGCTTTAGACACATATTTTTTAACTTCTTTATGGTAAAAGAAAAATTCATCGCCACATACATTAAAAAATTACATTCCTCTACTTATATTGAATCATCCATTGCATTCTTACATTTATGTTGAAGCACCCAAATTTAAGTGCACCAAACGACCTCCTTATAATAAGAAGGCTTCAATCTTTCTCAATGATTAATATGATACCATGAACAATGCCAATATCTCAAGTTAATTCTACTCGAGGTGGCAGAAGTCTTTCATAATAATACTCCAATGGTCCAAACTACTCAAGGTTGTATGCACTCTTTAGTATATTATGTCTTCAATATAAATGGAAAGGGTAATATATCTCTTTCCTTTTTTTGGAATAATCATAAATAATAAATTTAATGTATAAGACTAGTAGAAAAATATATTGTATTTGATTATGATAAATGATATTAATAAAGTTTTTTTAATTTGGGAGGGAGAATATCATGTTATATTTTAACCATCATACATAGCATAATAGAGTAGAGAACATTTATACAGGTCAGATCTTGTTGTACCCTAATATTTGTAGTAGGATAATTCCTTTATTTTTATTTTTATTTTATTTGTTAAAAGAAAAACCATTTTTAAATGTGTAATATTAAAAATATGTAAAGAATTTGGAAATGATGTAAACTAGTGATTTGTAGTATTTTCTATCTAGTTTCTAACAATATTTTTAAAATTTTCTTCTGAACTGATTGAAGACCATTTTGTTTTCTCCTTTGAGAAGAGGTACATATGAAAAATCAACAATTTAAAAGAATGATGCTAGTTTTGATTTGATTTGTTAACCAAGTTCCAATGTTGATAGAGTGTTCCTTCATATGCTGAGTGAGCATGATATTTACTGATGCTTGCTTCATCCTTTGACCAAGTTTTTATATGATTGGTTATTAGTTTGAGTTGAATTACATATTTAATTTGGATCATGAGTTTAATGATAGAATCTTGTCTTGGGATAAGTGCAGACTATTTTAGGATAACCATTCTATTATGAAATGATCTTGAATTTCTATAAGTCATTTTGACAAGTATAAGTAGAGGTATTTGGTTTAGGTTAGATAAGGGCTTCAAGAGTTTAGAGTAGATGTTTCTAGAATAATGCATTTTAAGCTAGATCATGGATCTTGTAGTTTTATTTTGCATTTTGTCATAACCCAAAAGGCCTTATAGTAGGGAATGAAAGTTGATAACTTGATGAATCAATAAAGTGTTTCTTTCTACTTCTCCTCAGTGTTGTTCTCTATTTGTTTTCTTCCATTGTATGTGCTCAGCAAGGTGTTTGGATGGTTAGATGTGCCTATGGTCCTAGCTATTCAATTCAATCCTTGCATCAAGCAATATCAGAGCTTCAAGTTCACCATTGTGGAGATTGGATCTTGTACAACCTTAAGTTGAATTTGATTGTAGGGTGGAAGATCTATAGATTTGACCTATAACTTGCATAGTGTTACAATCTTGGTGGAACCTACTTCTAGTTCCAAGTAGAGTGAATGTTGACACTTCTATTATGTACACATTGAGACAAATTAGAGCTAGATTAGATGATTTGGAGACAACTTAGAGGAAAGGAGCACATCTTGATGATGTGAGTCATGATGAAGCAATGAAATGAAATCATAATCTAAAACCCAAGGAAGATCAAGATATGAAAAGATTTTTGAGAGTATTTTCTAGGGCACATTCAAATCATGTTGTGGAAGTTGTTCCTTATGATGGAAAATTGGACACCAATACTGTTGGATTGGATCTTTGATATGGAGAAGTTCTTTGCATTTGAAAATACTCCTAATAATAGGAAGGTGAAAATTATATTCACTAGGTTGAAAGGTATGCCTCACTGTGGTGTGAGCATTTGAAAACTAATAGACATGTGAACCCACAATAGTGGGCTACACTTTTTTGGAGTAAGAAATTCCTCCAGAATTGCCCAACTAAAAATTTTAAATTTCTTAGTTTCAATAGAAACCACTTTTAAAGTTTTGATAGAAGCATATTAGTTTCTATCAAAACTAAAAAAATGCAAGTAGGTTCGATAAAAAATAAATAGATAGTTTCAATTCATACCATGTAGTTTTGATCAAAACTATCAATGTAGTTATGATTGAAACTACCAAGCCCAACCATGGTTTGTTTACCTCAATGTAAGGCTTTCTAGTTTTAATCGAAACTAGTTAAAATAGTTTTGGTAGAAACTAACAAAAAGGAAATGCAAATAGTTTTGTGCTATGATCCCACAAGTTATTTTTGGCAGTGGGACTACAGACACTTTCGAGTAGAAGCATAGAGAGAGGCACCCAAATTTATGAGCCTTCAAAAAGGTATGATTTTCCTCTTTTTTAACCCTTTTAAAATTATTTTAGCTTCATTTTATATGTTTTTAGTTCAATTTGATATATTTTTAGTTTCATTTTCTATATATTTTTTGTATGTATGTATGTATGTATGTATGTATACCATGTATATGTATGCATATATATCATGCATGTATACATATATCTTGTATATATGTATATATATCATTTATATATGCATATATATCTTGTATCTATATATATCATGTATATATATGCATATATATAGCATGTGTGCATACATGCATATATGTATATGTATATGCACATGTGTAGACATGTATATATATATATATATATATATATATATATATATATATATATATATATATATATATATATATATATATATATATATATATATATATATATATATGCATATGTATGTATATATACATCCATCCATGTACATGTGTGTGTGTGTGTGTGTGTGTGTGTGTGTGTGTTTGTACATGTGTATGTACATGCATGTATATACAATATTTACACACATATTTAAATTTTTAATGTACACACATGAACTTGTAATATATTAAAATTCAAGTTCATATATATATGTTTGTGTGTGTTTATGTATTTAAATATTCATCTTACACCTAATAATAAGTTAAAATGAACTAACCCTAACATTAGTTCCAATGGATTAGGTCATGATATGATTCCTAATATAAACTTCACCTTGACCTTCTTATCCTAATCTTAAGTTTAATTAAATCTTGACTAAAACCTATTCTAAAAAATAAATATTTAACCACAATCCTAATCTTAACTCTAAACATTATATATTTACACTAGAATTGACCTTGATTCTAACCATAACCATAAAATCTAAACCCTAATCATAAACCTAAAGTTATATCAATTTAACCTAAAAGATATCTGTAAACCTAAGTTCCATGATGTGAAGACTAACTATAAATTATTATAGAACGATCCTCACTTCTTAACCCTAAAAAACCCTAATATGAATCCTAACTAAAATATATAATCTAGATGAACACTAACCCTAAATATTTAATTCTAAAGATCACTAAACATTATATTAGTTCCCTAACATTGACCATGACTCTAACGATATTGCTCTAAATCCTAACCACAATCCTAACTCTAAGCCTCACTATATAACTATAACAATAACATAAACCTTAATCCTAATACTAAACATTAACCCTAATTAAATTAACTTACTCAACATGTAACACTAAATAGTAAACCTAATCACAATTCTACTTGTAACACTAATATAAGTCTCACATTGATATTAAACACTAGTGATGTGACTATATAAACACAATTATAACACTAAATCTAACTCTAACCATAATAGCTTACTCAACACACACTTCTAACCCCAGGCTTAATTATTTTCTGAACCCTAACTTAATGAAAATTTACTATGATTAAACCCTAATAATGACCCCTAAACTCAATCTTAATACTAAACCCTAACCCTAAAATTAACCCCAGAACCATAATATAAATCATAATCATGATATACATTAACCTTGAATGGCAACCCTAATCAAATGAATTTATGCTATGAGGCACGTGCGATAAGAACAATATGTGCTACTAATTTTATAGCTCTAAACCCACACTAACTCTAACTCTAACCATAGTCCTACTGATTTCCCTAGTGACCTTAGCCATGATCATGACAATATACCTATTAAATTATATAGTGAATCTGGTTCCATATTTGACCTAGTTATGTCTTAGGTAGTCCACCCGCATGTGATCTAGACTCTATCTAGACTTAATTGAAATAATTTTATGAATTTGTCACACACACACAATGTACACATATACATGCTATGTTCATTTCATGTTTAAACACGTATTATTTAATTTCAACTTTACAAAATTCTAGTTTCTTAAATGTCATCAAGTACAATAAATTTCAAGTTGATTAAATATCATATTTTAATTTAGGATGTACACAAAATACATGTAGTACTATATGTTACTTGGTTGTTACATGTTTACAAAATTCTAGTTTCTTAAATGTTATTATATGTGATAAATTTCAAGTTTATTAAAAATTTTATATTTTAATTTAAAATTCAAGTTTACACATTATATACATGTGAATACTACATACATTATCCCCCACATGGTGGATCAACAACCTCCTATCCCACTCGAGTAGTAGCGTCCTCCAACCCCCCCTCTCCCCCCAAGCAACAATCTCCTATGCCCCCTCTAGTAGTACCAACTTCATATCCCCCTCAAGAAGTAACCTGTCCCACCCAGCAAAAACCTATTCCCATAGATCAACAACCTATCCCACCTAACATGCTAGATGATCACACTAACCAAGAGATTCAAAGACTTCATGAATCCTTGTCTAGTGGCACATGCTCTATTGTGTATAGTAGTACATGCCAAAGCATCTTACAAGGCCTCACATACATTAGAGATGAGATTCATGGTGTTGCTCCATATTCTAGATGTACTATATAGATTGTCCTTGATAGTAAGAGATGAGAGGTCTCTTCTAGTCTTTCACTATAATAGGTAGATGGCTTAGTGCCAAAAGAGATCCTTTAGAGGGAATACTTCTCTCATTATGTAACACTAAAGTATGTGAAGGGGTATTCTCCCATTAAGTGTACAGATCCACATATGGTTGTACTTATATAGCCAGATTTCCTTACTTCTCATGGTAGTTTTTGCTCTTAAAACTAGTCTTTCCCATTTTGCCAATCTAACAATTTTTGCATAAACCAACATCTAGTTTCTTTAAACTATGGATACCACTTATTTTTATAAATTTTCTTATCTTAACCATGTTATCAATGTTTACATGTCATAGTCTTCTATGTCATAACCAACTTTCTTCCATTTGAGAAATTAAACATGAGCAATTTCCAAGATCAAGATGAAATAGGTTACCTCTTGTTTGTTTGCTTGATTCAATTAGATTTCCTTTGTCATCCAGTAGCCTTGCCTTGCCATGCATGAATTCTACCTTGAATCCAATGTTGATTAGCTATGCCACACTTACTAGGTTATGTTTTAGTCCTCCAACCCAATAGGCATTGTTACATACAAGTTTGTTGGTTAATGATACGTGACCTTTCCCTTTTATGTAACAAGGTTCATTGTTTCCAAACCTTACACTACCTCCATCATAGTGTTCAAAGTGTTCAAATTTTGTTTTGTCTCTATTCATATGATGTTAATATCCATTATCTATGATTCATGTGTCATTTTTACTAACATGAGAGATAAGTGCCATCTTATCTCCTTCATCAAATTCATCTTTTACAAAAATGTACACTATCTCAGCTTCATTGTTATCGGAATCTTTATCCATAAGCAAGTCTTCTTAGCTTTTTCTTTGAAGGATTTGTGACTTTTGGATTCCTTCTTGCCTTTGTACTTGTGGCTCTTCTTCTTATCCTATCTTTCTCTATTTGGGCACTTGGCAACAATATGACCAATTTCTTCACATAAAAAGTAGATTAAAGGAACTCTACCTTTGTACTTTCTTCTACTTCTAGAATATTTCTTTGTAAGAAAAGCTTCAACAACTTCAAGATCACTATTAGAAATTTCCTCTATTTTCTCTTCACTTTCTAACTGAATGTCCTTTATTTTTTTGTCCGTTTTCTTTGAGTGAAAGTTTAGCTTCAAATGCAGACTCAACATTTTCGGAAGTTGGAACATAATTGTTAAAGTTGTCTAGCTCAAAAGCTATCAATCTTCCTACCAAGGCATCCAAACTTAACTTTTGATTTGGGTCACATCTATTATCTTGAATAATAGATACTCTAATTACATAGATGAGAAGCAATGTTTTGAGAACTTTACTTACAATAGTTTCTTCCATGATTTCTCCTCTAGAAGCTTTGATTGTACTCACACTAGCTTTGATTCTTTCCACATATTTGGCAACATTTTCATCTTCTCTCATTCTCATTTGATCAAACTATCCTGTAAGGCTTTTTTCTTTGGCTCTCCTTACATTTTCATCACCACCATAGATGTCGTTTAGCTTGTTCCACATATCAAAAGTTGTTTCACAGTCTTTGATCTCATCAAATTCATCATAGCTAAGAGCAAATGCAATATTAATCATCATGACATTATGGTTCTTTTTCTCAGTAAGATCTCCACTAGATAATGCACTAGTAAGAGTTTTGTATTCTTCATCAAGGTATTTGCAACCTGAATCACTAATGGTGGTCAAATGAGGTCTCATGAGTCCCTACCATGCTGAAAAGTTTTCTCTGTTTAGCTTTGGAATTTCTCTCTTGTGAGAAATCTTGATCTTTAGCCTAGGTCCTTGATGTTGGTATTATTTTGTATTTATCATTAGTGACAACACTTATTTTATTTTGAATGGTTACCGAGCTCATCACTCAGTCTACAATTTCTATTGAGTATTCAGTGGTTACCTAGTATGTTAAACAATTAGGAAGTTTACACTAAGCATTCCTAAAGATACTAAGTGAGTCTACAGTCCAATAGTGTATACAAACATTATAGTATTCACCAAATAGGTAGTCGTGATGTGAAGCCAGTTTCTACCGAGTCATCAGTTTGTGTGATTTGAAGCCAGTTTCTACCGAGTGACAAATGTGTAGTGTTTACCGAGTGATAGCAAGGTAAACGAAGGATTTAGTATCTACCAAGTAACACTATATCTATTGAGTCTCCAATGGTTACCGAGTTCCAAGCTATGTTGTTTGACTAGTATGGACCGAGCTTCTACTTCTACCAAGTGCATGATGATACCGAGTAATCCAATAGACACCAAGTATCAGAAGTTCACCAAGTTAGCTTGAAGAACCCAAGTTTTCTACTATTTGGTTGACTCAGTAATGTTTTGTTTACTTGTCTTTTAGCTGACCTTGTATTTGAAAATATTGGAATGGTATATATGTAATGTATTGTATCATTTGCAATATATGGATGAGAATATCAATGAATGATATGTAATGTTTTGAGAAGAGTGAATGCAACTTAGCAGCAGAGCAGAGTATTCAACAAGGTCTACAAGGAGTAGCAAAGACATATCAATCATAAGAGGTGATATGTACTTCAAAGATCTATTCAGCAATCAAGTTGTAAGTTAGATCTACTATTTCATCCTAACAGGTGAATCAGTTTTCCAAATCCTTTAATAGGGTAGACATAACAGTCTTTGTATAAATATATTAATAGAGTGCATTCTTCGTTGTATATTTGTAAAACCTCTAGCAAGGTGGATCTAGTAGTCCAAATTGCTCTTAACAAGGTAGATCATCAAAAGTGGTCAATGTAAGCCCTAACAAGACAACTTTATATGACAGTAGTGAATTTTTGTGGGTATCATCCCCACCCCAATTTTACTTTCTATTTGGAAGGTTTTTGGGTCAGAAAAACACAATGTTCATGTGTTATGAATGTTTATTCTTTCATGTATGTAGTAGATTAGATAAATGTATGGCGAATGATTTATATTATTAAGTGTTGAATTGATTTAAAGTTTTTGAGGTTACTGATTCAACCCTCCCCTCTCAGTAACCTAGCTAGTCTTGATTATTTCCAACAATTGGTATCAGAGCTTTGTGGTTCTCAGGATAAAGTTTGACAACTTGAGCAAAGATCAAGGATAATGGAGATATTCATACTTGATAAAGCTATTGATAATTAAAAGCTAGATCTGGACATGGCCATAGCTCAACTCAAGAAAAAAAGAGAGCATCTTTCCCAATCCCTGAAAAGAAGGAAGGAACTTGCAAAAGAAATGAATGACCACCAGTATGTTGAAGAATAGATTGAAGACTTTTTCCCTTCAAGAAGTTTAGATAAAGAAAATAAGGCAATCAAAGAACTCCTAGAAAAGAATGGCTCTCTACAAGAAGATGTAAGAAAATTGAAAAGAGAACAAGAAATTTAGTGAATGAGAATGTGTGAAATTTTGGAACAAAGGAATAAGGTAAGTGAAAACTTGGAGATAAGAAATAATGAAACTCAAAGTCAATCGCTTTAGCAAGAAAGTCTTATCAATTAGCTCTCCAATGCAAATGAAGAAATCATGAATTTGAGATCTAAAAATGAAAGTTTAAGGAATGATTTAATCACTAAAAAATAGATTAATTAAAGATTGAAAGCTGATCTAATTTCTAAAAAGAAACTCAATGAAAGGATGATGAAATCTCAAGTAGACATGGATCAATTGAATCAGCAAAGTGAGCAAAATCTTTATAGGCAAAAAGGTGAAGTGGGAGTTGGATAAAAAGAAGAAGGTGAATTTTTCGAGCAAGGCATCCAAAGGAATCAAAGACCTACTTGCAATCACTATGGTGAGTTAGGTCATACATCATAAAAATGTTGGAGTAATGGAAAGGTGAAATTCAATGGAAAATGCTACAATTATAGTAACCATGGTCATAAAGCTAATGAATGCAAGGAGAAATCAAAATTTCAAAGTAAATGTCATAAATGCAAGAAACAAGGAAAGAAGGCATCTAAATGCAAATCCAAATCATTCAATCCAGCTGAACAACTTATTAAACCAATATTTGATTGGGATTACAACACTTGGTGTAGATGTCACTATTGTGGAGAATATGGACACATTGGCATAAATTGTACAAGACATTACTTAAGAAAAAGGGATTCAATAGTAAGATGTTAGAAATGGACTAAAATTGGTCATATAGCTAAAAATTGCATGAATATAGGAAGAATTGAAGATGTGAAGAAAGCTAAAGCTGATAACATTAGGAAGCAGATGAGACAACAGTGGCTTCCTAAATCTACCGAGAAGAACAGTTCAAATGATGGCCATGTCACTCGAGAAGTGGGTGACTGTACCATTTCCAAATAGATTCATGAAGGAGGAACTAGAACTATATCTTCAAGTCAAATCTCGAGCATTTCCAAATGAAAGAAAGTAGAAGATCCAAATCAATATTTCAAATCAAAATCTACCAAAACCCCAGGTTAGGATGAACTCTAGAAGAAAACCCTAGCCAAGTGGGATGGTAGAGGTCTAAAGATTAGTATTGTTTTTGATGTTTAATTAAGATTTGGGATTCACATCATTGCTTATAAGATTTATATCTCTAGTCATTTGAACAATGTGCTATGTGTGGCAGTGGATTTAACATTTAAGGTTGTGAAGAAAAACATGGAATTTGAGTTGTCAAAATTACTGTTGAAGCAATTGAATAAGAATATGGACAATATTAGGACATCAAAGAACAACCCTTGTAAATTTGGTTCTTTGTTAACATGCTTTTTCTTCTACGTCCAAATTTTTTTCCCATCTAACGGTTCTATAGTATGGAGAAAAGATATTCCTATCTTGTATCAGATTAATGAGTTCATTGCAAAAATGGGTATAAATTTTGATAGGATTATCGACAATTACTTCAAAAATTTCAAGTAAAGGATGAAAAAAAGGTTCAGGATTCCTCCTAAACTTGTTGAGGATTATAAAGATGATGTATGTTTCATGGTTGACTATGATACAATGTATATTTAGGCAGTCAAGTCCCGAGTTGCATGGGTGAAACCTCTCCCTTATGAGGTAAATATTGATGAAACCAAAGATATTATTGAAGCACTTTTGAATGAACTAGTTGATCTTAAGCTACCAATTTTTGGTACATATGATGAGACCAAAGCTGGAATTGAGCTTGAAATCCAGCTACCTCAGGCAATCAACAACAGAAAGAGGAAGATAGCCAAAATGAAAACTGCTAGTGGCCCTCTAATGCTTATAGAAGGAAAAGGTGAGGATGAAGAAGAACTGGAAGAAGAAGAATAAAAAGAAGAAGAAGAAAAAGAATCTAAGAAGGAGGTAGAGCCAACAAAGAAGAAAGGAAAGGTAATCATTACAAAATGTGCTTCCACAACTTTTTTCACTAGAAGATCAAAAGGAAAAGGAAAAGGTGAAGTTGTGCTTAGCAAGCCCCCACTTACCTTCCATGAAAGATTAAAATAAATGGAAGAAGGATTAGGCATCACAAAATTTAAGGCCCTAAAGTTTGAAACAAGGACTGATGCTGAAAAGATGCCAATTGAAGAGTTGATACTCACCAAAATGGGAAAATGGAAGTATTCCCCAAATTAGATTGCTCCACAAATTTCAAAAGAATTGTTGGAAAGATTACAACCAAGTTGGGAATTAGCTGTACAAACAACAATATATATATATGAACAACCTTTCAGGAAGTTACTGCCAAATCTTATAGATGCAGAAGTGAAGGTAACCTTGAAAGAAATTGAAGGTAAAATGATGATTAGATTCCATACATGTTTGATTTTGATTAAAGACATTGAGCATGTTCTTAGATATGCAAAAAATATGTGGAAGAACATCTATCATCTACATAAGCCCAGTACTGATCTAGTGGAAATTAAGGATGATGATGACAGTGATGATGAGGAAGAAGATAACACTCCATGTGTTACTTTGATGTTCAAGACTATCAGGCATTAAGGGTTGATGATGAAGAGAAAGAGGAAGAAGCTAAAGAGGAAGACGATGAAGAAAGTGATCCAATAAGAATAGCAATAGAAGTCATTGCTTCTCTTCCTCATTCTCCACCTAAAACTGCTACATCATCAAGGTTGGTTGGCAGGTATGATTGCAACCACCTTAGATATATCATCTACACAATCATTAGTTGCTACTTCACAGCTCTAGGTATCTACAATGGAAGTGTCTACCACTTCATCTACTGAGTTGTAGCCCTCTTCATCTACTCCTAAGACATCTACTTCAGCAGTATGCACAATTGCTAGTTCTTCAATTGTGTCAACTTCTACTACAGTATGTATAGTAAGTTTGCTAGTATGTTCTACATTTTTGTCAACTACAACTTTAATTGCACTAACTTTTGTTCTAGTCAGTTCTTTAGTTGTAAGTAATTGAGTTTGTGCTCCACCTATTGTCACTTCATTTTTGGATAGCACATTATTTTTGGATACAGTTAGCACTTCTTTCAGTTTCCTTTTAGTTGGACCTATTCAAGTTTTTACTCCAAGTCTAGCAATTTCTACTATTGTTTCCATTTCTAAGTCCAAACAAGTAAGCTTAGAAGTAAAACTAAAGACTCCTCTAAAACTTCTACTTACTGGCAAAGAAATTGTTATTCCCAAGTTAGATCTGGGCACTACCATAGCTGATGAAATGATACTAGTCAGTCGGCTTTTGGAGCAAAAGGCAGAGCAAAAGTAGCTTAGAGATGAAAGAGATAGAAAGTTTACTATAATTGAGAATGCTAAAAATATAATAATTGAGGCTATAGGTGTTGATGTAGACACATCTCAACACATTTTTTGCAATTGGAAGAAGCTATAAATAAGTTCAATGAAGATACTTCTAGTCAACAAAAGTTAATAGAGAAGGCAGAGAAGAAGTATGATAATAAGGTGCTTGAGCACATTGCTAAACACATTTCTATAAACTAGGTAGAGTTATCTTCAATTTTGAGCAAACTTGAACAATGTTTCACCAATGTAACATCACTTTTTGGCAAGCTTTGTGATGTTACCAAGTTTACTAAGGAGATCAAAGAAACATTGAGCAAGATTGATGTAGATATGAAGGCAAGTGCTCAAAGGCTACAACTTGACCCTAGTTCAAGTTCAACACATCACATGAAGGTGATTTTTTTTCAGATTTTTATGAAGAATAGCTAAGAGAGAAAGCTAGGATTGGATCAATATTGATTGATATCCAAAATATGACCCTTCTAGTTATGGACTCAATGTAGAAACACATTGCATATTCAAAAACATTGGTCTAGGATAACAATTTTTCCATAGAAGATCATATGATTGAACTTTCTACAGAAGTTCCATTGGCAGTCTCCACCTTCAAAATTTTGCAAGACAACTAGGATAAGACATTGGCTCTTATTCTCAAGGTACACTCCAAATTTCTCTCACATTTTGCTGTCTCTATTTGAATATTTTGCATATCTCTTTGGCATTATTGTCAAAAAGGGGGAGTAAGAGATAGTAAGAGACATGGGAGTAGGAGATGATAAGAGACTTGTAGAGAAAATAAGGGAGAAAATAGATTGATTTATGTACATAATAAAAAGGATGAAAAACTATGTATATATTATGCCATATGTATGGGGGAGATATGTAAGATATGTATATACAACAACTTTACAATGATCAATTTTGAAAAATAAAAAATCAGGTACATAAGGCTCATAATTGTTTTTGTCACTAATGCCAAAGGGGGAGATTGTTGGCATTATGTTGTATTTGTCATTAGTGACAACACCTATTTGATTCTGAATGGTTACCGAGCTCATCACTTAGTCTATAGTTTATACCAAGCATTTAGTGGTTACCTAGTAAGTTCAGTAGTTAAGTAGTTTCCACCGAGCATTCATAAAGCTATTGAGTGAGTGTGCATTTTAGTAGTGTATACCAAACTTATAGTGTTCACCAAATAGATAGTGGTCACAGAGCTTCACAATGTCTACTAAGTCATCAATTTGTGTGATGTGAAGCTAGTTTCTATCGAGTGATGGATGTGTAGTGTTTACTAAGTGATAGCAAGGTAAATGAAGGATTTATTATCTACCAAGTAACACTATACCTACCAAGTCTCCAATGGTTACTGAGTTCCAATCTATGTTGTGTGACTAGTATGGATTGAGCTTCTAGTTCTATCGAGTTCATGATTATTCTGAGTAATGCAGTGGATGCTGAGTATTAAAAGCTCACCAAGTCAGTTTGAAGAACCCAAGTTTTCTACAGTTTGGCTGACTCAGTAATATTTTGTTTACTTGTATTTCAGCTGACCTTGGATTTGAAAATATTGGAATGGTATATATGCAATCTATTGTATCATTTGCAATATATGAATGAGAATATCAGTGAATGATATGTAATGTTTTGAGAAGAATGAATGCAAATTAGCAGGAGAGTAAAGTATTCAACAAGGTCTACAAGGAGTAGCAAAGACATATAAATCACAAGAGGTGATCTATACTTTAAAGATCTATTGAGCAATTAAGTTGTAATTCAAATCTATTGTTTCATCCTAACAAGTGAATTAGTTTCCCAAATCCTTTAATAGGGTAGACTTAACAATCTTTGTATAAATCTCTTAACAGAGTGCATACTTCATTATATGTTTGTAAAACCTCTAACAAGGTGGATCTAGCAGTCCAAATTTCTCTGAATAGGGTAGATCATCAGAAGTGGTCAATGTAAGCCCTAATAGGCCAACTTTATATTGCAATAGTGAAGTTTTGTGGGTATCATCCCCACCCCAGTTTTACTTTCTATTTGGAAGGTTTTTGAGTCACCAAAATACTGTGTTCATGTGTTATGAATGTTTATTCTTTCATGCATACAGTAGATTAGATAAATGTATGCTGAATGATTTATATTTTTAAGTGTTGAATTGATTTATAGCTTTTGAGGTTACTGATTCACCCCTCCCCTCTTAGTAACATAGCTAGTCTTGATTATTTTCAACACTTGAAACCTTTCCTGCAAGGACCAAATGCTTTGATACCAACTTTTGGAAATATAGGAGTAACTGAGAGGGGGGGGGGGGGGGGGGGGGGGTGAATCAGTTACCACTAAAATAAATCCCAGATCCCTTAGATCTCAACAATAAATTTAGACTGAGAAAACTGATAACTATTTTTACTCGGTATACACGTAGAAAATGTTGTAACTCGATAAATGTAGAGTGTGAATTACTTTTAGTAGATCTTAAAATATTAATAGTAATTAACTTGCAAGCATAAGAGAAATAAAATGAACACATGAGACACCAAGATTTAACGTGGAAACCCAATTTGGGAAAAACCACCAATGTAACTAGTTACTATTTTTCACTCTTTTGAAGTGAGCCTTGTTGAGAGCCAACCAGGCTGTTAAAGATTATAAAGCACACTATTAGGTATTACCCTATTAGACGATTTAATCACCCTACTAGGAGTTTCCTTGTAAGATTTCTTAAAAAAATTCAATGGAATTTCCACCTTGTTAGATGATTTACAACTAGTTGTTAAACTAACTCTCTTAAAAGATTTTAGATCACTGCTACAATGGTTAGAGAGTAACAATGACATGACTTGATTGTGATGCAATTGAATTGCTGAATCCATATCTCTTTATTGCTTAAACCTAATCCTTCCTAAGAAAATATTACTTTTGTGCTCCACAAGGATACCTGCTTATCCTTCAAGTTCCCTCCTCTTTTCTTTTCAATTCAATCAACACACTTGCACACACACTAGAGATCTCAAATTTACCTTTTATTTATACCTTCCAGATTATCAAGTCAGCCAAATTCAAATTACAATAACCAATATTCATCATCATAGTTGGCTAGAATCAATACATGTCATAATTAAGCTTCATATGGCAAAACAAGAAAAATCCTTCATAAGCCGACCCTGCTCGACAGAAACTAACTTTTGAATGATTCTCTACGTTAACCAACAGAGGCTCAATTAACACTGTGAACTTGTAGAAATCCTTTGGAAATGAGTGAACTCGGTGAATACTAACTCTACCCATCTTTCCCTTCATTAGATGAGTGAGCCAAGTAGAAACTCTTTTCTACCTCAACTCCTTCGACACCTAAGTGAGCTTGGTAGACATTGTCATCTATTGTGAATGATTGGTAGACAAGGAAAACTATCTTCACTGACCAAGTTAGCTTGGTAAGCATTGTCTATCAATTGATATGACATTTGTGTAACATCAAAGATAACACATAATTAATTAATTGTATCCAACATTTTCTAGAGCCTTCTATTTTGCAGTAGATCCGCAATGACATATTCTAAAATGCATTCTTCACCCTAAACCTAATTTGGGTTATTTTAGAACATTTCAGGCATTGTAAAGGTAGTTTTTGATGGAGTTTCCAAGAAGGTACTATGAGAAGGGTTTTTTAAAAAATATGATAACATTGTAAGCCCATAGGATATGTCATGGAGTCTATTTTTGTTGTATTGGATGCAATAGCATATCACTTCTGAAAATAATATTCCCTTTTTCCTGTTGTGTTCATTTTTGTCTTGGGTCATGCATAACAAAAAGGAGTTGTGATAAAAATTATTATTTATTTATAATACAATAAATCATAGAAGAGAGAGAAAGTGACAAAAATTAGAGGAGAATAATAAAAAATATAAAATATAAAAATGGAGAAAAGAGGAATTTCTATTTTCATGGTGCATAGGTGGCATAAATAGAAAATTAAGAAAAATAGTTGTCCCTCAATTTATTGAGGTGTGTAGCTGGCATCATAGAAGTTTTTGGAAAGTTCCTTAATTATGCATTTACTATATGTTGTGATCCACAAAGTAAATGTTATTTTCTAATTGGGGCAAATAGTGGTGCTTAGTTGTATCTGAGTTGGAATTTAATATTTCTTTTAAGGTAGTTGTATTTACCTTTTATCCCAGATTGGTTGTGTTTGTAATATCTTGGGTGGTAAGTGCCTATATAAGGAAGACATATGAGAACTTGTAATCAAGCATTTCAAGTATAATCATTTCAAGTGTAAGCTCTTATAGTGAAGCTCTCATGGTGTAATCTCTTGTAAGCAAGTTTGGAGGTGAAAGTTCTCTTGGTGGAAGCAATTTGCTGAGGTTTTTAGTATAGACCCAAGGGATGGGATTTGATTCTACTGCAAGAAGAATTTTCTTACAATAATTTTTTAAATATGAGTATTGGTAGATTATTATTCCAAATTGTGTATGGGAGTAGTCCAAGGATTGCAACATAGATGACGAAGATGGAGCAAGGGGAGAGAACAATTGATGAGGTAGAAGACTTTGTTGAACATGTCAAGAACCTACATGTGGATGTGCAAGCACATATTACCAAGATGAACCTACAGTATAAGGCTAGGGAAGATCAAAATAGGAGACATCAGGAGTTCCAAGTTGGAGATTAAGTTATGCTATATTTGAGAAAGGAACAATTTCTAGTGGGTACCTAAAAAAAGTTGAAGATAAAAAAATTTGGCCCCTGCAAAAGTTTGAAGAAACATGATTCAAGGAATGCATATGAGGTGGAGTTACCAGATGAGATTCATATTTCTCCTATTTTCAATATTATAGGCTTAACAAAATATCATGATGATGGTGTAGATGAGGAGTTGATGTTGGAGCCATGTCCACTTCCTACTTCTACGAAGGAAGAGATTGAAGAAATTCTTGATAGTCGTGTGGGTTGAAGTACCAGAAATAGACACTATGAAGAATACATAGTGAAGTGGAAAGGATGACCAATAGAAGACTCAACTTGAATATCGACAATGGAGGTTGCCCATTTGGGTTTTCCTCTACCAGCTATAAATTGATAAGGTCACTTTTCAATCTACCCTGGTTGACTGATACAGGATCATCCAGTGGTGTAAGGGCAATCTTGTATCACTAAAAAATATGCTTAGTGTTAGTTTTTGTTTAATGTTTTTTTCATTTCTAGATACCCATTTAGTTCAAATAGATATTTCATCTCTCATAGTTCCATTATTGGTTTTCTAGGTTAGAGTTTTTGAGAACCTTGGAATTTGTGCCAATGTAGAAAATAAGGTTTTTTTCTTATTGAGCCATATTTATGATGAGATAGAGGGTGTAAGTTTGAGGTCTGATTATACTTGTAATTTGAAACATTCTAAAAAAGGAATCAAGTCAAAAGGAGTTACAATTTAAGAGTTATTACAGATTTGAGGTACCTGGAGACCTCCTAAGGGCACTTCAAAGTTAGATTGGAGGCACAAAATGACATCATATGGGTCCAAAAAATGGGGAAGCAAAGATTTTTCATATAGCTATAGAGCGCTTGGAGAGCTTTTGGGAAATATAAATGGTTCATCAATCAGAGTTTCATATCAAAAGTTATGCCTCCCGGAAGTTGGACTACCATTTGTGCATTCTTCTAATTTTACATTTACTTTTGGAAAGTTTTCTAGAGCCTTCTATTTTGGTGGTGGATTTCAAATGGAATATTCTAAAATGTATTCCTAACCCTAAACCTAATTCCGGTTACTTATGGACATTTTGGGCATTGTAAAGGCAATTTTAGGTGGAGTTTGGGAGAAGGTATTGTGAGAAGGTTTTTCTCCAGAATCTAATAACATTGTAAGCCCTTAGGGCATGCCTTGAAGTATACTTTTTTTGTACTGGATGTAATAGTGTACCATTTCTAATAATAATATAGCCTTTTTCCTATTGTGTTCATTTTTGTCTTGGGTCATATATTTCAAAAGGGGGGTGTGATAAAAATTATTATTTATTTATAATAATAAAAATTGTGGAGGAGAGAAGGTGACAAAAATTAGAGGATAATTAAAGAAAAAATGAAATTGAAAAATGGAGAAAAGAGGAATTTCCATTTTCAAGGTGCATAGGTGGCATAAATAGAAAATTAAGGAAAATAGTTGTCATTCTATTTATCGAGGTGTGTAGGTGTCATCTTAGAAGTTTGTGGAAAGTTTCTTAAATTACACATTTAATATTTGTTGTGATCCACAAAGGAAATGTAATTTTATAATTGGGCCACATGGTGGTTGTTAGTTATATTTCAATTAGAATTTAATATTTGTTTTAAAGTAGTTGTATTTACATTTTACCTAACATTGGCTGTGTTTCTAATATCTTTGGTGGTAAGTGCCTATATAAGGAAGACATATGAGAATTTGTAATTAAGCATTTAAAGTATAAGATCTTCAAGTGTAAGCTCTTCTAGTGAAGCTCTTATGGTGTATTCTCTTGTAAGAAAGTTTGGAGGTGAAAGTTCTCTTGGTGGAAGCAATATGATGAGGTGTTTATTAGGAGATAGATCCAAGGGATTGGAATGGATTCTACCACAAGAAGAATTTTCTTACAATAATTCTATAAATAGGAGTACTAGTAGATCACCATTCCGAATTGTGTATGGGAGTAGTCCAAGGACTACTCCAAAGATGAGGAAGATGGAGCAAGGGGAGAGGATAAGTGCTGAGGTAGAAGACATTGCAAAACATGTCAAGAACATAAATGAGGAGGTGCAAGCATATATTACCAAGATGAACCTATAGTATAAGGCTAGGGTAGGTCAAAAGAGGAGACATTAGGAGTTCCAAGTTGGAGAATAGGTTATGGTATATTTGAGAAAGGACCGATTTCTAGTGGGTACCTACAACAAGTTAAAGATGAAGAAATTTGGCCCTTGCAAAATTTTGAAGAAACATGATTTAGGGAATGCATATGAGGTGGAGTTGCCAAATGGGATTCACATTTCTCCTATTTCAAATATTGTAGGCTTAATAGAATATCATAATGATGGTGTAGATGAGGAGTTGATGTTGGAGCCATGTCCACTTCCTACTTCTATGGAGGAAGAGATTGAAGAAAATTCTAGATAGTCATGTGGGATGGAGTACCAGAAACAAAAAATATGAAGAATACTTGGTGAAGTGGAAAGGATGACCAATAGAAGGCTCAACTTGGATATCCACAAGGGAGGTTTCCCATTTGGATTTTTCTCTACTAGCTATAAAGTGATAGGTTCACTTTTCAATCTACCCTAGCTATCTGATGCAGGAGTATCCAGTGGTGTAAGGGAAATCCTATATCACCAAAAAATATGCTTAGTGTTAGTTTGTGTTTAATGTATTTTCATTTCTAGATACCCATTTGGGTGAAATTATGATTCCAACTCTCATAGTTCCACTATTTTTTTCAAGTTAGAGCTTTTGAGCACCTTGGGATACATGCCAATGTAGAAAATAGGCTATTTTTCATAATTGAGCCATAATTATGATGAGTTAGAGGGTGTAAGTTGGATGTATGATTATACTTGTAATTTAAAGCACTCCAGAAAAGAGAATCAGGTCAATAGGCCTTATAGTTTGAGAGCTATTGTAGTAGACCTCCTAAGAGCATTTCAAATTTAGATTTGAGGCACTAAATGGCCTTTTGCTAACCTAAAAAATGGGGGATATGCTAAGAATTTCTAGAGGGCTATAGAGTGCTTGGAGAGCTATTTGAAAATGTAAATAGTTCATCAATCAAAGTCCTAGATCAAAAGTTATGTCTCCTAGAAGTTGGACTACAATTTCTAGATTCTTCTAATTTTACATCAACTTTTGATAAGTTTTCTAGAGCCTTCTATTTTGGTAGTGGATACTAAATGGAATATTATAAAATGTATTCCTAACCCTAAACCTAATTTGGGTTACTTAAGGATATTTCAGGCATTGTAAAGGTAGTTTTTCGTGGAGTTTGGGAGAAGGTACTAAAAGAAGGGTGTTCTCTACAATCTGATAACATTGTAAGCCCATAGAGCATGTTGTGGAGTCTATTTTTTTTGTATTGGAAGTAAGAACATATTACTTCTCATAAGAATAGTCCATTTTTCCTATTGCATTATTTTTTTTCTTCGGTTGTACCCTCCTCAAGTGGTATTAGAGCAAAATTTTGTATTCCCCTTTTCCTGAGTGTGTTGACAAAGTTTCAACTATGAGGAAATTTGCACCAAGATTGTTTGATTGTGGGTTTTGATACAAGAAGATGCCTCCATGAGGGGAGTATGGTGGAAGGGCTAGAGTTGTTACTCCTAAGGTTAGAGCCCTCCAGAGACAAGTCCAAGCATTGCAAGAGTAGATCCATACAGGGATGAATGTTTCCATAGGTGATGAAAGTGAGGAAAAAAATGAAGAAGAAGAAGGAAATATTGGGTAGGAAGGGGAAGGAGACATAGTAGTCCTAAAATAGGATGACGAGAGGCCTTTTAGGGCCATTGACAAGCTTGGGAGAAGACCTAAGATTGATGTTAACATATTTTCAATAAATCTAAGCCTAGATGAGTTGATCAACTTGATCAATGAGCTAGAGGAATATTTTGAGTGTGAGGATATTGGGGAACCTTATAGGGTTAAGTTTACAAAGGCCAAAATGAAAGGCAAAGAGATTCAGTTGGAAAGAAATAGAGGAGAAAATGAGAAAATCACAAGATGGGATCGCATGGTGGAAAAACTAAAGAAGCAATTCATTCCTATTGTTTACAAGCTTGATTTGTTCAAAAAGATGCAAGGGTTAAAGCAAGTGGAAATTTTTTTCTAGGAATACAAAGAGGAATTTTATTGAGTACTTATTAGGGTAGGGCAAGTGGAAGAAAACAAGGAGAAGGTTGTCCATTACCTTAGTGGGTTAAGACCTAGCATTAAGGAGGAGTTAAGTCTGGTTAGAATGACTAGAAACGAAGGTGCATACTAGTTTGCCTTGTGAGTTGTGGAGAAACTAAAAAAAAAGTTTGATGGAAGGCAAAGAGGGTGCTATCAAGGAGGAAGGGGCAATGGCTATTTATTTGGATGCCAAAATGAGAATCAAAAGAAAAATGAAGATGTGGGTACTAGCCAAAATTAGAGGAATGAGGGTTTTAACCACTCCCATGATCAAAAATTTGGGGGTTAGAGAGGAAGAGGTAGAGGATGTGGACAAGGTTTAGGAAGAGGAGGCTCTCATGGTACCTATTTTCGTTGCAATAAAGAAGGTCATCATGCCTTTGAATGCCCTCAATGCCAAGGAAGGACAGATAGGAGAGCTAAGGGTCAAGCAAGGGTTGTTCATGTGGATGATGATGCACAGTCATCACATTCAAAGGATATAGAAAGAGGAGAGGTTCTAGTTACTGAAAGGGTCTTACTGAATAATGAGTATAAACCTAGACAAAGGAGGAGTTTGTTTTGTACCAGGTGCAAGTGCAAGGGTAAATGTTGTGATGTGATTGTTGATGGTGGAAGCATTAACAACTTGGTGTCAGAGGAGATGGTCTCAAAGCTAAAGCTCAAAAGGGAGAAACACCCCGAACACTATCAGATTGCTTGGGTGTAGGATGATCATAAGGTCCTATTTAGTGTGCAATGTTTGGTGAAATTCAAGATTGAGAGTTACCATGATGAGGCTGTCTGTGACATCATTCCAATAGATGTCTGCCATTTATTACTGTGAAGGTTGTGGTATATTTATAGGCATGCTATACATGATGGTCATGAAAATACATACTCTCTAACAAATGATGGAGTTTGCCACAAATTGAAGCCCTTGATAAAGGAGGGTAAAAAGGTTTGTAGTAGCGCTAGGGTATATCTTGTTGATGGAAGAAAATTTCTAGATGGCATGAAACATCAACATACATGTGTTATGCTTTAATTCCTAGAAAAGATTAGGAAGGTAGTAGTGAAATTCCACTTGAAGTTTTAGGGCTATTAAGTGAGTATGGAGATGTCATCTCTTATAATGTTCCAAAAGGGTTGCCACCAATAACCCAAATCAGTCATCAAATAGATTTATTCCCTTGAGATAGTTTTCCTAACAAGGCTACTCATAGGATGGCTCCTAATGAGAATGAGGAGCTAAATAGAAAAGTTTAGGAGTTACTGAGGAAATATTTGATTCAAAAGAGCTTGAGTCCATGTGTAGTACCTATAGGTATTGGAACCAAAGAAGGATGGAGAGTTGAAAATGTGTACAGACTGTCAGGCCATAAATAAAATACCCATCAAGTATTGGTTTCCTTTGCCAAGAATAGATGATCTAATGGAATGTTTGAGTGGAGCTTAGTAGTTCACAAAGATAGATCTCAAGAGTAGTTATCAGTAGATATAGATACAAGAGGGAGATGAGTGGAAGATTGCATTAAGACCAAGGAGAGTCTATATGAGTGGTTAGTCATGCCATTTGGACTAACCAATGCACCAAGTACCTTCATGCAACTTATGAATGAAGTACTAAAGATTTTTTTTGGAAAATTTGTTATTGTCTATTTGGATGATATTTTGATTTTTAATAAGTCTTTGGATGAACATTTATTGCACATTTTTAGTATCCTTGAAAGGTTGAGGGAAGATAAATTGTTGATTAATTTGAATAAGTGTAGCTTTTTCAAAAGGGAGTTAGTCTATTTGGGGTTTATTGTATCAGCTAAAGGTCTAAAAATGGACCCAGAGAAGGTGAAGGTCATCTTGGAATGGCCTACTCCAAGGTTTGCCACTGAGGTCAGGTCATTCCATGGTCTAGCTATTGTTTATAGGAAATTCATTAGCAATTTTAGTAGTATATGTGCACCCCTAACTGAAACTGTAAGAAATGATAATGTTGAGAAAGGAATGAGAAACAATCCAAGTAAGTTAAGTGTGAAACAATGTTACCATAAGATAAGCAAACTCCAAGAGCATACACCAAGATGGTTCAATAATGGAGACAAGGATTTATAAGGGGAAAGCAAAGAAAACCCCTTGTGAGTATTATGAATGAAGGCAAATGCCTAGAGAAGAGAGAGAGTGTGTGTTGGAGCAAAAGTAGCTCAATACAATAATATCAAGTGCTAAGAGTGTGTTGAAGAAAGAAGGAGGAGCATCTCTTATATAGAGATGAGAGAGGAGTTGCATTTTTAACTCCCATTTCTATGAATGCCACATTCATAATATGTGTGTGCAAAGTGTCACAATCCTCTTAAGGAGGATAAACTAAATAAAGAAATAAACAAGAGTTGTCCTTACATGTGGAATAAAGGAAAAACAATGACATGTCCTCCACATGTGTACAAGAGGACAAACTACATTTAGGGACCCTTGGAATATCCCAATTAATATATCCAAGAAAAGATTAACCTTTCTAACACCCCCCCTGAATCTTTACTTGGGGAGTTTACATCAACGGGTTGTAAACCCAAATTTTTACAATGGAACTGAAATCTCTCTTTAGAAAGTGGCTTGGTTAAAATATCAGCCACTTGATCTTCTCCCTTACAATAAAGAAGAATAATTTTCTTGTCTTCAACTTGTTCTCGAATGAAGTGATGTTGAAGTGAAATATGTTTGGTTCGTGCATGATAAACTGGATTCTTTGCCAAGGCAATAGCACTTTGATTGTCACAATGTATAGGTGTTGGTGATTATTGAGGTAGACCCAAATCATCAAGAAGTCTTCTAATCCATAAAGATTCCTTAGCTGCATTGGTACAACCTTTATATTCAGCTTCAGTTGAGCAAAGGGAAATAGAGTGTTCTTTTTTGCTTTTCCAAGAAATTGCTCCTGAACCAACAAAGAAACAATAACCACAAGTGGACTTCCCATCATTGGGATCTCCACCTAGATCGGAGTCAGTATAGCCATGTAAACTAAATTCAGAATTTGCATCATAAAATAATCCCATATTAATAGTTCCTTTAATGTACCTTAAGATGCGTTTAGCAACTTTAAAATGAGTATGTTGAGGTTTAGACATAAATCGAGAAACTAAACCAACACTATAAGCAATATCAGGTCTAGTAAGAGTTAAATAATTTAAACTTCCTACCAATTGCCTATACAAAGTTTCATCAACAAAAGGAGTATTCATATCAGTCATTAATTTAGTACCTAAGTCACATGGAATTGAAACATGGTTAGAGTCATTCATCTTAAATTTTTCTAAAAGATCATAAGCATACATGCTTTGAGAAAGAAAGATACCTTTAGGAGTTTGGAAAATTTGCATACCTAAGAAGTAATGTAAGATACCTAAATCAGTCATCTGAAATTTCTGTTTAAGTTGAAATTTGATATCAAAAATCAAAGTGTCTGAATTAGAAGTGAGTATTAGATCATCTACATAAACAATAACAATAATAATGTCATCGTTAGTATGTTTAATATACAAATTTGGATCATTCTTACTTCTAGCAAAACCTTGAGAAATAAAGAAAGAATTAATTTTAGAATACCATTCTCTAGGTGATTGTTTAAGACCATAAATAGATTTGTTCAATTTGCAAACCAGATTTTCACTACCTTTATTAACAAATCTAGGAGGTTGAGCCATATAGATTTCTTCGTGTAACTCACCATTTAAGAAGGAACTTTTAACATCCATTTGATGAATGGGCCAATTCATTTTAGATGCTAAAGCAAGAACTAATTCTATAGTAGGCATTTTAGCAACAGGAGCAAAAGTTTCATTATAGTCTAATTCTTCAATTTGGAAAAAACCTCTAGCAACTAGTCTAGCCTTGAATTTACTAATTTCATTATTAGTATTCAATTTTGTTTTATATAATCATTTACATGAAACTAGATTCTTTCCATGAGATAACTTGACTAAGTCCCAAGTTTGATTAGCAATTAAAGAATCATATTCCTCTTGCATGGCTTTCTGCCAATGAGGTTGAGAGTTAGCTTGATCAAAAGACTTAGGATCGTTAGAATTCATAATAGTAGTCATCAAAGCATAATTACAATAATTAATCCTTCTATGTTTAATTCCACCAGATCTAGAAATGTAATCATCACCTTCATTGATTAAGTTTTGAGCCCATTTAGGTTTACGTTTAGTTGTAATGGAATTATCACTAAAGGAAGAATCATTAGTAATAAAAGTATCATTAGTATCTACTTGAATATCATGAGGTGTAGGTGCAGAAATAATAGGTGGTACTTGATTTGAAGGGTTAATAGGAGGAGTAGGGTTAAAATAAGGAGGTTGGTCCTCCACCAGCACAATTTTAGTGCCACTGAATTCTGCATCATGTGTAGTAGAGCAATCATGGACTCCATTTTCTGCAATACAAACATCTGGAGCAACTTGAACTTTGTTAGTAGTGGAATCATAAACACGATAACCTTTAGTGTTTTCATCATAACCAACAAACATATAAGGAGATGACTTAGCATCTAATTTATGCCTTTTTTGTTTAGGAGTATGAACATAACAAATAGAACCAAAAATCTGTAAATGATGTAAATTAGGTTTCCTACCAGACCAAGCCTCTTCTGGAGTGATAGCCTTGAGAGCTTTGGTAGGAATCCGATTAAGAATATAAGTTGCACAAAACATGGCTTCAGCCCAAAATTTATAATGCAAATTGTTAGCATGCAACATGCTTCTAGCCATTTCAACAATGGTCCAATGCTTTCTTTCTGCCACACCATTTTGTTGTGGTGTATAAGGAATAGTAAGCTCGTGTTTAATTCCACATGATTTAAAATAAGAATGAAAAGAATTATTCACATATTCCTTCCCATTATCAGTTCTAAGAATTTTAAGTTTAAAACCATATTGCCTTTCAACATTTAACTGAAATTCAATAAATATATCAAGAACTTGATCCTTGCTATGCAAAAAATAGATCCAAGTTTGTCTAGAAAAATCATCAACAAAGGTAAGTGCATACCGAGAACCTTGGATGGAGGTATTCTCCATGGGGCCTAAAAGGTCACTATGGACAAGATGCAACTTATGAGTTGCCTGCCATGATTTTCCACTTGGAAAGGGCTCCCTATGCATCTTACCACTCATACAACCTGTACAGGCAATCTTGGAAGGAATAATGTGAGGCAAGCCATCAACCATATTATACTTTTTCATGAAAGTAATATAATCGGAATTTAAATGGCCAAGTCTCTCATGCCATATATTGAAATCAATAGAAGTATGTAGTGAATATCGTGAACTAGCAAATTCATGGAATTTAAACAAATTGTCATTATCCATTTTAGCATGAGCAATCACTTTTATTGTTTGAGAATCTATGATATAACATGTATCTTTGTAAAATTCAACTTTATAGTCCTGACATAACTGTGAAATAGAAAGCAGATTAGTTTTCAAGTCAGGTACATATAATACATCATGCAATTTACCATTAGGTATAGTAACATCACCTAAGCCTTCAACTTTACAAGTTTGATTATTAGCTAACTGAATAGGAATGTTAGCAATATCAGGTTGTAAAGAGTCAAAAATTTCTTTATGAGAAGTGACATGTTGTGATGCACCACTGTCAACAATCCATTCTAAAGGTCTACAAAGATTAAAGCTACAAGTAAAAGCATGACGAGAATTAAAACCAGTAGAGTTACCTTTTTTATGATTTGAGTTTTGATTATTGGTACTATTATTCATAGATTTTTTATCATTTTGCTTTTTAAAACAATTATTGACAATATGACCATCTTTGCCACAATAAGAACAATGAGGTTTGTAATTGGAATGATTCCTTTGATTATTAGTATTACGAGTGTTATTAGGATGATTGGTATTATTATTATATTTCGCATGAAATTTATTGTTGGAATTATTTGAATTAGTATTATATTGTTTGTGGTTATTATTATTATTAGAACGAGAATTATTATTTGAATTTCTTGACACAAATGCATGTTCAGTTGATTTAAGGGTACCAAATTGAATTAGCTTAGCTTCTTCCTGTCTTAATAAAGTTTGAAAAATAACATAAGTTAATTGAGAAGTTAAGGTAGGAATAGCAAGCTGTGCATGAATACTAGTTATAAACTGTTGAAACTGTCTAGGAAGACACTTTTTAAGAATAAGATGAATTAAACGAATGTCCTCTAATTGAACACCTAAGGCAATAATTTGACTTTTAAGAGAATCAAATTTTAACAGAAATTCATCCATACTTTTAAAATCTGCATACCTAAGATCTTCAAGTTGATCCTGCAACTATATTTTGTGGTATTCATCTCCACTGTCATACTTAGTTTTCAAGATGGACCATGCATCATGAGCCTTAGAACAGTGAGCAATTAACACATATAAATCTGGAATAATGGAAATACCAATTAACCCTAAAGCTTCTTCATTTTTAGATTTCCAAGTATCTTTCTTGTCTTGGGTAGCCGCTGAACCGGGTTCAAGAGAAGGATCAGTGGCTATTTCGAAGAGGTGTTTAAAACGAAAAAAAAATGAGATATGAGTTCTCCAAGAATGATAATTAGAATAATTAAGTTTTATTTCTGGAATTAAGGTTGACATGATTAGAAAAAAAATTCCTTTTTAAAAAAAAAAAAAATTCCTTAATTTGAAAATCAAATTAATTGAGAAAAAAAATCTTGCTTTTTTTATATATAAAATTAAGAATATATTTTTTTCAATTATTTATTTGAAAGAAAACAAAAAAAATTTATAAAATGAATTTTTTTTTATTTTTTTATTTTTTTAATAACAAAATGATTAAAAAATTATGTGATATAATAAACGTTATATGGTTTTTTGCTTTTTTTTTTCTTAGCACTTGAAGCTTTCTCTCTCCTATTTTAATTGTTCTTTTCTGCTCCATGCTGAAAGATTGCTCTGCTGAACTATCCAACGGTCCACTTGACATACTGCAACTCACTTCATCTCTAGAAAATGGCTTTGAACGGAAGGTTCTCATGGATTTGGGTTCAGGCCTCTGCAGCTTACATAGCCATACTTGATCATCCACAATCTTCTATACTATTTTAACAAAGAGTAATGGTCTTGCCGGTTAGAGTTTTAACAAAGATCTGCATCCCACCCCTCAGACGGAGAACTAGGTGAAGCGTAGATTCTTTCTGGATGTTGTAGTCGGCGAGAGTTCTGCCGTCCTCCAACTGTTTACCAGCGAATATGAGGCATTGCTGATCGGGAGGAATGCCCTCCTATCTTGGATCTTTTCCTTCACATTATCAATAGTATCTGAGCTCTCCACTTCCAAAGTGATGGTTTTGCCAGTAAGGGTTTTCACAAAGATCTACATCCCGCCACGCAGTCGTAGGACAAGGTGAAGGGTAGACTCCTTGAATCTTCACAAATAAACCCATTGTTGTGCCAGCTTGCAGCTGGATAATTGTTGCTTCTGGGATTTGCAAAGGGCTGCAAAGATTGAAGCAATTTCTCAGGACCCCATAGTTTCCTATACTGGGAAGTCTGATTTCTTGCCCTAGGAACAAACTCCTCATTCTCAACCATAGGGTTACGAATTTCTATTGCACAGATGGTTATTCTAGCTTATCGTGCATTTCTAGGTTGGTTTCATCATTACCTTTTTTTTTTCCTTGTCATTGAGAACTTATGGCAAGTGTTTTTTTTTAGCTAGCTATGATTTTATTTAGTTTCATCAGTCTATTCCCAAAATCTATTATTTTTAGTAATGTTTTCTTGTCTTTTCATGCAAGATTCTTTTTCTTTTTTGAGCTCTTGATAGAGGCATCATTTTCTTTTATCATTGCCTTTTGTCAACCTATTTTTGGCATGAAATCATTCATTGTCAGACAAGTGCAATATTCTATTTTTTAAATCTCTCTTACTCATTACAAGCTTTATTCAAACTTTTTTTAGAAAAGTTTTTTAACTCTTTTTAGTATATTCTTATCTGCCAGATCTGACCTCTATCATTAATTACTAAGTTTTTTTTAGTTATATCTTTCTTAATGTTTTATTTCAAAAAAAAAAATTCTTTTTGAATCACTTTCCATCGTGAAGGCATATTATGAGAAAAATGGGGAGATCTTTTCTTGCCCCATGACTTTATGTTCTTATTACTTTGAGGTTATATTTTTGAACCAAGGTAAATATTATGACTTTTTATAAATTGTGACTTTCCAAAATATTAAGTATGGAAAGGTGATTATTTTCTTTAACCAATCTATTTTCATATATTTGTTTGAGTATATATGGGGGCCCACATATATGCCTAGATAAATATATAATTTATGACTATAATAATTCAGAAATTAATATATATCTTTGCAAAATACTCATGTTTACCCTCAATGGAGTTTTATACCTGACATCTATATTTAGTTGATCTTCCTTAAATCATTTTACTTAATTGAATTATGAGTAATCTTACTCATTTGCCTTCATTTTGATATTTTGATGTGCCCATAATTGCACTATTATGCATTTATAGCATCATTCTATGCCCATGTTGGCACTTTATGGTTTTATACCATTGATATACATGATTTAAATGATTTTTTTTTTTGAGTTGCATAGGGAGCTTAATATTTTTTCAAGGATAACTATGTAGGTCCCCTCAGTATAACTGGTACATAGTTTCCTTATCTAGCCCATGGAGTATCCCTCCATCCTATATTGGTATGCACTCATTTTATATAGAGTTTCCCTCCATTTGATCCTATCTGTTCCATTTTGATAGGATAATATTTTTATGGAGTTTCCCTCCATGTTGTTCCTCAATGAAGAGGATGTTATTATTGGAGTTTCCCCTCCAAATTCAGATAATTTGATCCAATTTGAAGGCAATATGTTGTTATATCCTCATAATCCATTCTTTTGATTATCCTAACAAATCATGATAATTCTACTTTGATCAGCATCTCTCTCCTTTTTACTTTATTTTCATATATTAATGTGATAATGATCTGCATACATTATTGCTTAGATCATGAGTCATGCATGTTATGGAGGGACACCCCCATTAGCTTGCAGTGGGATGATTCATTAAGTGGACTATCTATATCCATGTGATTGATGCAAGATTGGTGCAAGTATCATTAGTTGGCCTTATCTATGGTCATTTGTGCATTAGTATAATATACTTTTCATGAGAGCATTGATCAAGTTTTTTACTCAATTTGTCCTTGTTGACAATTTTTTTGAGCATATACTTTATCTTGATATCAGGTTATCTCCATTGTTTTGTGGTAACATGTTTTACTCATTGTTTCTCTATGAGAGTTTTATTATCCCTATTCAAAAGGATTTCAAATTTGCATATATGATGGCATTCTACTTGTGGATATTTTTCTTGTTGTTCTTTTTTTCAGGTGATCCATCAAGGAACCTTCTTGGTTTTCCACATATGAAGAGGTGTCTATGCTTCCACTTGATCACATTCAAAGGACTCATGTACTTTTTTTGGATCTACAAATGTTCCATATGGCTTGAAGACAATCAAATTGCTTCATATTGAAGATTAAGTTGCAGATTTTTGTAAATTATGGGTTTAATACCCTTTGATGTAATTATCCCAAGTAAAGATTAAAGGGGGGTGTTAGAAGTTGTAATCTTTCCTTGGTGTGTTTATAAACCAAGGTTAGACCTCCTTTATTCATTATTATAATATATTAGGATATAAGCCAAGGTATCCTAATATATTTGTTTTTTGTCCTTTTTCCACTACATCTTATTTTGTCATCTAGTGGAATATGTGAGGACAAATATATAATGTAATTTCTAATTTTAGATTATTCCTCCTTAAGAGGAATCTCACACTTGGCCTCACACACTTATGAATGGTGGCATTCATAGACATGGGAGTTACATTCCAACTCCTCTCTCTCATCTCTATTTAAGAGATGACCCTCCTCTCTCATTCAACAACAATGAGGTTTCTTCCTCTTCTCAATTATTGTATGAGCATTGCTCTCTATCTCTCTCTCTCTCTCTCTTCTTAGGCTTTTCATGCCTCATTCATAATGTCACAAGGGGTTTTCTTTGCTTTTCCCTTTCCAAATATCTTGTCTCATGGTGTTGGAGCTTGAAGCTTTCTCTCTCCTATTTTATGGTAAGAATTCAACATAAAGCTAATTATTCTATATATATATATATATATATAAAGGGGGTAATCATTTTTCTAGCATCAAGCTATCATTTAATAATTGTAATTGTGTGATTTCATACTATGATATTTTAAGTATATTTATTCAAGTATATATGGGTGCACACATATATACCAAGATAAATATACAAGTTATTATAATTTTCATACCCATGTTTACCCTCAATGGAGTTTTATACCTGATATCTATATTTAATTGATCTTCCTTAAATCATTTTATTTAATTGGATTATGAGTAATCTTACACTATTGCCTTCATTATTTAATGATTTGATTTTATTGATCTATCTACACATGGTTGCAGTTTTATGCTTTTATAGCATCGTTCCATGCCCATGTTGGCACTTTATGGTTTTATACCATTGATATATATGATTTATATGATATTTGTTTTGAGTTGCATAGGGAGCCAATTTTTCAAAGATAACTATGTAGGTCCCCTCAGTATAACTGATACATCGTTTCCTTATCTGGCCCATGGAGTATCCCTCCATCCTATATTGGTATGCACTCATTTTATATGGAGTTTCCCTCCATTTGATCCTATCTGTTCCATTTTGATAGGACAATATTTTTATGGACTTTCCCTCCATGTTGTTCCATTTTTGTTCCTCAATGAAGAGGATGTTATTATTGGAGTTTCCCCTCCAAATTCAGATAATTTGATCCAATTTGAAGGCAATATGTTGTTATATCCTTATAATCCCTTCTTTTGATTATCTTAACAAATCATGATAATTCTATTTTGATCAGCATGTCTCTCCTTTATGTTATTTCCATATATTAATGTGATAATGATCTTCATACATTATTGCTTAGATCATGAGTCATGCATGTTATGGAGGGACGCCCCCATTAGCTTGCAGTAGATGATTCATTAAGTGGACTGTCTATATCCAAATGATTGATGCAATGTTGATGCACATATCATTAGTTGGCCTTGTCTGTGGTCATTTGTGCATTAGTATAATATTATTTTCATGAGAGCATTGATCAATCTTTTTACTCAATTTGTCTTTGTTGACAATTTTTTGAGCATATACTTTATCTTGATATCAGGTTATCTCCATTGTTTTGTGGTAACATGTTTTACTCATTGTTTCTCTATGAGAGTTTTATTATCCTTATTCAAAAAGATTTTAAATTTGCATATATGATGGCATTCTACTTGTGGATATTTGTCTTGTTGTTCTCTTTTTTTTCAAGTGATCCATCAAGGAACCTTCTTGATTTTTCACATATGAAGATGTGTCTATGCTTCCTCATTCAAAGGACTCATGTGCTTCTCTTGGATCTGCAAATGTACCATATGGCTTGAAGACAATCAAATTACTTCATATTGAAGATTAAGTTGCAGATTTTTGTAAAAATTATGGGTTTAATACCCTTTGATGTAATTTCCCCAAGTAAAGATTAAAGGGGGGTGTTAGAAGTTGTAATCTTTCCTTGGTGTGTTTATAAACCAAGGTTAGATCTCCTTTCTTTATTGTTGTAATATATTAGGATATAAGCCAAGGTATCCTAATATATTTCTTTTTTGTCCTTTTTCCACTACATCTTATTTTTTCATCTAGTGGAATATGTGAGGACAAATATTTATTGTAATTTCTAATTTAGATTATTCCTCCTTAAGAGGAGTCTCACACTTGGCCTCACACACTTATGAATGGTGGCATTCATAGACATGGGAGTTACATTCTAACTCCTCTCTCTCATCTCTATTTAAGAGATGACCCCCTTCTCTTATTTAACAATGAGGTTTCTTCCTCTTCTCAATTATTGTATGAGCGATTGCTCTCTCTCTCTGTCTCTCTCTCTGTCTCTCTCTCTCTGTCTCTCTCTCTCTCTCTCTCTCTCTCTCTCTCTCTCTCTCTCTCCCCCTTCTTAGGCTTTTCATGCCTCATTCATAATGTTAAGTATAAAACTTAAAAAAGTTTTAAGTTTTTAAAAAATGGTTCAAAGAAGATATGGATGAAGCCACTGGCGTGGATGGGCAGGCGGCGGTTGACGTGTGTCCTGAACACAGGCCGCGCCTTAGGGTTTACCGTGGGTGAGAAGGGGGCGACAGAAGTGGTGGAAGAAAAATGATAAACAAAAAAATGGCAGAGGTTTATGTGCACGGTAGAGGATGCAGTGTTGAGCACAGGTTGCGCACGATAGCGCTGATAGCATGCGGCGGTGATGCGGCGGCACGCGGTGGCGCTAATGGTGTGTAGCGGCACTGAAGGCTCGCGGCGGCGCAAGGCAGTGCGTGGGTGGCGCACGGGTGGCGCGTCCGCCCAAACAAATGTGAATGCGTTATTTAAAAAAAAAAAAAATTAAATGCAATGTGTATAGATTTATAAGGATTAAAATCCTATGAAAATATCTATGTTCTATGTTTGAAATTTTCAAGAGCATACAACAAATAGATATAGAACAATATATTAGAAGTTTTTTTTAAAGAGAAGGAAATTTTTTTTTAAAGGAGTAAGAAAATTAGAGACTTATTTAAAACTTTACTCATGTAATACTTCTTGTTTTGGTGGCATGCCTTCCAAAACAAGAAAAAAAATTGAAATTTAACAAGAAAACCCTTTGGCGGCAAGCCTTCCAAAGAGGGTTAGTAAAAAAAATATGAAACCTGCATACACAAGATATGTTAAAAAAGAGCTAAAATCACAACACAAACTTCTTCTCTCAATAACGTCTCCAAATAAGGTGTGCTCCAATGAATGGAAACCTTCAACACAAAACTTAAAACAAGGATTAGATAGCCAAGCTCTGATACCATGTAAGAAATGATAATGTTGAGCAAGGAACGAGAAACAATCCAAGTAAGTTAAGTGTGAAACAATGTTACCATAAGATAAGCAAACTCCAAGAGCATACACCAAGATGGTTCAACAATGGAGACAAGGATTTATAAGGGGAAAGCAAAGAAAACCCCTTGTGATTATTATGAATGAAGGCAAATGCCTAGAGAAGAGAGAGAGATAGTGTTGGAGCAAAAGTAGCTCAATACAATAACATCAAGTGCTAAGAGTGTGTTGAAGAAAGAAGAAGCATCTCTTATATAGAGATGAGAGAGGAGTTGTATTTGTAACTCCCATTTCTATGAATGTCACATTCATAATAGGTGTGTGCAAAGTGTCACAATCCTCTTAAGGAGGATAAACTAAATAAAGAAATAAACAAGAGTTGTCCTTACATGTGGAATAAAGGACAAACAATGACATGTCCTCCACATGTGTACAAGAGGAAAAACTACATTTAGGGACCCTTGGAATATCCCAATTAATATATCCAAGGAAAGATTAACTTTCTAACAGAAACAATGAGTGGAGATAGAAAAGAGTTGAAGTGGATTAGGAGCTACTCAGAGTTTTGAATTGCTGAAGAAAAAGGTGACAGAAAAACTAGTGTTGGCACTTCCTAATTTTAACAAAGTGTTCTGGGTGGATTGTGATGCTAGTGTTGTTGGGGCTGTATTGTTGAGGTTGTATTGAGCTAATAAGGTAAACCTATTACCTATTTTAGTGAAAATTTGAATGATACAAAAAAGAAGTATTTTGTTTATGATCAAGAGTTCCATGCAATAGTTTAGGCCTTAAAGAAATGGAGGCATTATTTGGTTCCAAAAGAATTTTTTTTTTTATATGGATCACCAAGCATTACAGTACCTAAATAGCCAAGGTAAATTGAATGAGAGAAATTTGAAATGGGTAGAGTTCATGCAAAGCTATACATTTGTATTAAAACATAGAAGTAGAAGGTCTAATAGTGTTGCAAATGCATTAAGTAGGAGACAATAATTGCTGATAGTTATTCAAGTTGAAGTGGTTGGGTTTGATGAACTCAAGAATTTGTACCCTAAGGATCCTGACTTTGCAAAGGCTGGGAAGGCTTGTAATGAATCTATTACTCTAAACAAGACCAAGTGGCTAGATTACATGATTTAGGATTGTATGTTATATAAGGGAAGTCAATTGCATATTCCAAAGAGTTCCATGAGGGAGAACTTGATCAAGGAGAAGCATAGTGGAGGGATGGTAGGACACTTTAGTCAAGATAAGACCATTTCTATTATTAGATAACATTACTTTGGGCCTCAATTATCACAAGTTGGGAAGAAGTTTGTGCATAATTGTCAAGTATGTCAAATAGCCAAAGGATTTGGTGAAAATACTAGACACTATGATCATCCATTTCCTATTCCATCAAAGTATTGGAAGGACAAAAGTATGGATTTGGTTCATGGATTTCCAAGTACACAAAGGGGTAATGACTCAATATTTGTGGTGGTTGATAGGTTTTCCAAGATGGTACATTTCATTCCATGCCACAAGACTCATGATGAATTGCATATTATAGATTGATTTTTCAAAGAGGTGGTAAGGCTAAATGGTCTCCCAAAAAGTATTGTTTTTGACAAAGATACTAAATTTGTTGGGTATTTATGGAGGACTTTGTGGAAGAAGTTGAATAAAGAATTCAAGTTTAGTTTTGCACATTATTTGCAGACTGATGGAAAAAAAAAAGTAGTGAATAGAAGTTTGGGCAATTTACTGAGCTATTTAGTAGAAGATAGACCCAAGAGATGGGATTTGATTCTACCACAAGCATAATTTTCTGAAAATAATTCTATAAATACAAGTATTGATAGATTACCATTCCAAATTATGTATGGGAGTAGTCTAGGGACTATACCAAAGATGAGGAAGATGGAGCAAGGGGAGAAGACAAGTGTTGAGCTAGAAGACTTTGATGAACATGTCAAGAACCTACATGAGGAGGTGCGAGCATATATTACCAACATGAAACTATAGTATAAGGCTAGGGAAGATCAAAAGATGAGACATCAGGAGTTCCAAGATGGAGATCAAGTTATGGTATATTTGAGAAAGGAATGATTTCTACTGGGTACCAACAACAATCGAAAGATGAAGAAATTTGGCCCCTGCAAAATTTGTTAGAAACATGATTCAAGGAATGCATATGAGGTGGAGTTTTCGGATGGGATTCACATTTCTCCTATTTTCAATATTCCATACTTAACAGAATATCATGATGATGGTGTAGATGAGGAGTTGATTTTGGAGCCATGTCTAATTCCTACTTTTGTGAAGGAAGAGATTGAAGAAACTTTGGACAGTTGTGTGGGATAGAGTACCAGAAATAGGTTGTATAAAGAATACCTAGTGAAGTGGAAAGGACAACCAATAGAAGACTCAACTTGGGTATCCACAATGAAGGTTTCTCATTTGTGTTTTCCTCTACCAAATATAAAGTGACAGAATTACTTTTCAATCTACCCTAGCTATCTAATGTAGGAGCATCCAGTAGTCTAAGGGTAATCCTGTATCACCCAAAAATATTCTTAGTGTTTTTTTTAAATTTGTTTTAATTTTTGGATATACTTTTGAGTCAAATAGATATATCGACACTCATAGTTCCACTATTGGTTTTCTGGGTTAGACTTTTTGAGCCCCTTGGGATACATACCAATGTATAAAATAGGTTATTTTGTAATTGAGCCATAATTATGATGAGTTATAGGGTGTATGTTAGAGGGATTATTATACTTGTAATTTAAAGCTCCCCAAAAAAAGAATGAAGTAAAAAGGCCTTACGGTTTAAGAGTTATTGCAGTTTTAAGTTGCTCGAAAACCTCCTAAGAGCACTTCAAAGTTAGATTGAGGCACTAAATGGCCTTTTATGGGCCCAAAAAATGGGAGATGAGAAAAGCTAGTCCATTGGGCTATAGAGTTCTTGAAGAGCTTTCCAAAAATGTAAGCAATTCATCAATCAAAGTCCTTGATCAAAAGTTATGCCTCCCAGAAGTTGGACTGCCATTTCTAGATTCTTCTAATTTTACACCAACTTTTGATGAGTTTTCTAGAGCCTTCTATTTTGGTGGTGGATGCCAAATGGCATATTCTAAAATGTATTCCTAACCATAAACCTAATTTTGGTTACTTAATGATATTTTGGGCATTGTAAAGGCAGTTATTGGTGAAGTTTGGGAGAAGGTACTATGAGAAGGGTTTTCTCTAGAATCCAAAAACATTGTAAGTCCATAGGGAATGTTGTGGAGTCTATTTTTGTTGTATTGGATGTAATAGCAGATCACTTCTAATAATAATATTCCCTTTTTCTTGTTGTGTTCATTTTTTTTCATTGGTCATGTCCTCATTAGTACAATGTAATAAATAATAGCTAAATCCTTCCACATTTTCATATTCTGCCATGACTACAAAAACTATGCCTACACAAAGTACATGTATATAAATTCCATGTGTCATATATGATTATATATATATATTAAATAAATTAACCAAATTTGTGAAATAAATACACTTGTACATATACATACATAACAACTCTAATCAATCTTAAAAAATGGTCTTAATCACTAGAAATCAATGGAATATCATCATAGTTTTTATCCTCAAGCTCATTCATATTAATAACATCTAGTGGCACCAAAGTCCATTCACCCAAATATCCACGTTCTTGATTAATGCAACCATTGTAATTTTTATCAATGAAGTCAAGACAAATAAATGAGCATTCTCTTATGTACAATGACTAGACATTATTGTTTGTACTCATAACTGAATGCAAAGATCATGTCTTCTCTACCCTCTTGGATGCATCCATTGATCTTGTATCAACACTTGAATGCAAGGTCCATATAATCATAGAAAAAATGAGTTCTAAACATGTACGTACATAATTTAGTTATCATGTAATGTATTAAATATAAATTTGATTTAATTATAATATTCAAATTAATTTAAACTTGACACCTCCCAAAACACTCTAAATGGTATGATTCGATTCACTTTTGATTAGGTGTTATCTACATTTGTTGGCATAGTAAAATCTATTTTGCACCACTCAACTACATCATGAGCATTATTAATGTGATATCCTTTATAGTCCATTTGATACTTTCTCTAAAACATTTGCTACAAGCTCTTGTAGCATTATGCTCATTCTTTCCATGTCCACTCTCGAAAAAACTCCAAATGTGTGGTATATTAAAGTATCAATGATATTTACATAATGCATAAAATGGTCTATCTAATTTAAATTGTATTGCACATCCATTTGGCCATACAATTTTTTTTTCCATTTTCATGCATTTTTTTTTTCAAAAATTCAAAAATGTCTTAAAACAATGTTCCACAAAATGTATGTCGTGTTCTTTGTCATCAATAATGTAAAAGTGATACTCTTTTTTAGTGGCTCGTGCTTGATCTTAACTTTCCATACCATCCAAATCAATTTGTCCATGTCAATAAGACACTTGAACCATAATAGTAACCTTCTCTATATAGTAATATTGTGCTTGAAGTTGTTTTTGAGAAATGAAAGTGTAATTCTTCACAAAATCAACAATGGATAAAATTGTTCTAAGTGGAAAAGTTTGTCTTGGTGTTTCAAAATGTTCTACTTGCCACTTAGGTAAAAATGCATGACATATATATGGTTGAATCAATTTATGAAAATTTGACATTATTCTATAGTAGGTATGCCATCCTCTACATTTCCCAACTGTTGGTCTGACTTTTTGTGCAACAGAAGTTTTTGTTAAATTATACAAAAGTCAGAAATATATTTTGAAACATAGGTTTTCTAGGTAATCTATCCATAAGAAAAAACTCACGAAAACCCTACATTCTATCTATTCGTTAATTGTCGGGCACGAAACTTTTAAATTTTCAAATGAGAAGAATATTCTGTCCATTCTAAATTTTTTGTTTCCCCGAGATTCCGTTTTTCTAAATTGTTCTAACCGTCAGATCCAAGCAGATCTACCGCTATCGTTACCTCGCTATAAAAAATTGCATGCTTTTTAAGCCATGCAAGGTAGTGAGTGCTGAGTTTTTTTTTACAAGGCGGGACCGCAAAGTGAAGATACGGTGGTCGGATATTGGTTTTCTGAATGATTTATTGTGCAGGTACACATTGCAACTACCATCCAAACAGGAAAAGGGACCCAGTAAAATATCTAAAAATGGAGCCAGAATGATGATTTTTCCGACGCTTCGCCACCTCGCTATCAGAAAAATTAGACACTTCGCCGTTAGCGAAGTAGCGAGGTCCCGTAAAGTCTGAAGGGGTGGTGATGTTACATTTTGCTGGTGCCTCAACTTCACTAGTTGGCGTGACAAGTCATAAATGCCGTTGTCAGAGGCAGTTTAAGTAACAACAATTATTATCTTCTGCCCCTTGCATTTTTCAGTACGAAATTATTCAAAATGTCGGATCTTGCTACCTCGCTATCGGAAAAATCAGATATTTCACCGTTAATGAAGTAGCGAGGCCGCATAAAAAAGAAATATTGGCAGTGACCTTTGGTGACATGAAATGATACTTAGGACTACAATAAAGTTTTGACAGGCGCCAGCTATGCAGAGATCTTTGTTTTCATTAATGCCTTTCTGTTCGAATAAGCAAAGAGATCCTGAACGTCAGCTTGGAATGGAATCAATGGTCCTCACTACCTCGCTATGCAAAATTGCATATTCTTTAAGCCATGCGACATAGCGAGTATGAATCAGAAGACCCTGCACAGTTTCCTCACCCTTGATTGAGTATGTGATCAACGACTGTCGCTTTCTCGCTATGAAGAGTTGCAAGGGAGATAATTATAGAGACATAGTGAATAGGGCCCACCACCTTCTTTTCGAGGAAACCTAATGGTATATCATTTGATTGATTCCGAATCAGATCGACAGTTGTCGCTGCTTCGCTATGGCAAGATGCTTGTTTTTTATGCATAACGAAGTAGCGACATGCTGACACGTGTCCTCAAATGTCAGTAGGTCCAGATACAAGCGCCATCAAGGAAAGAATGATACACATGGTAATTTTTCATTGGGTAAAGTGACCAACATGTCAAATGCAACTCCTAGTTGTTCTTTCCATATCATATGATCGTAGGATCCTTAAAGATCGACGGCGCAGTTTTAAACACAAAATGTAGTGCCGCTCCTTGTATTAATTAGACATGAAAGCATCATCTGTGAGAAAAAATAGAGTATAATACAGAGAGTTTTCATCAGTTTCATCTCATGCAAGCAAAGATTTGAAGCCATCCTTGTGCAGAAGCAATTACTGAAGGAAAGCGTGCCAAAGTCTGGTAGAAATTCTGAAGTTGTTTGTTCGCAGAAAGTTTGCTAAAATACAGAGGAAAAGAAAGACAAAATTCAAGTAAGTAATACTACCATAATCCTTGTAGGATTTCCAGTTCTGTGAAAAATAAGTCCAAGATGCCTCCAAAGAAGGGATTTTCAGGTGCAGTAAATTATTTGGATAGGAATGTGCATGATGATTTGCTTGAGTTGCTTCCTGAGTCTACTGTAGAGACATCACAAGTTAAGAGGTTAACCTCATTGAACCTTAGGCTAAGGGCAGCTGATGGACTCTATGATAAGGGTAATTGGGTTCAGGATGCTCAGACTTCTCAAACTGGTTTGAGTCTATTCAAAAAATGGTTTGCAGAGAGGAAATTATATGCCCCTCATGCCAATATATGGAATTTTGACCTTGGAAAGCTTGTTGTTCCCAGTGTGTTTATGGATTATGACCTGCTTGAAACTATAGCGAAAAGCTATGATCTAGCCACTAAGGTAGTGAGAAGAATGGATGGTGAGGTTTTAATTACCATCAGTCTAGAAGAAATTAGGAAGGTTTTCGGTCTGGGACCTATCACCATGTATCATGTGCCCATTAATTTGATAGAGTTAGAAAAAGAATATATGTCCAAAAGGGATATAGTTAGACAAGGTGCATTGAAAACCCACATAGGTAAGATTGGAAATCTACCAGCAATAACATCATCTTCTAAAGAACCTTTCAAGAAATCATGCTTTAATGCTAGGGTAGTAGAAGTACACAGGACCCTGTGCAGAGTCTTCAGAGAGGGCGAAGAAGATTTTATTCTAGTGAGCTTCATGTATATGATCGCCCAAATCTCTTCTTTCGGTGTAGAAATAATTTTTGCTTTTGCATCTTACCTGGCTAATGAAATTCACAATGGATTGGTGGGGATTGCAAAGGGCAAGGTGGAATAGGTCTGGGGTCAGTATTCCCTATTGATGCATATGTTTCTTTTTAAGGGGGCTACATTTTTCACTAAAGAAATGGTTTTAAATAGGGAACAAGAGGGGGAGGCACTACCAGTTCAATTGTAGAGTGCAGACATGACTTGGGAGGCAGAAAATGCTAGTTCTGTCAGATTTGATAGGCATTTTGCTTCTAAAATAAGATGCCTCATATTGAGTGATAATCCCAAAATTCCTAAAGCACTAATGCATCTTGTTAGGCCTATGGATAGACCCCATAGTTTAAAAGTGTCACATAATTGGGGAGATATCATTCCATATCCAATCTCAACTGTCATTAGGGTCTATGGTTTCAAAGGGACACCCCATGTACTACCCTATCAGGTACCCTTAAAGGTAGGGGTAGCTGAATTTTTATGGCAGTTGGGAGGAGTGGAGGAAACCTTTTTGCACAAAAGAGGAACAGGATCAATTTTTCCTACTTGCACTATAGCTCATCAGTTTGTAATCACTAAAGAAGGATGGATCTTCCTCTACAAATTTTTGGATTGGTATAAGATGGCAGTATCCCATGCACATTTTTGTGACACAGAAGATTTCTTTAATTCTGCTCCTAGACATAGAATCAAACTTCGTCCAAGTCAGCATGAATTTTATTTCCCTGAAGATATAATAAGGAATGAATATTCTCTCCAGGAACAAGAAACAAAGAAAGAAAAATGGAGAGTCTATTCAAAAGTTTTGGAATTCATTAATTGTTTTGACAAAGATTACAATCCTCTTAATAATGCTGCAAATAATGCAGATAGGATAAATAAACTCATGAGTACATTTTTAGAAATAATGGAGGTAATGAATGAAAAGAAACAACATTTTATTGATTCTTTTCCAGATAAAGCCAGAGAAGTTATAAGGAAATTGGGTTTCACCCCTAACATAGGAGTAGGTCCACTGGTTGTCCGAAAGAGGACAGGATATACTGTTATTCGGGAGCAGATGCCCATGGTAAACAAAGAAAAATAGGCAATTGAATCTACTAGTACTGTCCTTGAAGAAAGACCCCCTGAACCTTCTCCCAAAAGAAGAAAAATAATAAGGGAAGAAGAATCCCATGATGAAGGTTACTCACCTTCCCAAACTCCAATGAGAATTGAGGAAGAGCAGCTCACCAATGAGCAAATCGAACAAATGGGGTCGCAAGGAGGAGTTTTTGTCACTCAAGCAGAAATTGATGAAGGGAACTCCCAGGAGCCTCCTATGCCAAGTTTTGAATTGAATGTAGCAGATTTCAGAGGAAGGGAATTAGACCCTATTTTGGAGTAGGCCAGTCAACAATTTGTGTCTGATAACAGTTTTGTTAAATCTAGGGCTTTTCATCAGTTTGCATGGAGGGCAAACATGCACATTTTTTAACAAAGGTGTAGGGATATGAAAGCAGAACATCCAGAAATGGATGAAGACTCCATTCAGAATCAAATAAAAGAACAAATGATACAGGAATTCCAAAATATAACCCCTGATGAGGGTAGACAGATGGTGAAGAATGCAAATATTTTATTATTGCCCAATTGGGATATTGTTGATGCATTAATTTTTAATTCTGTATCAAATAATTTAGGATTGCAGGATCCAGATAAAAAAGTATTCTTAGGGACAACATTCAGTAATGATCAAGCTGCCCTTGTTATGTGGTCATTAAGCAGAGGATCCAAGACTACTCCATTACAGCCTGATGATTCAGGACTAACAGGCAATATCATTGTGAGGAGGGTCGCTGATACTTCAAATGTACAGGCAGCCTACATGAATGTAGACTATTCTAAATTTTCCTTGGCCACTACAGAGAGAGAAGAAAAGGAAATGACTAATTTGCAGAATAAGTATGAAATAGTGGTGGATGCCTACAATCAAGAAGTAAAAAAGAGAATTGAGCTGGAAAATAGGGTATCTCAATTAGAGAAGATACTTGGGAAAAGAAAGGTGGGAGAATCTAGTGTGCCTAGAATTATGTACCCTCCATAGTCATTTGTTGGATCAACCCCTATCATTCAAATACCTGACACCCCTGAAAGGCCACAATTCTATACTGCAGAGGAATTTGAAGAAGAAAAAATAAAGTTGCATGAGTTGCAGATAAAATTGAGAAATCAATATGAAGAAAAGTTAAAGTAGGGTGTAATATATTTGAGGGATAAAATACAATGGCCAACTTTTTATGAGAAGTTGACAAGAATTATAACCTTTTGGATGAGTTGAATAAAGAAAAGGATAGACTGACTTCCCTAGTGCAGAAATGGAGGGAGAGAAATAATGATATTACAATCATATGTATATTTGCAGTCCAAATGCCTTATCACCAAGTTGAGAAGATTTTTGATTTGTTAAATAAGCTAGAAAATTTAGGTGATAAAAGAGATTCTTTACAGAGAAGATTGACACTCTGTTTTTCCAAATATATTGCTGAAAAATTCACCCTATTTTCTTGTGCTTTAGAATCCGTTGATACATTAAAGGTAAAGGAAAAATGGAACAGGGAGATAGATGAGTTATTCAATGAAAGAATAATAAACATTATGAGTGAGGCTGGCCACTCGTTCTGGCCAAATACAAGTGAAGAGCTAGTAAAAATACAGTTGTTTTATACTGCTATGAAGAAAGAATTTGATGATTTAGAAGAAAGTGCAATTTCTTTAATAAAGATACAAAGAGAAGCTCTAAGTTTTGATTGGCCAGAGGATGATGTTTTTAATAAATGGAAAAGTCAGTTTCTAGAACAAATCTCAGAAGATGATGAGGAAGAAGGTGAAAAAGTAACAATCACCCCCGAAGTTAATACTGAGGACACAGAAACTCCCCAGGTTGAAGTAAATTTATAGATAAATGAAGAAAACACATCACTTTCAAACCTCATGGCTACTTACTCCGAGGATGAAGATTGATTGTATGATCAGATTGTTTTTATTTGTATCTCAACAAATAAGAAGCATAACAGAAAGGGACCCAACAAGAATTGTTTGTTGTAATTAACCTTTCTGTTATTTTGTTCCTGTCTTTAGAAGGACACCTGTTATTTGTTTAGCCTGAAGCTTGTTGCATCTCACACTATTTAAGTGAGATCCAAAGGCTAAAGAAAGGTCTAAATTCTTTTTCTTCTAAGTATTGTGCTTAGTCCAGTTTTTGGTCCAAATTTTGAAGGCAATTTTGTAATGTGTTTCTCTATCAAATGTTCTGAAAATACATGAAGATGGAATGAACTATGTTTATTTCTGAAGGATTTTCTAAGTTTATTGTAAAAGATGTACCATTTTCAAAGGAAATGAATACAAACTATGAACTGTCCCCATATCAATTCTTTCTGAATTTTGTCTCCTGCTCAATACTTAGCTACCTTGATGTTGTATGAGTAAAAGCCTGTGCAATTGAATGCAATCTAGTTAGGTTGTATATCCATCTATCATTGTTGTTAATTCAATGGATTAAGTAAAAGCTTTGATGAATGTGATAAGATTCCTTAAGTATTGAAAAAGATTTTGAATGATAAATTCTGAAAAGAACTGCTGATACAATTTGTTGTAAGGCAACAAATTAGATCTTAAATTTTGCTATAGACTCTGAAACCCCAATGGATTAGGCACTGATCAAGTTATTTCAGCTGAAAGAGAAGTATCTTACAAATGGTTTTTCAAATACATCATCAAATCAAATTTTACTTTTATTTCCTGAAGATCTTCAAAGTTGGCTAGCACTTGTCTACATGAAATCTTTTTAGCTTCAGTTAGCCATTGTTGTTAAAAATGTCTGCAGATCTATAGAAGATTTCTTGGCCATATCTGTTTATGGGATGTGTTTTGGAAAGTTACTAAGAATTATGTATGTATGTACTATCATTCTGGTATTAAGCTTTCTGTCGCTTAGTAGTATTAGTACTTTTTAAAACACCAACAAAATGGCGACTATGCTGGGGACTTGTCCAAAACCTCTGTGAAAAGTACTACAGTTTCTTTGGTCCTGATGTGTACATGTATGTCATGTGATCTATTTATTGCCCATGGTTATAAGAGAATATTTTAGTATCAAACTTTGAGAATTTAAAGAAGATTGAGCCCAAGTACCATTGCTACACACTGACGTATCCAGCCTATCCAAGTGTCTTATCTAAACAAGAAAGAGTTGCAGTCTTACGACATCAATGATTGGTCTGTCTGTGCCGTATATTTTTGTTCCTACTTGTGTGTTAGTTTCTTTTGATCAGCTAAAATTCTTATTATATATTTTCCTAAAATAGGGTGGCGACTCAGTCAAGGTTTTGAAGCTAGTGCTTATGATAAGAAAAGGTAAATATGGCTGACAAGATGAAAAATACAAGAGCTTACATGAGAGCCAATCCTGATGTATCAATGTATACTAATTTATCCCAAGGTGGTAGGAAGAACCAAAATAAGAAAAAGACAGATCCAAATCCTACTTGGAAACCTAAAGGTAATGCATCTGTCAATTCCCATTATCAACTAGTAATAGGAAGAGAGTCTTCTTCGCTTAGCTCTGAATCCGAAACTACAAGACTCTTAGGAGGCATTTTCAGTACCCCATTACCAGATGAGAGAGTTTTTCAAGACAAGGACGTATCTACTATGGGAATTGCTTCATTAAGACTAGATCCTGTAGCCGATGTAAATTATAGACTAGGATTTAGGAGTTCATCTGATAATCCTTTTAATCCCAGAGCAGCCCCATATGTAGAAGCAAACCTAATAGATCTGGATGACCCTGCTGATTTCGAGGCAACTTCTGTAGATCCTAAAGAAGTGCACTCTGAGATAGAATATTTGAAAAAATGGATTGCTGAGGAAGAAGCTAAACACATTCGTCTTGAAAAATAAGAGGAGCAGGCCACCTTAGATGCCATAATAGAAAGAGATACTCTATTAAGAAGGATGGCTGCTTTAAAAGAGAAAAATAAAAAATTAGAAGAGAATACCACGACTCTCCATAAGGATGTTTTTGGAGATATTGATAATCTGAGAGCTAAAGTGCAAGAACAGGAGAAACACCTAAATCGAAGGCAAGAACCAGTTATTGCTCAAGTTCAAGCCTATAAAACTGTTCAAGTTGATCCTGTAGAGCCCACTGCAAAAGCTCCAAACAAAGGGAAAGGCAAGGCTATATGAATCCAAATAAATGAGCCTCAAGCTATACTAAGCAAACCTATATAACCCTCCATGATGAAGTTAGATCTAGATCTTGAGAAGGCTCGAAAAGAGAGGGAAGATCTTGCAAAATAGCTTGAGAAGGTCGAGAATGAAGCTCAAGCTGCAGAAACTAGAAGGAAAATCCAATTCATCAAGTCTAATTTTGTATTAGCTTCATGGCCCAATCTGTCTATCCCACCTATAAATACCATACCAGTTAGTGCTCTCACAATTTCAACTCATGGAATACTCCAACCTGCCCCTACCCCATCCTCAAATGTTGGCACCCAAGTCCCATTTGTCCCACCAAAATAGTCCCAAGCTGCTCCCCTGAGTGAAGCTAATATAGCTAGCACCTCAAATGTTCCTAGTTTCCAGAAGAAACCTATATACCTGGAAAAGTACAGACATATTTTATTTGTTGGTATTCCTGGTGCCCCCCATCCCATATCTTTTGATTTAAGGGATAAAGTGGTTAAGTTTTCTAGAAATAATGCTATTACCGTTGAAGAACATTTGAGGACTTTCATTGACATGTTGAATGATTATGAAGTTGAACATGAAGACATGGTAATGAAATTGTTTGTGCATTCATTAACAGAGGATGCAAGGGATTGGTTCAGGAGGTTGCCTGATGACAGTATTACCTCATGGAGTGATATGGAAAAGTTGTTTAAAGAGCAGTATGGAGACAATACCAATGCAGGATTCATGTTGAATGAGTTCAACAATATCAAGAAGAATCCACATGAGTCCACATTTGATTTCAAAGTGAGATTCCAAAAGGGTATGTACAAACTTTTTCAATTCATGAGGTTAAATGAAGATGTCTGTCTTACAACTTATTTCAATGCTTTTGATAGTAAAATGGCTTATCAATTGAGGGATAAAGATCATAAGACTTTGAGAGATGCCTATCGAGTTGCTGTAAATATAGAGAATAATAGAAAGGCATCTGGCAAACTAGGTAGAAGGGATGATCCTAAGCTTTTTAATGCTAGAAAAAATAATAAAAAGGAGGGTGACAAAACTCCTATAGGAAAAAAGCCCGAAGAACCTACTATAGGCTAGGTCTTAGAAATTCTTAAGAAGATGAATCCCACTAGTTTCAATAAGCCAAATATTGCTAAAAGACCCCCTGTAAATAACAACAACCTCAATAGACAGCCTAGGATGCAGAATTACCCCTATACCACTCAGTGGAAAGATGGTAAACCAGTTCCTAACCAGACCCAAAATGTGAAGGACAAGGGTACTCCAGACCCTCTGCAATGGAACATTGTAAATATGAATGATGATGTACCATGGTGCATTATATGCCAATCACCTCATTCTGCCAATTATTGTGATGTTGCTCAGTCATTTGCCCAAGCCCAAGAAGTGCAAGCTGAAGAAGAAACTAAAGATAAGAGCCATGATGATATAAGCTGCAATATGGTGAGCATGTATGATGATTTGATAGACTCTAATTCAGAAGAGCCTGAAAATGATGTCACTAGCCAAAGAATTTCTTACCAGCTACATCATCAACAAGTACTCTCAGATGATGAAGGGTATGATGCAGATAAGGTATGCAATACATTTTCTGATGTGGGTCTCACAAGTCTAAGAATGCCCTCCAAGGAGGAAATTGACAGAATTACAGCCGAAATGATTTCACAAGTTCATAGCAATTATAATTTGAGAAATAGAGCAATAAGAAATGATGCAGGAAAGCCATCTAGTGTCTTCATCAAAGACATCACTCATAAGATAAATGATGAAGACAAAAAAGTCCATGTAGATGTGCCTAAAATCAAGGAGAACAAGGGTAAGAAATGGGAACCAATGAAGAAGGTTCAATTTTAGGTAAATGAAGCAAAAAAACTAGTTGTGCAATCGAAGAAATCAGAATCAGATGTTGTAAAGAAAAATGTGGTGCCTACTGCTCAAAAGACTCCGACTCTAGGTACTATTGTAAAACCTACTGTGGTTGAACCTGTTGATATGATATCCATGTTATCTCAAATTACTGTAAAAGTGCCCCTGTCTAAACTTTTTAGAATTGAAGAACATAAGAATAAGGCATTGTCATGGTTGGGTGGAATAGCAAACAATAATATTATTGTTGACCAAAATATGCCCCAACAGACCCCATTAGTAATAGAGGATAGTGGTATCATATCCCAGATTCCTCAAATTTTCCTAGATGATTCCTCAGTGGCATTCATAGAAGATATTGATCCTTTTTTCCTCAGTCTAATCATAAAAGGGAAAACCTTAAAAAATTGCATGATAGACTCAGGAGCTTCCAACACTATAATGCCTTTCAAGGTAATGGAAGCCTTAGGATTGAAGGTAGATACCAAGCAAGGTAGATGTAGAGGGATGGATGCTAGAGAAGTCCCAGTCATAGGTACTATAAATGCCCTTCCATTCAGATTGGCTGCGTATCCTGAAGTAGAATTAACCATGTCTGTCCTTGTGGTAGATATACGTCCACATTACGAAATGTTACTCTCTAGAAAATGGAGTGCAGCCATGGGGGGAAGTCTACAATGTGATCTAACTTATGCCACTTTCCATATAGAGGACAAAGCTGTCAGGGTAAACAAGGAACCAAGGGTTAACCACATCTTAGGTGAAGAAATTGACAAAGATACTACTTGTTTCCTAGATACTGGGATTAATGCTTTTAGGGCTGAATTAATTATTTAGGAAGTTGAAAATTGACCTGCTATCATCGAAAATGAGGTTGAATGTTGCATGAATTCACCAAAATTAAGGACAATGTTCTTTGATGGGGCTAGTTCTAAAGAGGGTGCAGGGGCAGGTGTAGTTTTCGTGTCCCTTGAAAATAATACTTTTAGGTATTCATTCACCTTGAAATTTGCCTGCACTAATAATATTGCAGAGTATGAAGCATTGCTGCTAGGGCTCAAAGTTTCTATACATCATAAGATTAAGAAATTATATATCATAGGGGATTCTGAACTAATTATTTCTCAGATCAAAGGAACCTATTCATCAAAAAATAGGAGACTGAAACAATATAGAAATGTGGTTTGGGATCAGATAGAATTCTTTAATGCATTTGGGATTGCATGGAGAGATAGAACACAAAATAAGATGGCTGATCTGTTGGCAAATGTAGCCATCAAGCCAAGAGAAAAATCAGTTGCAGGAATCTCCCAGATTGAAGTGCAAAATAGGCCTTCCATACCTGACAACATTGAAAATTGGCAGGTTTTTGAAGATGATAAGGATATTACAAATTTTTTGTTAAATGAAGACAAGTATCACGGTCAAGAGATGGATTGTAGTGGACTGATTGAAACCATAAATGGGAAGGAAACCATTTTTGGTCAAGAAATAATGCAATTAAAAATAAATAAGGTGCCAAAGGGGTTAGTAGTCTTGGAAAATATTTTTGATAATCAAGACAGAGTAAAATCCGGAGTAAATGACCCCAAACCCCAGGAGTTAGAAGAAATAAACTTGGGTACTGATGAAGTTCCTAAAAGGGTTTATATTGGTCAACATTTGCCTATTGAAATCAGGAAAACATTGATTGACCTACTTAGAAAATAAAGACATGTTTTTGCTTGGTCATATGATGACCTTAAGGCTTACAGGGAGGATTTTTCCAGCATGTCATACCATTGAAGGAAAATGTAAAACCGTTTAGGCAAAAACAGAGACCAATCAATCTTACCCTTGCCCCAAAAATGCAAGAAGAACTGAAAAAACTGAGAGATGGTGGAATAATCAAACCAATCAGGCATTCCACCTAGGTTTCAAACATGGTTCCTGTTAGGAAGAAGAATGGAGATATTAGGCTTTGTCTTGATTTTAGAAATTTAAACACTGCATCTCTGAAAGACAATTATGGCTTACCCAATATGGAAGCCATGTTACAACAAGTGACTGGCTCTGAATTGATGCCAATGATGGATGGCTTTTCTGGATATAATCAAGTTCTAGTAAAAGAAAGTGAACAGTTCAAGACATCCTTCACAACCCCTTGGGGAACATATGTGTATGTGAGGATGCCTTTTCACTTGATTAATGCAGGAGCTACTTTCCAAAGAGCCATGGATGTAGCATTTCATGAGTATATTGACAAATTTATGGTTGTGTACCAAGATGATCTTACAACGTATTCTAACAAGGCTGAAGATCACTGCAAACACTTGGAAAAAATCTTTATAAAAGCCCTGGAATATGGGGTATCTTTAAACTCAAAGAAATGCACATTCGGGGTCACAGAAGGAAAGTTATTAGGACACATAGTGTCTAAGGATGGGGTAAAAATAGATCCTGAGAGGGTAGTAGCTATTGAAAAAGTGCCCAAACCAAAAAATGTGAAAGGAATTCAGTCCTTTTTTGGCCAGGTCAATTTTCTAAGGAGATTTGTTACAAATTTTTCTGAAATCAGTAGACCCATCTCAAAGATGCTCAAATAAGGAGTTGTTATAGATTGGAATGTTGAACCCTCACAAGCATTCCAAGATATAAAAATTGCAATAAAGAATGCTCCAGTATTGAGGACCCCAGATTATGCAAAGCCCATGCATATTTTCTCTTTTGCATCATTCCATACTATAGTTGCAGTCTTATTACAAAAAAATCAAGAAGGATATGAGCAGTCTATTGCCTTTTTTAGCAAATCCTTACAGCCTGCTGAACTGAAGTATGAAATAAATGAAAAGCAAGCATATGCTTTGGTAAAGGTTGTAAAAGCTTTCAGAAGTGATTTGGTGGGTGCTGTTGTTGTCACTTTTGTACCTAGTGCTGCAATCAAGGATATATTCTCTCAGCAAGAAGTGTCAGGCAGGAGATGTAGATGGATCAATAGAATCCAGGAATTTAACATTGATATACAAATAACAAAACTAGTAAGAGGTCAAGGTTTGGCCAAACTCATGGCTCAAACTAATCTAGAGGCAAATCAGATAAATCTGGTAAATGATGATCTCAGAACTAACTTATGCGACATGGACCACTGTGATTGGTACACCAATGTCATATATTATTTGCAACATATGGAAGCACCTCCTCATCTACCTGAAAATGAAAAAAGGAATACTAAATTGCAAGCCATCAGGTACATAATTGTCCAAAATAATTTATGGTGGAGAAATTTTGAGGGAATCCTATTGAAATGCGTGGATAAAGAAAAGGCAACAGAGGTTTTGAAAGAAATGCATGCTAGAGTATGTGGAGGACACTACATGCCCAAAACTACTGCACATAAGATAATGAGGGCTGGATTCTGGTGGCCTTCTTTGTTTAAGGATACTCAAGTTATGGTTAGAAAATGTGATCCTTGTCAGAGGTTTGCTGGAAAGCTTAAATTCTCAGGAAATACTCCATTGAGACCAGTTGAAACTCAAGCACCTTTTCAATAATGGGGTTTGGACTTCATAGGAGATATTTTCCCCAAGTCTAGCACTGGCTATTCTTGGATTCTGGTTGCTACTGACTACTTTACAAAGTGAGTGGAGGCTATCCCCACAAGAAATGCGACAAGTAAGTTGGTAAATAATTTCCTATTGAATAATATTATTTCTAGGTTTGGATGTCCGCAAAGAATTGTCATAGATAATGCTATGTGTTTCAGATCTGAGGAGTTCATCAAATTTTGTGATAAATATGGAATGACAAGATCATCATCTGCTCCATATCATCCACAAGGGAATGGACAAGCTAAGTCCACAAATAAGAGCCTGTTGAAGGTCATTAAGAGAACCTTGGATGATAATAAAAAGGCATGGGATTCCAAGTTACAGTTGGCAATATGGGCTGACAGAGTAACTATAAAGAAAGCAATTGGTGTAGCTTCATTTGATCTAGTGTATGGAATTCAATCCAGAATGCCTCAGAACAACTTGATGGGACTATACAATTACATCCAGTTATATGATGAAGATACTACAGATGAAATGCAAGAAATAATGGATGAATTGGTAGGATTGACCAAAACCAGAAGAGAAGCATCTTTGAGGAACCAAAAGTTGCAATTGCAAGTCAAAACACTTTATGACAAAAGAACTGTAAGTAGAAAATTTGAAAATGGAGACCTAGTCTTGATGTGGAATGCCATAATTGAAGATAAAGGAAAACATGGCAAATTTGATCCTATTTGGTTAGGCCCATATCTCATTGAGAATACTTGGGGTGAAGATTCTTATATAATCAAAGATACATCTGACAATATTCTTGAATTGCCAGTTCATGGATGGTTCTTGAAGAGGTATTTTTCTTGAAAAATACTTATTTTCTTCCATGAATAGTAGTTTTAGGGTTCCTGTCATTTTTTTGTCTTTGTAAATCTTTGTAAGTATCTTCGTGCAGTCTGGTTCCTTGTTTTTTGTGTGTTGCTTTGTGCTCTCTGAAGAAGTTGTCATCTTGCCAAATGTGTGGTCTGCTCTCCCATAGATTCTGAATTTCTTGCATAGACTCAGGTAGTCTATCATCCCCGGACAGAGCCACTGTTGGTCTAACTTTTTGTGCAACAGAAGTTTTTGTTAAATTATAGAAAAGTCAAAAATTTATTTTGAAACATAGGTTTTCTAGGTAATCTATCCATAAGAAAAAACTCATGAAAAACCTACGTTCTATCTCTTCATTAATTGTCGGGCGCGAAACTTTTAAATTTTCAAATGAGAAGAATATTCTATCCATTCTAAATTTTCTGTTTCCCTGAGATTCCCTTTTTCTAAATCATTCTAACCGTCAGATCCAAGCAGATCTACCGCTATCGTTACCTCGCTATAAAAAATTGCATGCTTTTTAAGCCATGCGAGTTAGCGAGTGCTGAGTTTTTTTTTACAAGGCAGGACCACAAAGTGAAGATACGGTGGTCGGATATTGGTTTTTTGAATGATTTATTGTGCAGGTACATGTTGTAACTACCATCCAAACAGGAAAAGGGACCCATTAAAATAGCTGAAAATGGAGCCGGAATGATGATTTTTTCGGTGCTTCGCCATCTCGCTATCAAAAAAATTAGACACTTTGCCGTTAGCAAAGTAGCGAGGTCCCATAAAGTCTGAAGGGGTGGTGACGTTACATTTTTCCGGTGCCTCGACTTCACCAGGTGGCGTGACAAGTCATAAATGCCATTGTCAGAAGCAGTTTAAGTAACAGTAATTATTATCTTCTGCCCCTTGCATTTTCCAGTACGAAATTCTTCAAAACATCGGATCTCGCTACCTCACTATCAAAAAAATTAGATACTTCACCGTTAGCAAAGTAGCGAGGCCCCGTGAAAAAGAAAGATCGGCGGCAACCTTTGGGGATGTGGAATGATACTTAGGACTACAATAAAGTTTTGACAGGTGCCAGCTATGCAGAGATCTTTGTTTTCATTAGTGCCTTTCTGTCTGAATAAGCAAAGAGATCATGAATGTCAGCTTGGAATGGAATCAACGGTCCTCACTACCTCGCTATGCAAAATTGCATATTCTTTAAGCCATGTGACATAGCGAGTATGAATCAGAAGACCCTACGCAGTTTCTTCACCCTTGAATGAGTATGTGATCAACGGCTGTCACTTTCTCACTATGAAGAGTTGCAAGGGAGATAATTATAGCGACATAGCAAATAGGGCCCACCGCCTTCTTTTCGAGCAAACCTAATGGCATATCATTTGATTGATTCCGAATCAAATCGACAGTTGTCGCTGCTTCACTATGGCAAGATGCTTGTTTTTTTATTCATAACAAAGTAACGACATGTTGATAGGTGTCCTCAAATGTCAGTGGGTCCAGATACAAGCGCCATCAAGGAAAGAATGATATACGTGGTAAGTTCTCATTGGGTAAAGTGACTGACATGTCAAATGCAACTCCTAGTTGTTCTTTCCATATCACATGATCATAGGATCCTTAAAGATCGACGGCACAGTTTTAAACACAAAATGTAGTGCCACTCCTTGTATTAATTAGACACGAAAGCATCATCCGCGAGAAAAAATAGAGTATAATACAGAGAGTTTTCATCAGTTTAATCTCACGCGAGCAAAGATTTGAAGCCATCCTTGTGCAGAAGCAATTACTGAAGGAAAGTGTGCCAAAGTCTAGTAGAAATTCTGATGTTGTCTATTTGTGGAAATTTTGCGGAAATACAGAGGAAAACAAAGAAAAAATTCAAGTAAGTAATACTACCATAATCCTTGTAGGATTTCCAGTTCTATGAAAAATAAGTCCAAGATGCCTCCAAAGAAGGGATTTTCAGGTGCAGTAAATTATTTGGATAGGAATGTGCATGATGATTTGCTTGAGTTGCTTCCTGAGTCTACTATAGAGACGTCACAAGTTAAGAGGTTAACCTCATTGAACCATAGGCTAAGGGTAGCTGATGGACTTTATGATAAGGGTAATTGGGTTCAGGATGCTCAAACTTCTCAAACTAGTTTGAGTCTGTTCAAAAAATAGTTTGTAGAGAGGAAATTATATGCCCCTCATGCCAATATATGGAATTTTGACCTTGGAAAGCTTGTTGTTCCCAGTGTGTTTATGGATTATGACCTGCTTGAAACTGTAGCAAAAAGCTACGATCCAGCCACAAAGGTAGTGAGAAGAATGGATGGTGAGGTTTTAATTACCATCGGTCCAAAAGAAATTAGGAAGGTTTTTGGTTTGGGACCTCTCACCATGTATCATGTGCCCATTAATTTGATAGAGTTAGAAAAAGAATATATGTCCGAAAGGGATATAGTTAGACAAGGTGCATTGAAAGCCCACATAGGTAAGATTGGAAATCTACCAGCAATAACATCATCTTCTAAAGAACCTTTCAAGAAATCATGCTTTAATACCAGGGTAGTAGAAGTATACAAGACCCTGTGCAGAGTCTTCGGAGAGGGCAAAGAAGATTTTATTCCAGTGAGCTTCATGTATATGATCGCCCAAATCTCTTCTTTCGGTGTAGAAATAATTTTTGATTTTGCATCTTACCTGGCTTATGAGATTCACAATGGATCGGTGGGGATTGCAAAGGGCAAGGTGGAAAAGGTCTGGGGTCAGTATTCCCTATTGATGCATATGTTTCTTTTTAAGGGGGCTACATTTTTTGCTAAAGAAATGGTTTTAAATAGGGAACAAGAGGGGGAGGCACTACCAGTTCAATTGTGGAGTGCAGACATGACTTGGGAGGCAGAAAATGGTAGTTTTTTCAGATTTGATAGGCATTTTTCTTCTAAACTAAGATACCTCATATTGCATGATAATCCAAGAATTCCTAAAGCACTAATGCATCTTGTTAGGCCTATGGACAGACCCCACAGTTTAAAAGTGTCACATAATTGGGGAGATATCATCCAATATCCAGTCTCAACTGTCATTAGGGTCTATGGTTTCAAAGGGACACCCCATGTACTACCCTATCAGGTACCTTTAAAGGTAGGGGTAGCTGAATTTTTATGGTAGTTGGGAGGAGTGGAGGAAACCTTTTTGCACAAAAGAGGAACAGGATCAATTTTTCCTACTTGCACTATAGCTCATCATTTTGTAATCACTAAAGAAGGATGGATCTTCCTCTACAAATTTTTGGATCGGTATAAGATGGCAGTATCCCATGCATGTTTTTGTGACACAGAAGACTTCTTTAATTCTTCTCTTAGACATAGAATCAAACTTCGTCCAAGTCAGCATGAATTTTATTTTTTTGAAGATATAATAAGGAATGAATATTCTCTCTAGGAATAAGAAACAAAGAAAGAAAAATGGAGAGTCTATTCAAACGTTTTGGAATTCATTAATTGTTTTGACAAAGATTACAATCCTCTTAATAATGCTGCAAATAATGCAGATAGGATAAATAAACTCATGAATACATTTTCAGAAATAATGGAGGTAATGAATGAAAAGAAACAACATTTTATTGATTCTTTTCCAGATAAAGCCAGAGAAGTTATGAGGAAATTGGGTTTCACCCCTAACATAGGAGTAGGTCCATTGGTTGTTCGAAAGAGGACAGGATATATTGTTATTCGGGAGCAGATGCCCATGGTAAACAAAGAAAAATAGGTAATTGAATCTACTAGTACTGTCCTTGAAGAAAGACCCCCTGAACCTTCTCCCAAAAGAAGAATATTAATAAGGGAAGAAGAATCCCATGATGAAGGCTACTCACCTTCCCAAACTCCAATGAGAATTGAGGAAGAGCAGCTCACCAATGAGCAAATTGAACAAATGGGGTCGCAAGGAGGAGTTTTTGTCACTCAAGCAGAAATTGATGAAGGGAACTCCCAGGAACCTCCTGTGCCAAGTTTTGAATTGACTGTAGTAGATTTCAGAGGAAGGGAATTAGACCCTGTTTTGGAGTAGGCCAGTCAACAATTTTTCCCTGATAACAGTTTTGTTAAATCTAGGGCTTTTCATCAGTTTGCATGAAGGGAAAACATACATATTTTTGAACAAAGGTGTAGGGATATGAAAGCAGAACATCCAGAAATGGATGAAGCCTCCATTCAGAATCAAATAAAAGAATAGATGATACAGGAATTCCAAAATATAACCCCTGGCGAGGGTAGACAGATGGTGAAGAATGCAAATATTTTATTATTGCCCAATTGGGATATTGCTGATGCATTAATTTTTAATTCTGTATCAAATAATTTAGGATTGCAGGATCCAGATAAAAAAGAATTCTTAGGGACAACATTCAGTAATGATCAAGCTGCCCTTGTTATGTGGTCATTAAGAAGAGGATCCAGGACTACTCCATTACAGCCTGATGATTCAAGACTAACAAGGAATATCATTGTGAGGAGGGTCGTTGATACTTCAAATGTACAGGCAGCCTACATGAATGTAGACCATTCTAAATTTGCCTTGGCCACTACAGAGAGAGAAGAAAAGGAAATGACCGATTTGCATAATAAGTATGAAATAGTGGTGGATGCCTACAATCAAGAAGTAAAAAAGAGAATTGAGCTGGAAAATAGGGTATCTCAATTGGAGAAGATACTTGGGAAAAGAAAGGTGGGAGAATCTAGTGTGCCTAGAATTATGTACCCTCCACAGTCATTTTTTGGATCAACCCCTATCATTGAAATACCTGACACCCCTGAAAGGCCACAATACTATACTGCAGAGGAATTTGAAGAAGAAAAAATAAAGTTACATGAGTTGCAGATAAAATTGAGAAATCAATATGAAGAAAAGTTAAAGCAGGGTGTAATATATTTGAGGGATAAAATACAATGGTCAACTTTTTATGAGTAGTTGACAAGAATTATAACCTTTTTGGATGAGTTGAATAAAGAAAAGGATAGACTGACTTCCCTGGCACAGAAATGGAGGGAGAGAAATAATGATATTACAATCATATGTATATCTGCAGTCCAAATGCGTTATCACCAAGTTGAGAAGATTTTTGATTTGTTAAATAAGCTAGAAAATTTAGGTGATAAAAGAGATTCTTTACAGAGAAGATTGACACTTTGTTTTTCCAAATATATTGTTGAAAAATTCACCCTATTTTCTTGTGCTTTAGAATCTGTTGATACATTAAAGGTAAAGGAAAAATGGAACAGGGAGATAGATGAGTTATTCAATGAAAGAATAATAAACATTATGAGTGATGCTGGCCACTGTTTCTTGGCAAATACAAGTGAAGAGCTAGTAAAAATACAGTTGTTTTATATTGCTATGAAGAAAGAATTTGATGATTTAGAAGAAAGTGAAAATTCATTAATAAAGATACAAAGAGAAGCTCTAAGTTTTGATTGGCTAGAGGATGATATTTTTAATAAATGGAAAATTCAGTTTCTAGAACAAATCTCAGAAGATGATGAGGAAGAAGGTGAAAAAGTAACAATCACCCCCGAAGTTAATACTGAGGACACAGAAACTCCCCAGGTTCAGGTAAATTTACAGATAAATGAAGACAACACATCACTTTCAAACCTCATGGCTACTTACTCCGAGGATGAAGATTGATTGTAAGATCAGATTGTTTTTATTTGTATCTCAACAAATAAGAAGCATAACAGAAAGGGACCCACCAAGAATTGTTTGTTGTAATTAACCTTTTTGTTATTTTGTTCCTGTCTTTAGAAGGACACCTGTCATTTGTTTAGCCTGAAGCTTGTTGCATCTCACACTATTTAAGTGAGATCCAAAGGCTAAAGAAAGGTCCAAATTCTTTTTCTTCTAAGTATTGTGCTTAGTCCAGTTTTTGGTCCAAATTTTGAAGGCAATTTTGTAATGTGTTTCTCTGTCAAATGTTCTGAAAATACATGAAGATAGAATGAACTGTGTTTATTTCGGAAGGCTTTTCTGAATTTATTGTAAAAGATGTACCGTTTTCAAAGGAAATTAATACAAACTATGAACTATCCCCATATCAATTCTTTCTGAATTTTGTCTCCTGCTCAATACTTAGCTACCTTGATGTTGTATGAGTAAAAGCCTATCCAATTGAATGCAATCTAGTTAGGTTGTATATCCATCTATCATTTCTGTTAATTCAATGGATTAAGTAAAAGATTTGATGAATGTGATAATATTCCTTAAGTATTGAAAAGGATTTTGAATGATAAATTCTGAAAAGAACTGCTGATACAATTTGTTGTAAGGCAACAAATTAGATCTTAAATTTTGCTATAGACTCTGAAACCCCAATGGATTAGGCACTGATCAATTTATTTCAGCTGAAAGAGAAGTATCTTACAAATGGTTGTTCAAATACATCATCAAATCAAATTTTACTTTTATTTCCTGAAGATCTTCAAAGTTGGCCAGCACTTGTCTACATGAAATCTTTTTAGCTTCAGTTAGCCATTGTTGTTAAAAATGTCTGCAGATCTATAGAAGATTTCTTGGCCATATCTATTTATGGGATTTGTTTTGACAAGTTAGTAAGAATTATGTATGTTTGAGGATTTTGAAATGAGAATCAAAATGAAACTAAAAATAATCCTCATACAGTAGTTTCATATTTGAACCATCCCTGGGTATACCCACCCTGGTTTTGCAGAGCCAAAAGAGTAGAAAACCATTTGTGGTTTTGTTGAAGTTGGGTCCAAATACCTTACATATGCAATTGGTGATAAGAATAGGCTAGTCTTTAGATTGTGTATGTACTGTCATTCTGGTATTAAGCTTTTTGTCGCTTAGTAGTTTTAGTACTTTTTAAAACACCAACACCAACCTTGGTGATTCTTTTCCAACTTTATGTATTATATCTCTTACATTTTACCATCCTCGTCATATCAATATGTTTATCTCTCAAAGGAAATTTAGTCAAGTTACCACATGTTTCACAAATTCCTATCATGAAATCTATTCCACATAGTGTATGATCAATTGGATATGTATAGGATCATGTCAACCGAACTATACCCTTAAGTCGTAATAAAAAATTAGAAAATTAGGATTATGTCAACTTGATGAGAATTTTCAAATTGTTATGAAATTTGTATCAAAAACTTTAGAGAAAATAATCTCTAGAAATTGAATTTTGTTTCTAAACTACTAGGCCTTATTTGAAAAAAATTAAAATTGATTTGTCATTTTTTAAAATTCTAATGCAATAGTATAAAATGTTAAGGGCAAAAATAAGTAGACATATGTCTGACCACCTTAGTCAAAATCAAATGATAATATTTTTGAAAAATATTCTAGATATAAGAATTAGATTCATGTCTGGATGTGATGCTTATTTTTGGGTATTTTTATTCTAAACAAATAATTAGTTATGAATTTTATACTATAGTATTTCTAGAATTAAAAAACTCTCCTGTCTAACCACCTTGACTAATTCAAAACATTATAAAATTTAATTTCTCTATTTTTTTCCTTATATTAGAAGAATCATAGAATGTGATGCATCTTTTGGATTTCAAAAATGTTGTACCATTTGAAAGATATAGTTGTTTTTAAATCAGTGTGTCAATCAACACTTTATAAGTAACTCCATTAGAAAATAAGCAATAATTACTTACTAAACTCATAATTTGATAGACATTACATTTATGGAAACCTAAGAACATTCTTAAGAAATACTTTTTGTTTCATCAAATTTTGGTGGAAAAAAGTCATTAGACATATTTGAAGTAAAAAACAAATAAGAATAGGCCAAAAACACATTTTTTTGGCACTTTTAAAGTTGACCACAAAGGGTTGGTATCAAAATATATACTAGGCCTTATATAGGTATTAATTTTTTGGTTTGGTATTAGGATGGGTGGAAAAGAAGTTGAAATAGATTTTGAAATACTTTGAGCTATTTCAAAACTACATATTTTTTAGATCGCCAGTTTTTGCATACCATGATCCTATACATACCCATTTGGTTTGTTGGAAAAGATTGATGCTATCAATTGACTCAGCCATTTATGAAAATAATTTTGAGAACCACCACTTTCTTCTATCATCTTGTAGAACCCTTGATAGTTCAAATCAAATTCAACATGGTATTGACAATGAAATGTTTCAAAAGATCTATTTATCTTCAAAGAATAGTATTTCAATCTTTCAAACATTGTTTGTCCAATCTTTGTGTTAGGGTTTAAATTACAAAATCAAAGAGACAATTCATGTTGCATGGCATCCAAGCAATATTATGAATGTTGAAGATACTCTTTAGGCCCAATCCTCTACTTGATGATATCTCTTCTATTTGGTGAACCATGAGTGTCATCAATCTAAAATTTAATGACAAAGTTCTTAACTATTTCCACAATCCTATCAGATCGAGGAACTCCACACATTAGCTCCCAATTTCCTTCTAATGTACTATCACATAAACTATTTCTCCTTTTCAGATAATGTAATATTGTCATTCAACTATACCCAATATGAGATCATAGTGAAGAGATATATCTTCTTTTATCCATAGTTTATTATTTATAATAGATGTTATTATCACTCTTCATGCAATGGATTTATCTATAGATCTAGTTTCTTTCCCAATGGAATGTAACCCTTCCTTAAAAATTTCAACAATATTTTTTTTGTAGTTTAGCATTCTTCCTCTTTTTTATACTTGTATCTATAACCAATAGTTTCAATGATTCTTTCAAGTCATCTTTAAGAAGTCATATTGATAATAGTTGATTTTTCTCTACTATATCAAGATTCCCAAATTGTGTAATTATTTATTTAGACTTTTTATTTAATTTCCTCTTTATAGTATGTGTAGGTTGACTACATCCATTTCAATTAAATGATCTACATTTCTATGATTCAAATTTTTTTTTCAATCTTTGAGGTAGATTAACATTCTCATTTGTTGTTTGATCTTGTGCTACAAGAAAAATTAAAATAAAGACTTAAGATAAAACTTGTTTTTAGGGGACATATGTGTATATACATAGCAAGTGAACTATTAAATACAATTTTATCAAACCTTTAGATGATCCTTTTTCGATATCCATTGCATCATCTTCAATGTCCTCATGTCCAACATTTTCATGATCTATTATTTCATGTCCATGATCTATAACAAATAAAACCAAGAATATATGTAAGGGGATTTGTCTCTAAAATAAAAAATCATAGATATAAAGTTTTCCCTAGACCTAGAAATCTAGAGAGAGATTGTACTTGCGAGAGATGTGTGCATGTACATACTTGTTTGAACTTGGGATCAACCTTCTAAAACCTTAGTAGCTTTTCATGGTTGACTACTTCCAAAATATATTCATAGTTTAAAAGACCATAATTAAAATGAACCCTAATTCTAAATATTAATAATTAAAAAATTATAATGAAATAAACTCTGATCCTAAATATTCAGCTCTTTAATTTTACCTAATCTTAAATATTCATAGTTCAATAAACCATTTATATTAAATTAATGGTAACCCTGAGTTAATAGTTACCATATTACTAATTGGATAAACCCGAATCCTGACTATATGTACAAAAAGTCTAGAATACGATTATACACTATATGTTAAATATGCATTGTAAAAAGGATGGCACATGTGTACCTTTCCTCCTATAATATCCTCCTAAGGTTTTTCAATGACTTTCATCTTCTTGTTCATGAGTTCTTCTTCATATTTACTTGCTCTTTTATCTTTATTGTCCATGTCACAAATTCTTCTTCCAAAATTCAATAATAGATGGTTACAAAATATTTCCTCCCTCTCAATTGAAGTACATATTATCTATTTTGATTTGAATGTTAAAAATTGAAAAAAAATCAAATCTTATTTATATGAAAAGTTATATAAACAAAAAAAACCCTTTAAGGTTGACCCCAGTTTTGATCGAAACTAATTAGCTTGTTTTAGTCAAAACCAACTAGGTAGTTTCGATCAAAACTACCTAGGGTCAGTTAACCACGTGTGACCTGCTTTCTTAGTTTCAGTACAAAATAAAAGATTTACCTTGTATCAGAACTAATGATTTTAGTTTTGATAGAAACTATGAAATCACAAGTCTTCCCCAAATGGTAGATGATATCTAGTGTTTCATGGCTTCCACACTCAATTACTAGTTAATTTGACTGCATTTTTAATTTTTTAGGTATACATATATTTTACATTATTGAACAGAGGTTTTTTATAGAAAAAACCTCTCTATTGGATGCTAATGGAAAAATAATAACTAAGAGATTTTTTTTTTTGAAAAATAGCTACAGTCTCCATATTTGAGCCTTCTTTCAATAATTTTTTTTTTGAAATCAGGTAAATATATAATAAGTTACATGTGTCAAAATCCACATATGTCCAAATTAGCATTATGTTAGCTTTAAATTCTAATAACATATGAAATACTAAGGATAAAGATATCAACCCACCTCCATAGTTTTGGTATGGATGTTAGAAAACAAAATTCAAAATAATCAAATTGATATCTATTTTAGAAAAAAAGGTTATGTGTGTCAAAAGCACTTTCACTCTTTCAAAATAAGGTTTTTTGATAACATACCAATTTTCATGAGAGAAAAAATAATTTAGTAAAATCAATTCAAGAAAAAAAATTTAAAAATATATTTAGAATCTAGATAGAAAATCCTAAAAAACTCTAATTTACCTCATCTTCAAATTCCTAACTATTAAATTGAAATTTCATTTGAAAATTAATGTTTTCTCAAAAGTTCATAGTTTAGTTTTAGTTTAGTCAAAAAATTGTAACCCACTATTTTGGGCTCACCCATGAGGTTAATTGTTAGTTACTATTTGAGTTTGTGTCTAGATCAATGGGAAACAATTTGAAAAGGAAGTGAAGAAGAATCAAATCTATTTTCCCATAATTCCTAGATCATCGAGTTGTGATAGTAGTAATCGAGTATGAGAGGATAGTAGTAATCGAGTGATAGAAGAAGCTAAAAGTGTTAGCCAAGTGACAACAGAAATTGAAAACTTGTTGAATGAGTATAAGTAAATTGTTGTGGAGTACATAATTGATGGTTTACCACTAGTAAGAAGTATAAGTCATTGTATGGACCTTATCCCTTGAGATATTTCTATGAATAAAGCACCATACAAATTAACACCTATAGAGAATGAAAAAATTAACAAACAAGTGCAAGAGGTGTTGTAAAAGTTTTTTATCAAAGAAATCTTGATTCCATGTGTTAGATCTAATATATTAGCACCTAAGAAGAATAAAGAATGGGGAATTTGTATTTATTCTAGAGCTATTAACAAGATAACAATGTCATATAGGTTTCTTATGCTAGGAGTTGATGACATAATGGATTGTTTGAGTGGAGAAAATTATTTTAAAAAGATTGATTTGAAGAGTAGTTATTGTTAGATTAGAATCAAAGAAGGTGATGAATGGAAGATTTATTTGAAGAAGAAATATGGTTTGTATGAATGATTGGTTATGCCTTTTGATTTGACTAATCCACTCAACACTTTCATGAGGTTGACGATTGAATTTTTCAAGAAATTCTTTGGTAAGTTTGTGATTTTTTATTTAGATAATATTATGATATTCAATAATAAAAATGAAAAATATGTTGAGCTTTTTAGACAAGTGTTGAAGAGATTGAAAAAGGATAAGTTTTTGATTAATTTGAAAAACCATTCCTTTATGCATGAAGAGATTGTGTATTTGGGATTTGTGATTTTAGTTGATGGTTTGAGAATGGATTCTCAGAAGTTTAAAATAATTTTGGAGTTGCCTATGCTTGAGAATCTGAGTGAAATAATATAATTTCATGGTTTGGCTAGTTTCTAGAGAAAGTTTATAAAGAATTTCAGTTCTATTTGTAATGCTATGACTGAGACAATGAGAGGAGATAAAAAAGATTTTAAGTGGACACATGGAGCTTATAAGACTTTTGAGACTTTGAAAAAAAAGATTGCTAAGTTACCTATATTGGCTTTTCCTAATTTCAATAAGGTATTTCAGGTAGAATGTGATGCAAGTGGTAGTGCAATAAGAGTTGTGTTTAGTCAAGAAGGTAAACCTATTAATTTCTTTAGTAAGAAGATGATTGATGCTAAAAGGAAGTATTTTGTGTATGATAAAGAGTTTTATGATATTTTTCAAGCCTTGAAGAAGTGGTGACATTATTTGATTCCTAAGGAGTTTGTGTTGCACTCATAATAAAGCTTTAATTTATTTGCGAAGTCAACATAAGTTGATATAGAGACATATGAAGTAGGTCAAATACTTGTAGAGTTTCATATTTTTTATAAAGGACAAGAGTGGAGTTACTAACCAAGTTGTTGATGTATTAAGTAGAAGACATTCTTTGTTGACCAAGATGAAGGTTCAAGTTCTTGGTTTTAATGAAATGAAGGAAATATATGAGTCTGACCTTAACTTTTATGAGGCGTGGAGAGAGTGCAAACCACAAAATCTATCAAATTGAATGAGTAAGTTTGATGAGTATTTTATTCAAGAAGATATGTTGTTCAAAGAAAATTAGTTTTGTATACCAAGAAGTCCTATGAGAGTTAATTTGATTAAGGAAAAGAATTATGATGGACTGGCTAGACAATTTTGAATTGATAAGACATAGTTTTTGCTGAAGAATAAGTATTATTGGTCAAAGATGTACAAGGATGTTCAATTTTTTTAAAGGAGTTGTCAAATTTTTCAATTTGCAAAAGGAGTAAGTTAGAATAATAGATTGTATACACCTATTTATGATCCTAAGAAACCTTGGAATAACATTAATATGAATTTTGTTCTTGGATTACTTAAGACAATAGGAGGGTATGATTCCATATTTGTTGTTGTGGATAGATTTTCTAAAATGAAAAATTTCATACCATGTAAGAATACATCAGGTGTTGTACATGTTGCTAAGATTTTCTTCAAAGATATTGTTAGATTGCATGGATTACTAAAATGTATTATCTTTGATAGAGATAGTAAGTTTGTTGGTTATTTTTGGAGGACTTTGTGGAAGAAGATGGATAATTAGTTGAGAGTTAATTATACATTCCATCCACAAATAGATAGAATGATAGAGATTGTGAATAGAAGCTTGGGTAACTTGTTACTAGAATACAACATAGAGGAATATTAGATTTGAGGGTTGTTACTGATGAAGACAAGAGCAGTGTTGAAGGGGAAAATTTTTCTAGTTTTATGAAGTTTTTGCATATGGAAGTAAAGTTGGAGTTCAAAAGAAGTAATCAAAAATATATGGAGAATGCTGATAAGTCTAGGGGACATCATTTTTTTGAATTTGGTGATGAGGTGATAGTTCATTTGCAGAAAGGTAGATTTCCTAGTGGAACACATAGTAAGTTGAAGATGGAGAAATTTGGACATTATAGATTTTTGAGGAAGTTTGATAGTGGAAATTCTTATGAAGTTGAGGTCCCTGATGACATGGACATATCTCCTATATTCAATAATTTTTATTTGTATTAGTATCATGAATAAGATGGTGAAGTCATTGTATTAGATGATTATCCTAAGAAGTGGATTAAACAGGTTGAATAGATATGTTGGTAAAAGAAAAAGAAGAAAATATTTCTATGAATATTTGATGAAGTGGAAGAATAAACTAGTAAAAGATGCAACATAGATTTCTCAATCCAAGTTGGATTTGGCTTAGGATGTGGTATCTCAATGATTCAAGAGAATCATTTCTTTCAACCCCAGTTATCTGATGTAGGAGCATCCTAGGTTCCCTTGTAATCCTACCCATTAGTTTATTCTAACAATTATCACTGACTTCTAGTAGTGTTAACTAAGTTCGAATAATGTTAACTAAGTTTAAACAATGATAACTGAGTTCCCATAGTGTTAACCAAGTTCTAGTGTTGATTGTATTCCTTTATGTGTGGAGTTAACCTAATATTTACTTATGCTCAATTCCTTCTTTGACCAATTTTTTCTATCATTGTTTCTTGGTTTTAGCTAAATTACATATTTAATTTGGATCATGAATTTAATGATAGGATCTTGGCTTGGGATGAGAGTAAGATATTTGAAGTTTGACCTTTCTATTACATAATGACCTACAATCTTTTGTAAGTCGTTCTGGAAAGTATAAGTAGAGGTAATTGGTTTAGGTTAGGTAAGGAATTAGAAAGTTCAAAGAAGAGGTTTTTGGAATAACAAATTCAAAGCTAGATTTTGGATCTTGAAGTTGTATTTAACATTTGGTTGTAACCTAGAAGGCCTTACAGTTGGGCATGTTTCCTAATAACTTGAACAATCAATAAAAGTTCTCTCTCTCTCTCTCTCTCTCTCTCTCTCTCTCTCTCTCTCTCTCCTTTCTTTTTTTCTTTTTGTATTTACTCAACAAGATGTTTTGATGGTTCAGTGTGCCTCTAGATCTAGTTATCCAATTCCCTCCTTGCATCGTGATCAATTTTTTTTTTTTTTTAAATATGATAATGAAAAAAATATTGCAAGGTTATAATGGTAACATCAATACTTTGGAACTTTACGTTTTTGTTTTTTTAAAGCAAAAGTGGATTGGCAACTATATATATTTTATTAATAAAACCTGATGCAAAGTCTTAATTAGGAAAGAATCAAGAAAGAAAACCTAGCATCATTGATGTTACATAAAAAGAGTTAGAAAGTATTCACCAATTACAATATTGGCTAAAATAAATCCAACAAATTTAGTTGGTTTCATTCAATTTCATTAAAAAATGTAGATTCTATTCAATGGTAAACTGGTGTTAATGATAAATTAGACATAGGTTGATTTTGGTCAATATAATTTCTTTTGTATGAATTGAAAAGAATTTTCTCTTATTTTGGTAGAAAAGTAACACACATACCTTTGTAAAATATATTTTTCAAATTTTTTTGTGATTTTCTATTTCTCCCAAAGCTTCAAACTGAGACTTGTGAGATGACCAAATAGTGTATATTTACTAAAACTATAAATAAACCATCACAATAAACACAATGTATAAGAAAAGTATAGTTAATGGAAAACTTATTCAAAGTAGAACAAGGTGGTATATTAAGGTTTAAAAAATAGACCCATTTAGCCATTGTTTGAGCCCTTAGAAAGGAAAAATTTGAGAACAAATCTATGAAATTTTCATAAACAAAATATCTATGGGGCTTTCAATGAAGCCCTTCTAGCACTTCTTGACAAGTTTCTTATTGGTTAGGGATTGGCATAGGGGGCTCCAAGTGAAGCCTCCTATCAACCTAGGGGGCTTCATTTGAAGACCCGTAGGCCAATTGGGGGGCTTCATTTGAAACCCTATTAGACTAGGTTAATGGTTTTTGTATAAGATATTTTTATGAATATAAATACACAAAAAAATTAGCATCTAAATTATAAAAATCATATTCAAATTCTCTAATTTTGGAAGAAATAGAAAGAATCAAAGTATAAAATGTAGGATTTTTAAATTTTAAAGGAAATTTGATAGTTTTGCAAAGAATGAAGATGGGAAAAAAGAAAAGAAGACAAAATAAATTAGCAAGGAACATATCTATTGATGCACAATAGAGAAATCATGAAAAAATAATAGCTAATTATCTCAAAAGTAAGAAGGTATGTACCTGTACATTCATATTTGTCTATAGTTTTAATTTACTCTTAATATAATTGTATATCTTATTCATTTATGTGCAACTAGCCCACAACAGATAATTAGACGATGACCAAATAAATGTTGAGGAAGGTTTCTAGGACATTAAAATTTAGTAAATGAAAATTTAGTACATGAAAATTTAGGACATGAAACAATGGAAATTGGAGAAGGGTTAGGATCAACTACTCCAATTGGTATGGATGAACAATTAAGACTAGATATGAGTGTAAAGAAAAATATCATGCATATAAATTTAGATCCTTTACTTGTAATGGATGTGACTAAATTTAAATCACTTGTTGATATTAAATTATTTAGTCTTTCCAAAAAGAGAGCTTTGAATAAAATAGTAAAAGAAATAAGAAGTAAATTCAATGATTTGGAAACACTTGGAAAAGACCAAGTAATTTCTCATTTAGTTTTAGGGAAAAAATGAAAAATCCATTACAATTATTGGGTGTAGACACAAAATTACAATAAAGAAAATTTTCTAACATGCAAAGTGCTATTATTGAAAATATTAAGAAAAGATTGAGCTTTGTAGTGAAGATGAATCAAATTAAAGATAAGATCATGATAAGGAGAGTAATGCTCACATCTATTCTTAGTAGCAATGTACCTCAAAATAGATAAATATATTCAGTTTCATGGTAGATTGGTTTTAATGACAAAAAAAATCAAATTTTGTTAATAGGAGAATGATTTTGAATAATAGCACATTGGAAAGAAATTGGGAAATTATGTGTAGAGGTTCTCATTGTTATAGGAATGAGGGTAGAATTAAGAAATTACTAATATCATTTTAGAATAATAATAGATCATAAAAAATATTATAAACGTCATACAAAATGTTGGTTGGACATAACACACCATGAAATTTCTATGTCATTTTGGAGTTCAAATATTGATAAAAGGATTTGGAAAACATTATTTGAGAGATTAAAGCAATATTATGTAAGGAGAAATAGGGTGTTTTAAACTTTCTGTTGTCCTTATCATATTGAATTTGATCTCCACTACCACATTTATTAAAAAATCATAGAAGATAGTTTTGGTTATAAAAATGCTCCTCCTAGTATACAAAGTTAGTTCATTTCATCTATTTTATGTGAGAAAATAGGTGATCCTACTGGTCAAATTAATTTCATTAGAGAAATATGTGCTAATATGGCTTTTTTTCCTTTGAAAAAGGAAGGTATCAATGCCAAAAAAATGATAAATTGCAAGTGTTAAAAGTATGTAAGGAATCAAACTAAAATTGGGAAAGAAATAGAAAGATTAGAATATGTTGAAGTGGAGATAACTTTTGCATATTTTATGCAAAAATTTAAAACTTTTTTTCAATAGTTTATTCATCATTCCTTTTTTTGCAAAGTGGCAAGAACAATAATTTAGAACACTTAGAGATAATCTTTCACTTCAAACCATTTTATCGATTGTTGAAATTGTATAAAACTATTCTTCCATTCATCAAAAGCCTATTCAATCATACTACTATTTTTTAAATCATCTTATTATTGTGGTACAAGTGTTTTATTGTAATGCATACTTAGATTCAAATAGTATTCAAAGAATAGATGAGGCACTAGTCACCAAGAAAAAATACCCCTTCTACATAAATGATGATAAAGAACATGGCATTCATTATGTAGAAAATTGTTTAAATAATTTTTTTTACCTGTATGTCTTGATGCTTGAAAATGGTTCACGTCTACTATTTTATCATATTTTCATACTAACATTTCCCATTTTTTTATTTTACTAATTTCTTTCTTTTGTCCACCTTAATCATCATTCAAGTGTATTTTGACATGTTCTTCATCATTCACACCCCTTTCCAAATCAATTGCAGATCATTTCAAAATCAATACTTTTTTTAATCCAAACTTCTCAAAGCCAACTTTAAATCATCTCAACATCATCAAAATCTTGTCCAATAAACTCTGACCCATTTCAATGTCATCAGAATCCTTTCAAATCAACCTAAGACCATCTTAAATCAACCTAGAACCATCCCAAATACACCCAAAATCATCTTGAATCATCCCTAAACTATACCAAGTAAAACCTAAGAAATCTAAAACATGTCAAACATCCCGAATAAACCATCATTTTTCTAGTCTTAGGTATTTTTGTATCATTCAATGACTTGACAATCTATCAAACCCATCAAATCTAACCTCAACACCATTGTGTCCCTTAGCATTAGGTTGACATGTCATCTTTATCATCTACACTTTTTATTCCAGTAGTGTCTAATCATGCCCTTATTTAATTAAATTAATAATGATGATGATGTCTATCAATGTTATTTTGATCAATCTTTACAATCAATTTCAATCCTATGGAATTTACAATGTCCATTATATGAAATGAATGTCCTTAATCCATGTCATATGTCCATGACATTTCATTAATCCTAATCATCCAATCAATTTGATTATGGCTTTGATCTATCCACCATCATCATAGTTTATCTCCATAATCATCACATTTCATCAGAAGGTTAATCATGTATATATTTCATCAAAGTGGCCAATCAATTATTAATTTTTCCTATAGGATTAGATAATCCATAATCTATTCCTATGTCATTTTAATCATTTTCATCCCACTTTACTAAATATTCATATTAACTAATATTTTTAATTAATTAATACTCATTAATTAATTTTTCCATATTTGCAAACTACAAGAATTCTCAATTTCCCAAGTCCTATATTCATATTTCTACTTTCTAAATTTTAAATTTCTATTTCTACATAATTATGAATTTTTAATTCAAATTTCCACGTAGTCTTGCACATGGACATAATGCATCATAGATCCTCTCTTTACACTTGGCTAATATGTGTCATATTTTTCATATATTATTCCTTACACATGACTATAATAAGCCACATTCGTCATAAATTCTTGTCTATAACTGTCTTTGGTGTGTCATAATCTCTTCATATAATCTCTTCCACTTTTATCCATGTTGAGTTCTATGCGCTATAGAATCCTACATTTGGCATATTGCATCATATTAGTCATACATATATTCCAAGTAATATTGTTCCAAATTTCCCACATGAATTGAAAACATTCCATCTCCTCATTCATGTCTAACCTCTTGCATTTTAGCTATAAGTTGAGTCATCTTGCACTAATTTTCTATTTAATGAGCATATGCTAAGAACCTATTACACTCAAACTTTGCTTTTAGTATTCTTGATAGCATTCATCCCATAAATTTTCAATTTTACTTTTTCTTTTAATTGTGTATGAACTATAGAAAATTGGAGCTATATCAACAATGGAGAAGAAAGGAGGACATGAGAATTACAATTCGAAAGGGTGTTTTCTTGTTTTCAAACTCCTTATTTTCAATTATTTTTATGGTAGATTAGAATAGATTAGTATATATATTTGAGTTTTTGGTCAAGCTCATAGTATTCTTTTACACCTATTTTCTAGTCCTTCCATTGGTGAACTTGATGTAAACCGTGCTTACTAACTTGGGTTTTCTTTGGTTTTTCTTGTAGGTGCAAGGAGGAAGCTCATTTGAAGGACTCTAATGCTTGTTTGTTTATTATGATCACACCTAGTCAAATTAGGAAGTCTAGTAACAAGATTTTGGTCATTTTTTTATGCAATCCTATAGCTCTCTATTCTGAGTGTGCACTTGGAACTATTAGTGCACACTTGGGTGCCCTAGGTAGCTATTTTAGGTGATTAGGACCCATAACCATCTCGATTTGCTGCTCTAATATGACCAACTATAGCCCTAAACTACCAACTATGCTATTCTAGGATGTAAGTGCACCAGGAGTGTACTTGGTATTGTTAGAGTGCACTTGTTAACTCTTTTTTGAATTATTCTTATTATAGGTGCCATTTTGACTCTTTAGAACCCTAGCTAGTTGCTAGGTTCCCAATGTTGCCCCTAAACTACCAACTACACCCTTCTAGGCCCCATCTACACTATGGGTGCACTTGCACTATCTAGATGCACTTGGCACTATCTGGGCACACTTGAGAGCCTTTTGAGATGTTCCTAGCCCTCCATAGCATAGTTGGTACTGTCACTATGTCGTTGGTTCACAAAAGGGTTAGGTTTGAGTCATAATCTCCATTTAGGATTTCATTTTGATTTCAGTAGCTAGAATAAAGGTTTTTGGTGTTATTGACGACCTCTTTGTAGCATGTGAAATTCGGTGGGAGAATACTAACCTTTTAAACATTAGTAATGTCTTTGGCAAAGGAAATGTAATGAAGACTTGTGTGTTTGTCTAAAACTATGTCTGTGGTTTTCTTTAGATTAACAAAAGCTTGGTTTGATTCTTTACAATGAACTTTCTTTCTGATTGGTGACTTTGCATTATTTAGAACCCAAAGAGTTACATGAATTTATCTTCTTCCCTCACCATATTTGGATCTTGGGTGTAAGATAAATCTATGTAATTTCTTTTAGAGAAGCTTGCCTTGGAACCAAGACTCACCACTTGGTTGGTCCAAGGGGTTAACCTCAAAGCAGTGATAGGCCAATGCCATGCCCACACTTTAGCTGATATAACATAATCAATATGATTAATGTGTTATAAGTGGTATATCTAAGTGATAGATCTCCTCTAGTACCCTTGTAGTGCATCAAACACCAATTCTTGGGGCTTGGAGACCTTCTGAGGAATTATACCATTCACTTGCTAAATGGAGTGCCCAAACTAAATACCATATCTTCATGGACAAAATACTTTCTATTCACTGGCTTAGGGGGTCACCCATGCCTGTGAAGACATTCCAAAATCTTGTGGTCCTTAGTACAGGCAATAGTCTCTTGGGAAGTACTGACCCTTGGGAAGTGGATCTTCATAGCCTTGAGAAATAAGTGTCCCATAAGTGGATCTCTCAATAATTATGGTTGAACATTGGTTCAAGTGGGAATTCAATAGATATATACTTAAAGCCTAGGTTGTAACATGTCTTTTAAGTTTAACAACAACTATTCTTATCTATTATATATTGTGTGTGTGCATAACATTAATCAATATAATGGAAACTTCACAAACTCTCACTAAACACATTTTAACCTTTGACACTTTCAAATATACATATTGTCAAAATGTTGAGAAACTTTTGTCAAAAACTTGAGAACGTTGTAAACACGAAAAATTATGACATTAGGAGTCCTTGACATGGTTTAGAATTCATATTTGTATACCATACTCCTACATTTTTTATCTTTTGATCCTAATATTTCCATCTTTTAACCCTTGTATAGAATTTTTTCAACTTCATATTGCATCCCTTAGTCCTCCTTTTGAATCACCTAGTCTTCATCTTGAATCGCTCAGTTTGTATTCTTGAATGTCCTAGCCCTTATTTGGCATACCCTAGTCCTTAGTTTGCATGATATATCCCTCATTTTCAGCCTTACACTGCCCTATTCTGATCATAATATTATCATTAGTCAACCCACTTTCAATCGTAATAGTCTGAAAGCCATTAAGTCTTTGAACACCAAATTTTCATCCCTCTTTACTAACTACACTCCTATACTATATATTGTGCCCTTCTCGGCCCCATCTCCAACATAAATTCATGTGGCACTATTAGAGTGCACTTGGTGTTCTTTGAGTACACTTGGTTTGTGGAATAGCCCACTTCAACTTCGAGATTGTACTATTAGACTCTAGACTTGCCCCTGGATACCTAATAGGTCCTCATTCTGATCATGTCCTAAATAACATTTTACACCTTAGGATCCTTACATCTTTCATACCCACCTCACATAGTCCTCAGTTTTTGATCCCCTTACAAACCTCATTTTAAACATAGAACCCATTTGGGCTTAGTCAAAAACCAAAATAAAGTATGAGTTTTATTGTATCCCCTTATGTTGATCGATAAGGGATCTTGACCTTAGTGTTCTTGACATCTTTTTAATCATTTTTCTTGGGTGAAATTCTATCTATATCTTGATGAATTTGACCTTTTCCTTTCTATGAGCTTGATCTTTTTGATTGTTTTTCTCTTTTGGTCAAGATTCAAAGTCCATCTTTATAAAATCTTATATTGGTATTTTTCCAAAGATTTTATCAGAAGTTCAAACCTTGCATACACTTTTCATAACCTTAGTACATCCTTAGTCTTCCTAAACATCATTTTTCTTAAACCCTAGTTGCATATCATTTCACCTTCCATAGTCCAAAACCTTGGCATTTCCTTCAAGTATCAAGATTCTCCTAAATCCCACAAAGGTTCCCAACAATCAACTTGTTTGATTCATTTGTCAAGCCCAACAGTTCACTTGATCGCACATCCATATCTTGCATGTCCTAAATGCCTTTGTCAACCCTAGCATAACATAATTTCCAAGGTCCAAGGTCCAACACAATTTGCATTTAGTATACCTTTGTTGACATTAAGGTCAATTTGTCTATTAGTGACTCAACACTTAGTCAAATAGTTGCATTGCTATCGAGCTCTACAGTTTCAACTAAGCTTATCATTCGTCCTCTAGTGTTAATCAAGTGTTTCTATTTCTCCCAAGCCAAGTAGTAAGAATTCAGTGTCTACCGAGCACCTAAGTCAATAATAATTCTTACCGAGCTTCAAAGACTTTGTATAGTGGAAACCAAGTGTAGCAAAGGCTAATGAGGTATTCAATAGAAGTGAAGAAGATCATAGTGTTAACTAAGCTCTAGTAGGTTAAGCAAGGTCTATTGTATCCTCCAAGCTCATAGTATTAACAATGTCAATCTAGTGTTGACTGAGTCATGTAGTGTCAACCAACTGATTTAGTAGCTACTAAGTTTCACAATGTTCACCAAGTCATATAGTGGTGATTGAGTTTGAGCTACTTGGAATTGATTAGTATGGACCAAGCTTCTAGTTCAACTGAGTGCCAAATTTTTCTGAGCGATGGTCAATTTTTTGTTGTGTATCAGACCATCACTGAGTTTTTCATGAAAACTTGAGTTATAGTAGTTGGGTTGACTTTGTGAATTATGATGAAATTGGTATTGTAGTTCACCGATTCATCCTAATAAGTGCATCAATCAAATCCTTTAATAGGGTATACTTAACATTCTTTTGCTAAATCTCTTTATCAAGTGCATACTTCATTGTATGTTTGTAAATCGTTTAACAAGGTGTACCTCACAATCCTTATTGCTCTTAACAAGGAAGATCACTAGAAGTGGTAAATTGTAAGCGTTAGTAGGTTAACAATATACTGCAGTACTAAAGCTTGTGAGTATCATCCCCACCCCATTTTTTCTTTCTTATTGGAAGTTTTTTGGGTCACCATATCTTGTGTCAAAGTTTTATGAATGTTTTACTACTTTGATTCTTTCATGAATATAATTAGATCAGAATATTATATGAAATTTTGACACCTAGAAGATGTAGCTTCTTAGTGAGATATCAAAATTTTGTATAAAATTGAGCTTTGAGTTTCCTGATCAAAAATTGTTGTATTTCATACAAAAGAATAGAAGTAGAAGTATAGATAAGTCCAGATCTAAAGAGAAGACAAGAAGATCAAAGAAGTTATTGATTTTCTTATGAAAAGAGAGCTAGAAGGAATGGAAATTTTTGTTTGTTGGACATGTAATGATTTTGGTCATTTTTCATCTAGATGTCTTAAGAGAGTAAGAAGATGTAGAAAGATTTTTCTTTCTAATGAAGATGCAAAAATTAAAGCACATATGGAAAGATTCTTGAATGACTGTGATGATGAGATTGAATTAGTTAAGAAATATGAAGTAATAGAAGAGATATCCTTGGTAACTATTGTTGATCCAATGGCTAACCATGAAAATGTGGAAGTTATCATTGAGACTAATAATAATTCATAGAATGGAAATTAGATTAAAGAGCAGAGATTTGAGCCTAGAGCAGAGGAAAGAGTTGAGTTGAAAACTCCTAGCAGAAGTATATCAATGAAGATGTTCATGAACAAGATGAAATTGTGAGAAACAAAGATAGACCTGTGTACAAAGGATATTCACAGAAAAGAGGAATAGACTATGTAGAGACATATGCCCCTATAGCTAGAATAGAAGTAGTGAGAATGTTCTTGGCTTATGCAAAGAATAAGAAATTCAAAGTTTATCATATGGATGTTAAATCAGCCTTCCTAAATGGAGAACTTAAAGAAGAGGTTTACATTGAGCAACATGAAGATTTCCCTCTAACAGAAGACAAAGATATGGCATGAAGACAAAAGAAATGTCTATATGGTCTGAAGCAAGCACCTAGAACATAGTATGCAAGGTTGGAGAACTACTTGAAAAAACTTGGATTTGCTAAAGGTATGATAGATAATAACTTATATTTGAAATAAATTGAGGATTTTTTGTTGATAATAGTAATATTCTTTGATGACATAATATTTGGAGGTAATGATGAAGCAAGTGATAAGTTTGTTAAAGAAATGAAGAATGATTTTGACATGAGTATGATAGGAGAAATGAAAAATTTTCAAGGATTGTAGATTGTCTAGAATATTGATGGTATTTTCATTTCACAAGATAAGTACTTGAAAGAATTGTTGAAGAGATTTGTATTGGAAAGTTGTAATCGTACATGTACATCTATGATAACTAGTCACAAGTTATCTAAAAAAGATGTGACACCTACAGTTGAGTAGAAGAAATATAGATCCATGATTAGAAGTTTGCAATATCTAACTCACACCAGACTAGATATAGAAACTGTAGTTGGGATTGTAGCTAGATTTCAATATAATCCTAAGAAGTATCATTATATTGTAGTTAAGAGGATATTCAAATATTTGAAAAGAACATCTAACTATGGAATTTGGTATGATAGATCATGTGATTTCACTCTATGTGGATATATATATGCAGACTAGATAGGCAATATGGATTATAGAAGGAGAACTAGTGGTGGAGCATTTTTTTTGTGGAGGAAGATTAGTTTCATTGGATGAGAAAGAAACAAGATCATATCTCACAAAGTACAAAAAAATAGATTTTGTAGTAGCAAAAAATAAATATAATCAAACTTTGTGGATGAACTAGATGTTGAAAGATATTGGAATTAAATTTATAGTACCTGTTATCATATACTATGATAACACAAGTACTATAAGTATGTCTAAGAATCCTATATTTTCTAAGACTAAGCATATATCTATTAAAAGTATCATGTATTAAGAGAGAAGGCATCATAAAAATAGATTAGATTGGAGTGTGTGAGTACTAAAGATCATATTGTAGATATATTTACAAAGCCCTTACCTAATGATACAATTGAGTACTTGAGAGGTATTATTGGGGTTATGCACCTACCTACTCTTGAGTAGATAATGAAAAGATTGTACCAGTCCAGTGGTACAAAGTACAATTGTTAGATTGGACTAAATGTTGATTCTTCCTGTATGCAAGAGTATCCATTATGAGCTAAGTTATTGAGGACTCTTGGTATTTGGTCTTGAATAATGTCTTTGGACACTTGATCTAGTTGAAGATGTGGAGCAGTAAATTGACATAATGAGGCATTTGTCATTGATGTCAATGAGGGAGAATATGCATGAAAATATCTACTTTATTAGGGAGATTTAGAAATATTTATGTAAGAAAGAAAAGGAAATATCTCTATGGTTGAGATATGTAGCATAAGAAATCTTGATGTATGGTGAGTGTTGATCCTAAGAAGATGAAGAACACAAAAATGCTCCAAAGATTTTCATATTTGATTGATGAAGAGGATTTGTGAAGATAAGAATAGTAGCATCAGCATTAGAGTACTATTTTGGTATTCTTCAAACTTAGATGTTTTTCATCTATGTTTTTGTCAATGCCAAAGGGGGAGATTTTTAGCATGAATTTTAATGATACTACATTGGTTGAGTATCCTAAGCATTGGAGAGTATTGACATGTTGCATTGATGATTGTGTTTTTCATTGATGTCAACATACCAGTAAGTCTATGAAGACTAGTAAAAAAAGAGACATAGATATTAGTTGTATGGAAAATGTTTTGATTTTATGGTGATGCGCATTCATGGACATGTTTGATGCAATGTCCTAATCTGAAGGTTCAATGCACAATACCTAAATCAAAGATGCACAAAATATATGTCTAATTTACAAAGAGCAATACAGAGATAGAGTACTTAAGAAGAAAGTTTTGATGTTTGTATTATATCATCTAATAGAGATATAATCTAGAGATGTGTGGTCAGCTAGTAACAAGTGATAGTTTGATGATGATATCAATGAATATGCAAGCCCTAGTGTCACATATGTAAGAAGTTGTATAGACTATTAGCTAAAAATGCTATTATAATTTTGAATGAATTAATTATCTTATTATAATTATTTAGGAAAGCCTCAATGCTGACCCAAGGAATTATTTTGAAGATACAGTATAGAGGAAAGATTTTTTTCCTTGTTTATAAGATGTGTATGGAAGTGTAGTAATCATTGTATTCAATACAAAGTGTGAAATGGAGAAGAGTGTTTAGTAAATATGAGTAAGAGATCCAAGGGATTATTGTATGTGAGACTTGTGATCTTGTTACAAGATTAGGAGCAGAAGTCTAGTTGATAGGACAGAGAAAGAGGGAGGAGCAATACTATTCATTTCTATTATTCAGCAAGGAATAATACAAAGATCATTTGGATAGTGTGTTTATTCATCTTTTCCTAAAGCTGTTTG
>CM053789.1:865006364-865161364 GCA_028749045.1 Cupressus sempervirens
GTTAATACTCTACAATAGAGTATTCTACTTATCACTTTACTACACAGTCTTCATCTCAAGAGATTCCTATTTACTTCATATATTACTTGCATATAATATTCATGTATACCTTTTAAAATAATTGAATTCCTTGATCTTCTTATACTACTTGACAGCATCAAACCTATTGGTTAAAATATATTTGAAATAGTTCACATAGAGATATTCATGTAGTAGTAAGGAATGAAATGTCACCCCTGACAAAAAAATACAACTCACCTTGATAAGTAATAACTACAAATCTAGCTTCTCAATCTTTTCTACCAATAATCTTGATGAACATGACACAAAGTAACTGCTAGGACCAAATTACATATAACCTATGCAAAAATGATCAAACCAAAATGATCCACCCTATGCCAAAAACACAATAGATGAGGCCTTAAAGATTATAAGGATAGGATATTACACATATGCATTTTCGAATACCTCTATTGATGCATGTAAGCTACTAGTGCATATCAATAAATACATAAAAATATGCCAAACCTATTGGTTAACACCAATTGATACAATAAGAGGATGAAGTATGAATATATTGGTATCATTGAAAACAATTAACAAAAATATCATAGATAACATCAACCCCACTTTCCATAAGATGCCCCTTTTTTTATTGATGAAAACATTTATCAGTAGCCAAGTAAACAACACTAAAATAATATCTACATCAAGGATCACTATTCTCCAACTTTCTCCCCCTTTGATAATAATAATAAAGGGATAAAAACCTCCTTATTACTATGTTCTACTTTCCCTATGAGAAAGTCACTAACAAATCATCCTAAATGAATAGACATTTAAACCACTAGAACAATTCACACATTAATACATATAATGAATACTAACTTAAGGGGAAAAGTGCACAAATCCCCTCTAAGATACTAAAAAATATTCTGGCACAAAGATTTGGTAAACATACCTATAATTTTTCACATTTTGGATACATGGTCAAGCTTAACATCATCTTTCCACATATTTTCTCTAACGAGGTGATTATGTTTTTCTCTAGAACACAATACTAGTTTCTTTAACATTCTTATATACATGGGTATTCTTATGGATTTAGGTTAAAAAGGGTTTTAACTAGGGACCCGAAACCCCTCAATCAATAATTACAAAATATTTTCAATAATAGTACCAATGATTAAAATAATGTTGGCAAAAACACAAAACTAAGGAACTACTCAATAACCTACAAATAGAGAAAAACTAGTAAAATAGAGAATAACAAAAAGATCAAAAATAAAACTACCAATAGTAGAGACAAACATAACTAAGGAAACCCCTTTATAGATTTTGAATCTTGGTCCTATTATACCCTGCAAACCCATCCCTACCTTGTATGGGTAAAATGTTGGGGGTCCATCTTTTCTCTTTTTATATTGTTTCCCTTGGAGTGAAGTGTTGTATTTTTCCCTTGAACTTTTTGGTCTCTAGTTCTAGCATCTCTTATCCAGGGCACCTTCATTATGTTTTTTCTAGGTATAAATGAATGTAATTTTTCACCTATATGCTAGGGATGCCCCTAAAGGTTTTAGATGGTGGTCAAATTTTGGACTCCAAGGAGCCTCCTCCTCCCATGCTTCTCAACATAATGGGAACAGATTCATAAATTCTTAGACCTAATGCATGGTAGGAGTTCATCTAAAAGGGTAAATATAACTAATTTGAAACCTAAATGCCATAATTACTAGGCTATTTAAGGTGGTAGAAATCTTATTTTTTTATTTTACTCTCCAAAAACTATGCTTTATGCTCTTGTACTTTTGCAAATTATTTACTTCAACAATGTTTGTGTCCTCCTAATTCTACAGTGGTGGTGTTTGGAGTGATTGTGGTGGTTCTTAAAGAATGGGTTGCATTGGTTTTGTTGCATTTCTTCCAACAATTGTTTAATTCATATTGTTTTTGAACAATTGATTGTAGCAACAACATATTCAGGTTCAATGGTAGATTTATGAATACAACTCTATTTCTTTCTTATCCATGTTATCAAGCTTTCTCCTCAAAATAAAGCTCCACAACTTGTTCTTTTTTTGTCATAAACATTACCAACCCAATCACCATCTATGTATAATTTAAGAATAAAGTCATCCTATTGTTTATACCATAGGTCACAATCTTTAGTTCCTTTGAGTTATCTGAATGTCCTTTTCACATGATTAGATGAAAACATTGCAAGAATTCTAACACCTAGTGCAATTTTTGGACTACTATGTACAATGTACTATAACTTTGAAATCATAGATCTATACTAGGTCTCATTTGCCTCACCAATAGTGTCTTCTTTTGATAATTTTATTCTAGTCACCGTAGGTGTACTAACTAGCTTAGACTCATTCATCCCAAATGTCTTCAAGGCTTTGGTCACATACTTAGACTGAGTGACATATATACCTTTTCTATTCGATACACTTGCAATCTAATAAATTTGTTTATCTCACCAAACATTGAAATGTGAAATTAAATACTCATTTCTTCAAAAAATTTCTTACTTAACATGTCATTTTCATAAAATATTACATCATTAACAAATATTTCAATAAGCAACACCATATCTATATATTCATTTCTCAAATATAGACTACTATTTTCACTAGTTCTAGGAAATCCAGTATTAATCAGATAAGATTATAATCTTTCATAACATGATCTAGGCTCTTGTTTCAACCCATAAAATTCTCTTTTCAAGTTCCAGACCATATTTTTCTTTTCAGGTTCAATGAATCCTTTAGGTTGTTCAATATACACTTCCTCCCCATGTATCCCATTCAAAAATGTATATTTTACATCCATTTGATATAGTTTAAATATCTTGTTTGTATTATAATCCAAAAAAGCTCTTAATCCTTTTAATCTTTCCACAGGTACAAAAGTTTCACCATAATCTATTCCTTTGTCTTGTGCATAACCTTTGGAAACTAATCAAGTACCTTATTCCTGACCACTAGTCCATTCTCATTTAACTTTTTTTAGAAAATCTATTTCGTACTAGTAATATTTTTTCACTAGGTCTTGATACTAATGTTAAGGGATTTTTCTTCTTAGTCTGATTAATCTCTTTATTCATAACATGAACCCAAGATTCATTATTCAATGAAGTCTTCATTGTTCTTGGTTCAAAATTAGATATTATACAAGTACTATCTCTTCACTTACTTCTTATTTGTACTCTAACAATTTTGTCTCCAATTATTTGTTTATGTTAATGATTCTTAATCACATATTTGGTCAATACAAGTTGAGTTCTTTGATTTTCAAGATTTCCCTCACTCAGTAGAGATTTAACTTCTTGCTCGAGTTATATTGTCTAACACTCAAGTAAAACATTTTGTAACTCAGGCCTAGAGTACACAGTTCTTCTTCATAGACATATACAAAATTGTTGTAATCTTTAGGTTACTTCTTGATTTTGACTATTGACCTAATGGTCAAATCATTTGTATGTTAGTCACTTAACACTTAGTCATGGTTTCATTACTACTGAGCTCTACAATTGATACCAAGCTTACCATACTACTCACAGTGTAAATCATGTGTTTCAATTGCTACATTGCTAATCAGCCAAACTACAATTCATGCCAAGCTTCATAGGGCAAGTAATCGAGGTCATTTACTATAGTGCAATTTATTTGTACCCATAGAAATTTGGGTTCCAATGGTCTTTGCTATGTCATGCCATGCCATTCTTGCAATTGTCCATTTCATATGCACAAACCCTGTGATACAAAATAGTCTAAGAAAGACCCATGTTATGTTTTGCTAAAATTTATTTAGTATATGGTGATTAACTTTTTTTTTTCCATAATGACTAACTCTTATCTTTCAACTACATTGTAGATTTAATTTGAATATATTATTTTCTATTATAAATTAAATATATTAATATAAAAGATTTTATTTAGTATAATTAAACTTTTATTATATTCTACCATTTAAAAAATTTATAATTATATCTTAATACTTAATAATAATTTATTTAATATTAATATTTAATTATTTAATATAGATTTCTATACCATTATTTAAAAATTATATATATATATATATATATATATATATATATATATATATATATATATATATATATATATATATATATATATATATATATATATATATATATAATATACACATACACATATATGTATATGTATATGTATATGTGTGTGTGTGTGTGTATGTATGCATATATGCATATATGTATGTATATGTATGTATGTATGTATATATATATACATACATACATACATACATATATATGTATATATGTAATTGACAATATAATATAGTATAAAAAATTAAATATTTTTATGTTAGTTAATATACTTTAATATCAAATATATATATAGATATGTATTTATATATGTATATATGTATATACACACATGTGTACATATATATGCATATATATATATGTGTGTGTATATACATATATTCAAATACATATATATAATTTAAATTTATAATTTTATAACATATATTTTCATAAAGTATATTTGATATTAAAGTGTTTTAATTAACATAATTAATAAATATTTTTATTATATTTGGTAAAACGAATCAACTGTTAGTGTCTTATTTAATAATATCTTTTAATTAGATGCACTTATGGTGAAACCTGTATATGATGTTATTATTGATGGGGGTAGTTGTGAGAATATGGTATCTAGAGAAATTGTAGAGAACTTAAATTTACAATGTGAGAAGCGTCCTCATCCTTATCATATTGCATGCTTGAAGAAAGGAAATGACCTGATGGTAGATAAAAGATGTTTAGCCAGATTTACCATAGGAAATTTTTATAAGGATGAGAAATGATGTGATGTTATCCCTATGGATTCTTACCATATGTTGTTGGGAAGACCATCGCTGTATGATAGGAATGTCATACATGATGGGGAGAAAAATACTTACACATTTTGGAAGGATGGATCTATAGTGATTCTATTGCTACTTAAGGATGAAAAAAAAAATGAAACCATGTTGTCTGCAAAAGAAATTGTCAAAGAAATTAAAGTAACATGTTGTTATTAACTAGAAAACTTTGTGCCACCCAAGGTAATGAAGGTGTTGGAGAAGTTCATTGATGTTGCTCATGATGAACTACCTAATGATGTCCCACCCAAAAGAGATATTCAACATCACGTTGATCTTATTCCTAGATAAACTCTACCTATTCAAGCAACCTATCAATTGAATCCAACACATCATGCAAAGTTGAGTAAATAAGTAACATAACTAATGCAAATGGGTTTGGTTAGGAAAAACATGAGTCCATGTCGAGTACCCATGTTGTTGACTCCAAAGAAGGATGGCACATATAGGATGTGCATTGATAGTAGAGAAATCAATAAGATTACCATTAAGTAACAATTTCCTATTCCTCGAATAGAGGAAATGCTGGATAAATTAGTGGGAGCTAAATACTCTACCATGATTGATCTCCAAAGTGGCTACCACCAGATATTCATTTGAGAGAGAGAAGAATGGAAGACAACATTTAAGACAAGATATGGTTTGTATGAATGGATGCTTATGCCTTTTGGGCTTTAAACACACCCAATACATTTATGTGGTTGATGAATACAATGTTGTGACCTTACATTGGTAATTTTTTTGTAGTTTACTTTGATGATATTCTAATATATAGTAGAAGTGAGGAAGAACACTTGCATGACCTAATGATCATCTTGAGTGTCTTAAGGAAGGACAAGCTCTTTCCAAACTTGAAGAAGTGTAGGTTCATGCAAATTTGTTTGACCTTTCTAGGCTTTACCATTTCTCAAGCTAGTGTTCAAATGGATCTAAAAAAGGTAAGAGCAATCCTAGAATGGCCCTTGATCCTTCAAGTATAATAGAAGTGCAAAGTTTTCATGGGTTGGCAAATTTCTACCAAAATTTTAGAATTATTGTACCATAGACTATACTAGAGGAAGGAAGTTCACATGGACAATAGATGCTGTAGAGAGTTTTGAATTCTTGAAGGAAAAGGTAACTAAAGCTCCCATATTAATGCTTCCAAATTTTGACAAAGTTTTTGAAGTAAAGTGTGATGCTTCACATGTTTGGATAGGCATTTTTCTTAGTGAAGCAGGTAAACCTATGGCCTTCTTTAGCGAAAAATTGAATGAAGTAAGGAAGAATTATTCTACCTATGATCTAGAGTTTTATGCACTTATTTAGGCATTAATACATTGAAGGCACTATTTGGTCCCACATGAGTTTGTACACTATTTATTGATCATATTGCTCTAAAATATCTCAACATACAAAAGAAGTTGAATAGTCAACATGCCAAGTGGGTATCTTTCTTACATGGATATACCTTTGTCCTAAAACATAAGTCTAGAAAATAAAATCATCTTGTTGATCCCTTGAGTAGGCATGCTACACTATTAACCATAATGGAAACTAAGGTCATTGGTTTTGATGCTATTAAGTCCTTGCATGAAATTGATGATGATTTCTAGGAAATTGTAGAATAAATAGAGGCTTCATCTTTTGGTAAGTTAGATCATGTGAAAGGTGAATATTTTATGTAGGATTGCAACCTCTTTAAGGGTGAACAACTATGTATACTAGGCAGAATCATGTGAGGAAAAAATATTAGGGAATTTCAGATTGGTGGAATAGCTAAACACTTTGGAAAGGATGAAACAATAAACTTGGATGAAGATAAGTATTATTGGCCTAAGGTACAGAGGGACATAACTAAATATGTGGGTGTAAAATTTATCAAGTGGATAAAGGACATTCGAAGAATATAGGATTATACATGCCTTTACTAGTACCCACTAAACCATGGACTGACTTGAGTATGGATTTCATATTGGGTCTCCCACACACTCAGTGAGGTAATGATTCTATTTTTTGGGGTGTTGATTAATTTTTAGAAATGGTCCACATAATTTCCTGTAAAAAAACCAATGATGCAACTATAGTAGCAAAACTATTCTTCTTAGAAGTTGATCATTTACATGGCCTTCCAAAGACCATTATCTCTGATAGATGTACTAAGATCCTCATCCATTTTTGGAGGATTGTCTTGTGGAAATTAGGAACACAGTTACAATTTAGTGTGCCTATAATCCTCAAATTGATGGACAAACACAAGTAGTCAATTAGAGTTTCGAAAATCTATTATGTTGCATTGTGGGAGAGAAGCCTAAACAATGGGACTTGGCATTTCCCGAGGCATAATTTGCCTATAATAGTTTGGTTAATAGATCCACTAGGAAATCTCCAATTCAAATTTTTTATGGTCAAAACCCTCAAGGTCTTCTAGAGCTTGTGTCACTTCTCTTGGGAGAGAAAATTAGTGATGATGGAGTTGGGTTTGTTGAACATCTTCACTAGCTCCAACAAGATGTCAGTAAAAAGTTACATAATAGTAATGTGAGTTACAAGATTGTTGCAAATGCTACTCAGAGAACTAATACTTGTTGTTGGTGACTTGGTGATGGTTTACTTGAGGCTTGAATGGTCTCCAATAGGTACATATCATAAATTGAAGTATAAAAAGATTGGGCCTTGCAAAATCATCAAGAAGATTAATGATATAATGCTTATGAGATTAGCTTACCAAAAAATATTGACATCTCCCCTATTTTTAATGTTTATGATTTATACACATTCCATGGAGATGTTGCAAGTGTAGATGACATCCAGGGAGAGAATTGGCAACATCAATTCCCCAATAAGAATGAAAAGATTTCCAAAGTTCTTGACAAGTGAACTACCTCTACAAGGCAGAGCCAACATGAAAGATACATAATATGGTGGGACAAGGTACCTCAAATAGAGAGTATGTGGTTATCTGAGTGGGAACTAATGTTGTTAGATCAATCACAATTGTAGAAATTCATAGACAGCCACTTGTAGGAGTTGTATTTCTTCCAAGAAGGGGAGAATGATGCATCAACATCTAGGAGTCATAACTTTTGATACAAATATGGGTTTTGGCTGAAATTTTATAGGAAATTGTGTGAGGAGAATTTATTTGGACTGCTAATGAGCTCTGATTAATTGGAGGAGATTTTGAAATTTTTATAGGAGCCTAAAATATCATCTTGGCCTCCAAAATTGGATTTTTGTGTTATTTTCCAATTTTTTAGAAACTTGTTGTGTAATAAATCCAAAATAATATTCTTGATTTCATAGAATATTTGGAAATTCATCTTTCCTTAGTTAGGGGTATTTCATGTGAAAAATTAGGATTTGTAGGATGGGTTTTTAAAATTACCAATATTAGAAAAAAAATGTTTTTCCCAAAAATTTGCCAAATAGGATAATTTTTGAAATTGTAATAAGTAGTTGTTTTCTTTCACTGTAGAGGTGGAATAGGAGTTGGAAAAGTTTAATGAAGAAACAGGAATTTAAAACCTTTTATATTATGTAATTTTTATAACTTAGTGTTGTGAAAGGTTTTGGGTTGTAAATCATTGTACTCAAAAATCTCAAAGATCCCATCAGACATCTCTTTGTAGAAGCATCACTTTAAAAGATTCACCCACAACTCATTATGTTCACCCTCTTATAGTCGCTTGCCAAAAAAAAAGTACATTTTGCACAAATAGATCAATCAACAACCAAGAAAGCTAGCAAACCTATTTTCTCCACATTTTTTATCAAAGAAATTACAAAACATAATATGAATTAACTAAATCTTTATAACTTTTTGATGAATAGAAATTTCCATTAATTAATATTTATAGATACATATTCACAAAAAAGGGGCTAGGGGATACAAGATCACCCCACGAGTTCAAACATCCCAAGGCTAGAAATCAACTATTCATCAAAAAATTTGTATAAGCAAAAAACATAAAACTTTAGGCTACAAGAGTTGTGCCAATCAAAGGAGGGTCATTTTCATCAGAACCCCAAAAATCCTTGGGGTTATTGGTTGTCTTGAGAGGAACCTAAATGTTAGTAGTAGTAGCAACATCTTTATCAGCATCCTAGTCTTTATCTTCTGCAACCATGTTAGGAGAAATGGCTAAATTCAGCTGGGGAAAGCCCTCTTGGGGTCAAGGTGAGTAGAAAACCAACCTAAATTAGTGGTAGCTAAGGGAGCCGCTATGGATTGGCATGAGCCCATCCTCTAAGGAGGTGAGGCCAAGTGACAATAACCATGTAAGCCATGAGAGAGGAGTGATGAGGTTGCAACCTGGGGGTCTATGAGTGGCAAGCAAGGCTACTCTGGCGTTGTCAGTGACTATGAGGAGTAGTATGGTAACTGGAAAAAGCATCTAGAGGAAATTAAGAAACCATACAAGGGGAATTTCAATAGTGAGCAAGTAGCTCTTGCAGGTGAGCCACTTTGAGTGTGACTTTGTTAGTTTGTGCTTGAATCTACATCATGACATTATTACATATACATGCTTTAGAGTACATCATATTATGAATAACAAGAAAGATGTGAGAGAATAAAAAAACATTTCTATCCTTTAAAGCAGATCACAATATGAATAACAAGAAAGATGTGAGAGAATAAAACAACCTTTCTATCTTTCCTAATTATAAACAATATCTCCATTTTGAAAGCATGCCAAATCTGGGCATATCTAAAAGGGAGCTTGGGAGCATTACCCAGAACCAACATATGCTAATTGAAGGCCTCTAGATGAAAAGGCCTAAAAAAATCATAAATCTAGAGCCAATAGTACTGAGCTCTTCTGCACAACCAAAAAATATGAAGAAAGCTTTTAGTTTGACAACAAAAAGGGCATCTAGGATTCAGAACTCTTAGATGTCAGAGTTGAGGACCCAAAGGAAAACCTTGGAAAAGGAGACACAAGGTGAAGCAAGAAATCTTTTGCTCTATGATGGTATGTTAGATAGTGACAAATCTAAGACTCCAAGTCTTATGCAAATAATGCAAATGCCAACACTGGTTGAGAGTATCAACCATTGGAAGATGGGGTATCAGCCACCAATACCATAGTTTGGGATTGTAATTGGTCATTGGAGTGGTAGGATACCACTTTGAATCTTTCCACCAAAGGCAAGATGAGTGAATTCCAAGATTGTGTAACAAATTGGGAGGAATTATAGAAATAAGAAGATCAATTGTTTATCGATCTAGATAGATAAGCCTATACTACTCTGGTAGATTTTCCCATGAGAGAAGGCTCATGGTAACCATATAGAATAAATATTTGGGTGTTTTAATACCCTTGTAAAATAAACACAAAGCACTGACTCCTTGAATATTGGCTAAAGGCACACCTTGAGTGGCAAACAAGGGAAACCACCAAAGGTTTTATTGTTTCATTGAGAGCCCATCTCTAGATCCATTACCATCCTAGAAAAGCCAAGGTTTAATGGCTTCCCAAGATTTCTAAATTCTCTTGGCAGAAAAAGTGCCTTGAATCTAAATAGGTTTAGAAGTCACAAGAAGGGTTTGAAAAGAATCATCTTCCAGGCCATTCGATTGAACAGAAAGCCTAAAGAAATATAGTGTTGTAGAAAAATTTTCTAGGCCTCATCTCTAGACAGAGCCCCTATGACCCAATTGGCATAGAGGGTTATCCCCTTCTTCTAGATGGAAAGAAATCCAAAACCACAAGAATCTTTGGGTAAACAATACGAGTCCTATACAACTCTATGAAAGCCATGTTGTATAGCATCAATGGCCTAGAGAAAGTACCCGAGAAGATGTTCAAGCTTAAGGTATGAGGCTTTAGAGGCATCCCAACAAGAAGAATAATACACATGTGTAGCAACAAGCACTTTGGAGTGTATTTGAAACATTACAACAAGTGAAAGGGGCTTAGTGATCCAATATTCAAATTTCTTCTCAATTTGAGCAAGGAAAACATTCCACAACTCCGTAGGAAATGCTTGAAAAGAAAATGTAATGCCCAAAAAATTAAATTTTCACCATGTTTTCCAACTATTTCCACCCATATTGCTACAACCAATGAGGGCCTAGCAAAAATGATTTTTAGTAGCAAAGGGTTTTGTGTCATTGGATAGTAGACCCTGAAGCAAGGAAAAAAGTATCCAAACACTACAAAGTGTTAGTAATATTCTCCTTATCCTCAATCAAAGTGAGGAAAGAATCATTAGAAAAATGGCCATTAATTAGTTGAGTGGTCAACTCTAGTAAAGAAATACCATGCACCAAGCCTTGTGAAATGGCATTGGCCAATAGATACCCAAAGCCCTTAGCTGCCAAAACATAGAGAGGTCCAAGAGGGCAACCTTGATGTATAGACCTTAGGAGCCCAAAGGCTTTATACTGATGAAAATTAATGGTGATGCAAGTAGAGGCATCCCCAACAAGAATCTTCACACTAACAAATTATTGGTCCGAAACCTAGAGCTTGAAGCATAGCTAAATTAAAAGGCCATTCAATTCAGTCATATGCTTTGCCAAAGACAATCTTCATGAATAGGGTTTGTTGTTTGGATTTCTTGTCCCATTTTGTACCTTTCTAGGTAGCAATAATGTTGTCAAAGATGTATTGAGGCTTGATAAAAATAGTTTGTTCAAGTTGAACAATTTGAGGGAGCAAATGTTAAATTTTAAGAGATGAATTTGACAATAATATTATAGGATACATTCAAAAAAGTGATGATCCTCCAGTTATTATTTTTTATAGGATGGCTAGCTTTAGGTCTGAATTTAATATTCCCTTTGTTAATGATGTTTCCCAATGAATCAGAGTTTTATGATTAATGATAAACATGAAGCAAATTAAGACCAATGCCATCCCAAAGCACCATGTAGAACTTGCAAGGAAAGCCATCACATCCAAGGGCTTTGTTGTCAACCATGGAAAGGATAGCTTCCTTTAAGTTTGTAAGAATTAGCTTTTTTTCACTAAAGGCATATTTTTTAGGAGCAAGCCTATTAGGAGTAAAATCAACGTAGGCATCCAGTGCTTGATCACGATCAATAGAGGTCCCCTATGCCATAAAAACTCGCTCATACTGATGTACACAAGATTGGAGAATATTTGGCAGGTTAGTGAGAACCTGTTGATCTTCTTGGATGTTTTTGATACCCACTGTAGAGTGACAAGCACTCAAAGCACTAAAGAATTCTTTGGAAGCCTAATCACTGACCTCCATCCAATGGAGATGGGTCTTGATCTGAGCTCCCCAAGTAGCATAGCTATTTGCAAACTATTTATGGTTGTTGGTAGGCTAGATCTGGAGATCCATATCAAAAAAATTGATGGTAAGAGCATCAGAGGCCATACATAGATTAAGAGTAGTGGCTTCATAAGATCTCCTATGCCACATACCTAGTTATCTACCGTAAATAAAAAGAAATCTTTTAGTATGGAGGATGGTGCCATTCCACCATTGAATACATCCAAAATAAGTGTGGGCTCGAGGCTCCAGATTCTAAAAATGTAGGATGTGAGCAATAGTTGGTGGATGGGACAACAAGGAGGTGTTGAGGGGTAAAAGCACAAACCTGTGTTACCCTTTTGTAAAGGAAAAGGCTAACAAAAGTATAACTGTTCACCTTAAATGACATAAGCTTGTATTATTATTTAGAGTTTGTAAATGAAGTAAAATAACGAAATGTGTAAAAATGGATGAAGTTTAGGATTATACTTTTTAATAGTTATTTGAAATAAGAATTAATATATTTTCCTAATTTTTATAGATAACTTTTTAGTTGCTGAAAAATGTGGAAAATTAGGGGTTTAGTTCCAACCACAAAAGTATATAGAAATAAAATTATTTCTATTTGAACTCAAACTATGTTATAGATAGTATATATAGATAGAATAATCAAAAATAAAAATTGAATTTGAACCTATATTTTTTCTTTTATAATGATTCAAATTTCAACGTACATGAAATCAATGGTTTTCATCTCCCACCATATTTTTTAAAACAAATCTATTCTAACCATAAGAAAAATTATTTATTATAGAAGAGGTCTCTCTCCTCTAGAATATTATATCATTTTAAGATTTTCTCATGTGATTAAATATTTTTTTCTTTCTCAAAATTGACATCTTTTAGAGTGTTAAAAATGTGCTTGTAGAATTTTTTAATAACAATATATACTATATCTAACTAAAACACTATAAAATCTATATGTGAATATTTCTAAATTTGAGCTATATAAAATAGTGTTTATATTTTACTAAAAAAATATCATAAAAAATAGTAAGAGTTATTGAAATGTTAGTTTTTTGAAATAATTGTATTTCTTTAGTAATTGGATACAAACTAGTATAAAGCATGCATTTAATAGACATTTCTGATTGGAAAAGTGTGAGACCATATATAACTTAGCCAGAATGAATTTATCTAGATTATATGTTTAAATGAAATTGATTTTTGATTATAAATACTCAAATTTGGTCATTTTGACAAGTCAGCCTAAAATGTGACACTAATTTTACTTTTAGCCTGAGGTGAAACTAGGTTTTACTCAGGCGAGGTTGAGCTATCTTCCAGGTGACAAAAAAGAGAAAGGAGTAGTGGTATGAAAACATCACCTTAGGTAGGGGACTGACAAGTAGGGCATGCTTTTGAGAAAAGTAAAAAGGGATTGTGTAGAAATCATAGCCCTATGAAGTCTCTAGAAAACTCTATTAGACCTAGCTCAAAAATTACACCATGTGTGCCAAATCCTATCTGGGCGACAACGAGAAACATTAGGATCATAAAGGACTAATTTGTTCCACATGTAAAACAAGGTTTCCCATTCACCAACTACCCATCTAAAGGGCAGAAGGCCTTCCTTGTCAAAGGCTAGCTCAACCATGTTAAAGTCCCCATAGAAAACCCATGTCATAGGTGGCAAATGATCCTCCAACCAATGCCATAGTTGTGAACACTCAACAACATCATTAGGAGCATATATGTTGAAAATTCTAGAAGAATGATTTTGAAAAGACAACAAAATCCAAACCACCTTGTGCAAAGGATTAGAACCATGAGAAATATTAGAGGAAGTTAAATGAGGGGACAAAAGAGTAACAACACTACCTCAACCAGCTTCATGTTGAGAATTAAAAATGACAATATCTGGCCAAATAATATGACAAGCTGAGTAAGAAGAAACCCATCAACTTTAACTTCCTATTATTCCACTTATCACATTATCATCCTCATGATCACACATACTTCATCACATAATGGAGGATGATCCACCTTTCGTGGACATGTGATTCCACCTTGTGTGGGTGATAGCTTACCTTCTCCTTATCATAATCTCTTATCACCTCTCCTATATAAGGAGACCTATTATGTACATTTCAAATAAATCCATTGGATGTCAATCAAGTCCATTATCAATTATAGCATTCTTGCATCTTCATGCAATTGTCATGCAAACCTCTTATGGAGGTTATCATGGTCTTTCATTTGATCCTAGGGGTGTTGTAGAGTCACCTAAAACTCTAACATGGTACTAGAGCTCTCAAGTTGTGTATACCTCTTTTCAATAAGTGCAATCTTGGCTTGACTAATTCTTGCTGCAGCATTTGGCAATTTGGATGTCATAATCTGGAGGAGATTTTGGGAGTCTTATTTTGTGACCTTCTATTACAGGTGAAAATTGGAGCTTATTCGTGCAAATCAGAGGTTGGCATCATATAGGGGAGGTCTAGAAACCCCTAAATCAAATTTTTCTTCATCCAAATTGGACATCTTAGGTCAAATCTAGAGCAATTTTATTTGTGAAGGTGTGATGGTAATGATTTTCAAAAAATAATTTTAGAGGCGATTTTCAAACAACGATATCTCCCTCATACGAACTCATTTTTTTGAGCAATCCTTTTTTTGGGGGGGGGGTAGAATTTCACAATCTACATAGTGGTGCAGGTAATTTTGGATCTCTATCTCAATTTTTTCTCTAAAAATTGCAAATCCCATTTTCTACAACTTTCAAAGCTCTATTTGAGCACATTTGGTAACATTATCAGGTGCAATTTTTTTTGAAAGTGCATGATTTTTCTTCTACTTTCTAGATCTATAATCAGATTTTAGTGATTTGAACTGGCCATATCACTTTCATAAATAGGTTTTTTTTGGCTATAATTGCACTTGGTGAATACTTGGATTGTAATTTTCATAGTTGAATCACTAATTTGAAGGAGTTATCAGTATAGATTTTTCAAAAGTTCCATTACTCAATCCATATAACTATCGTAAATGAAAATAAGCAATTTCTAATTAGTTGATGAGTAATGGATTGCTTAGAATGATTCTTGGATACGGTCTAGAACTAGCTACAGGTGTTGCAAAAAGAAAGAAATGGTTTGATAGAAGGGATAAAGCACTTGGCTCTCTTAGATCTACCATCTCCAATAATTTTCTATATCATATCGCATCCAACACACATCCTTGTGATTTCTAGACTACATTGGAAGGAATCTTTGGTAAACTTGATAGAATAAGAAAATTCAAATTGGAGAATGAGCTAATAGGTCTAAGTCCATGTGATTTTGACAACATTCAAGACTTTATCTCTAAATTTAATTCTATTAGACTAAAGCTTTCTAATTGTGGCATTACTAAAGATGATGAATAATTGATATTATGTATTCTTTCCAAGCTAGGTCCTGAATATTCAATCTTTGTTTCCATATTCTATACTACTATGGATGCTCTTGGTAGTGCATATGAAATGCCTTCTCTTGATGAATTTGTAGCTCAGTTCACAAGGGAACAAGCAAAGTTAGCACACATGGGTCAATTGAAGCCTTCAAAGCATCAAGCATCGATTGCAAATGACTCCTCTCCAAAGGTTCCCAAAGGTAAAGGAAACAAACAACACAAGGATCCGAAACAACATGAAAAAGGTGATGATTGTCCTTCATAAAATAATATTGAATCCAAGTCCTATTCAAGAGAGGAAACATTTAGAAGAAAGAGAGATAAATGTGCTTTTTGTAAAAAGCTAGGATATGATGAGCATAAGTGTTTCCATAAGAAGATTGATGAACTCTTTCACATTCTTCAAAAGAAAAAGGGTATGTGTAGGATCATGGTGTGCCAAAAAGTGGCGATGTGAAAAAAAGAGAATTTGAAGACACCTAAAAGCGCTTAAAAATCCGCTCTAACTTTTTTTTACCTATCCAGGAACCAAACCTGGAAGGTTAAGCCGAGCCTTATCAGATATCCGATATCATATCGGATATCCGATTTGATATCGAATATCCGATTTTAAATCCAATATCCGACTAATAATTAAAATCATATAATAGTATGATATATTATTTAATATTATTATTATTGATATAAAATAATAATAATAATATTAAATAATATATCATACTATTATATTATAATAATATTATTATTATTTAATATTATTATTATAATAATTATTATACTATAATATAACAATATTATTACAATAAATATTATACTATAATATAATAATATTATTATAATACTATAATAATATAATATAATATTTCATATATCATAATATATAGTAATATCTTATAATATAATATATAATAAAAAAGTATAATATATTATATATTATAATAATATAGTATAATAATAATATTTTATATTATAATATATAGTAAATTAATATAATAAATATAAAATATAATATAAAAATATATAAAATGTAATATATATGTTATATTATATATAGGACCCCTAGCAACATATGTTGTCATTAAATGGGTCAAAGAGGGTCATAGGTCACCCTATGACCCCATTTGACAGATATTACCAATTTAAATATGTCCCTTAGGGTCCAAGGACCCCTAGTGACATATGTCATCATTTAATGGGTCAAAGAGGGTCATAGGTCACCCTATGACCCCCTTTGACCCATATTACCCATTCGAATATATCCCTAGGGGTCCAAGGACCCCTAGGGACATATGTCGTCGTTTAATGGGTCAACGGGGGTCATAGGTCACCCTATCACCCCTTTTGACCCATATTACCCATTCGAATATGTCCCTAGGGGTCCTAGGACCCCTAGAGACATATATCGTCGTTTAATGAGTCAAGAGGGTCATAGGTGACCATATGACCCCCTTTGACCCATATGTACGATTCGAATATGTCCCTAGGGGTCCTAGGACCCCTAGCGACATATGTCGTCATTTAAAGGGTCAAAGAGGGTCATAGGTTACCTTATGACACCATTTGACCCATATTACCAATTTGAATGTCCCTGGGGGTCCTAGGACCCCTAGGAACATATGTCGTCATTTAATGCATCAAAGGGGGTCATAGGTGACCCTATGACCCCCTTTGACTCATATGAACGATTCAAATATGTCCCTAGGGGTCCTAGGACCTCTAGGACCATATGTTGTCATTTAATGGGTCAAAGGGGGTCATAGGGTGACCTATGACCCCCTTTGACCCATATGAATGATTGGAATATGTCCCTACGGCCCTAGGACCCCTAGGGACATATGTCATCGTTTAATGGGTCAAAGAGGGTCATAGGTCACCCTATGACCCCATTTGACCCATATTACCCATTCGAATATGTCCCTTGGGGTCCGAGGACCCCTAGGGACATATGTCGTCATTTAATGGGTCAAAGAGGGTCATAGGTCACCCTATGACCCCCTTTGACCCATAATACCCATTCGAATATGTCCCTAGGGGTCGTAAGACCCCTAGCGACATATGTCATCATTTAATGGGTCAAAGGGGGTCATAGGTCACCCTATGATCGCCTTTTACCCATATTACTCGTTCGAATATGTCCCTAGGGGTCCTAGGACCCCTAGCGACATATCTCGTCATTTAATGGGTCAGAGAGGGTCATAGGTCACCCTATGACCCCCTTTGACCCGTCTTACCCATTCGAATATGTCCCTAGGGGTCCTAGGACCCCTAGAGACATATATCATCGTTTAATGGGTCAAAGAGGGTCATAGGTCACCCTATGAACCCCTTTGACCCATATGTACAATTCGAATATGTCCCTAAGGGTCCTAGGACCCCTAGAGACATATGTCATCATTTAAAGGGTCAAAGAGGGTCATAGGCTACCCTATGACCCCATTTGACCCATATTACCCATTCAAATATGTCCCTCGGGGTCCTAGGATCCCTAGGGACATATGTCGTCATTTAATGCATCAAAGGGGGTCATAGGTCACCCTATGACCCCCTTTGACTCATATGAACGATTCAAATATGTCCTTAGGGGTCATAGGACCCCTAGGGACATATGTTGTCATTTAATGGGTCAAAGGGGTCATAGGTCACCCTATGACCCCCTTTGACCCATATGAACGATTGGAATATATCCCTAAGGTCCTAGGACCCGTAGGGACATATGTCGTCGTTTAATGGGTCAAAGACCTATGAGCCCATTTGACTCATATTACCCATTCAAATATGTCCCTTGGGTTTTGAGGACCGCTAGGGACATATGTCATCATTTAATGGGTCAAAGAGGGTCATAGGTCACCCTATGACCCCCTTTGACCCATATTACCCATTCGAATATGTCCCTAGGGGTCCTAGGACCCCTAGTGACATATATCGTCGTTTAATGTGTCAATAGGGTCATAGGTCACCCTCTGACCCCCTTTGAACCATATGAACGATTCGAATATGTCCCTAAGGGTCAGAGGACACCTAGAGACATATGTCATCGTTTAATGGGTCAAAGAGGGTCATAGGTTACCCTATGACCCCATTTGACCCATATTACCCATTCGAATATGTCCCTAGGGGTCCTAGCACCCTTAGGGACATATGTCGTCATTTAATGGGTCAAAGAGGGTCATAGGTCACCCTATGACCCCCTTTGACCCATATTACCCATTCGAATATGTCCATAGGGGTCCGATGACCCCTAGAGACATATATCATCGTTTAATGGGTCAAGAGGGTCATAGGTCACCCTATGACCTCGTTTGACCGATATGAACGATTCCAATATGTTCCTAGGGGTCCTAGGACCCCTAAAGACATATGTCATCGTGTAATGGGTGAAAGAGGGTGATAGGTTACCCTATGACCCCATTTGACCCATATTACCCATTCGAATATGTCCCTAGGGGTCCTAGGACCCCTAGGGACATATGTCATCGTTTAATGGGTCAAAGGGGGTTATAGGTCACCCTATGACCCCATTTGACTCATATGAACGATTCAAATATGTCCCTAGGGGTCCTAGGACCCCTAGGGACATATGTCGTCGTTTAATGGGTCTAAGGGGGTGATAGGTCACCCTATGACCCCCTTTGACCCATATGAACCATTTGAATATGTCGCTAGGGTCCTAGGACCCTTAGGGACATATGTCGTCATTTAATGGGTCTAAGGGGGTCATAGGTCACCCTATGACCCCTTTTGACTCATATGAACGATTCAAATATGTCTGTAGGGGTCCTAGGACCCCTAGGGGCATATGTCTTCGTTTAATGGGTCAAAGGGTGTCATAGGACACTCTATGACCCCCTTTGACCCATATGAACCATTCGAATATGTCCCTGAGGTCCTAGGACCCCTAGGGACATATGTCTTTGTTTAATGGGTCAAAGAGGGTCATAGATCACCCTATGACCGCCTTTGACCAATATAACCCATTCGAATATGACCCTAGGGGTCCTAGAACCCCTAGGGACATATGTCATCGTTTAATAGGTCAAAGAGGGTCATAGGTCACCCTATTACCCCCTTTGACCCATATTACCCATTTGAATATGTCCCTAGGGGTCCTAGAGACATATATCGTCGTTAAATGGGTCAAGAGGGTCATAGGTCACCCTATGACCCCCTTTGACCCATATGAATGATTCGAATATGTCCGTAGGGGTCCTAGGACCCCTAGAGACATATGTCGTCATTTAATGGGTCAAAGAGGGTCATAGGTTAATCTATGACCCCATTTGACCCATATTACCCATTTGAATATTTAATGGGTCAAAGGGTGTCATAGGTCACCCTATGACCCCCTTTGACTCATATGAACGATTCAAATATGTCCCTAAGGGTCCTAGGACCCCTAGAGACATATGTGGTCGTTTAATGAGTCAAAAGGGGTCATAGGTCACCCTATGACACCCTTTAACCCATCTAAACGATTCGAATATGACCCTAGGGTCCTAGGACCCCTAGGGACATATGTCCTCATTTAATACGTCAAAGAGGGTCATAGGTCACCCTATGACTCCCTTTGACCCATATTACACATTCGAAAATGTCCCTTGGAGTTCGAGGACCCCTAGGGACATATGTCGTCGTTTAATGGGTCAAAGATGGTCATAGGTCACCCTATGACACCGTTTGACCCATATTACCCATTCAAATATGTCCCTAGGGGTCTTAGGACCTCTAGAGACATATATCATCGTTTAATGGGTCAAGAGGGTCATCGGTCACCCTATGACTCATTTTGACCCATATGAACGATTCGAATATGTCCCTAGGGGTCCTAGGACCTCTAGAGACATATGTCATCATTTAATGGGTCAAAGAGGGTCATAGGTTACCTTATGACCCCATTTGACCCATATTACCCATTCTAATATGTCCCTAGGGGTCCTAGGACTGCTACGAACATATGTCGTTGTTTAATGGGTCAAAGAGGGTCATAGGTCACCCTATGACCCCCTATGACCCATATGAACAATTCGAATATGTTCCTAGGGTGCTAGGACCCCTAAGGACATATGTCATCATTTAATGGGTCAAAGAAGGTCATAGGTCACCCTATGACCGCCTTTGACCCATATTACCCATTCGAATATGTCTCTTGGGGTCTAAGGACACCTAGGGACATATGTCGTCATTTAATGGGTCAAAGTGGGTCATAGGTCACCGTATGACCCCCTTTGACCCATAATACCCATTTGAATATGTCCCTAGGGGTCCTAGGACCCCTAGAGACATATATCGTCGTTTAATGGGTCAAAGGGGGTCATATGTCACCCTATGACCCCCTTTGACCCATAGTACGATTGGAATATGTCTTTAGGGGTCCAAGGACCCCTAGGGACATATGTCATCATTTAATGGGTCAAAGAGGGTCATAGGTCAACCTATGACCCCCTTTGACCCATATAAACGATTCGAATATGTCCCTAGGGGTCCGAGGACCTCTAGGGACATATGTCATCGTTTAATGGGTCAAAGAGGGTCATAGGTCACCCTATGACCCTCTTTGACCCATATGAACGATTCGAATATGTCCCTAGGGGTCTGAGGACCCCTAGGGACATATATCGTCGTTTAGTGGGTCAAAGAGGGTCATAGGTTACCCTATGACCCCATTTGATCCATATTACCCATTCGAATATGTCCCTAGGGGTCCTAGGACCCCTAGGGACATATGTCATCGTTTAATGGGTCAAAGGGTGTCATAGGTCACCCTATGACCCCCTTTTACCCATATTAACAATTCGAATATGTCCCTAGGGGTCTAAGGACCCCTAGAGAAATATGTCATCGTTTAATGAGTCAGAGAGGGTCATAGGTCACCCAATGACCCCCTTTGACGCATATTACACATTCGAATGTCCCTAGGGGTCCTAGGACCCCTAGAGACATATATCGTCGTTTAATGGGTCAAAGAGGGTCATAGGTCACCCTATGACCACCTTTGACCCATATGAACGATTGGAATATGTCATCGTTTAATAGGTCAAAGAGGGTCATAGGTCACCCTATGAACCCCCTTTGACCCATATTACCCATTCGAATATGTTCCGAGAGGTCCTAGGACCCCTAGGGACATATGTCGTCGTTTAATGGGTCAGAGGGGGTCATAGGTCACCCTATGACCCCCTTTGACGCATATGAATGATTCGACTATGTCCCTGAGGGTCCTAGGAGCCCTAGGGACATATGTCATCATTTAATGGGTCAAAGAGGGTCATAGGTCACCCTATGACCCGCTTTGACCCATAATACCCATTCGAATATGTCCCTAGGGGTCCTAGGACCCCTAGAGACATATGTAGTCGTTTAATGGGTCAAAGGGGGTCATAGGTCACCCTATGACCCCCTTTGACTGATATGAACGATTCGGCTATGTCCCTGGACGTCTTATGACCCCATTTGACCCATATTACCCATTCGAATATGTCCCTAGGGGTCCTAGGACCGCTACGAACATATGTCATCGTTTAAAGGGTCAAAGAGGGTCATAGGTCACCCTATGACCCCCTATGACCCATATGAACAATTCGAATATGTTCCTAGGGTCCTAGGACCCCTAAGGACATATGTCATCATTTAATGGGTCAAAGAGGGTCATAGGTCACCCTATGACCCCCTTTGACCCATATTACCCATTCGAATATGTCTCTTGGGGTCTAAGGACCCCTAGGGACATATGTTGTCATTTAATGGGTCAAAGTGGGTCATAGGTCACCCTATGACCCAGTTTGACCCCTAATACCCATTTGAATATGTCCCTAGGGGTCCTAAGACCCCTAGAGACATATGTCATCGTTTAATGGGTCAAATGGGGTCATAGGTCACCCTATGACCCCCTTTGACCCATATGTACGATTCAAATATGTCTCTAGGGGTCCTAGGACCCCTAGGGACATATGTCATCATTTAATGGGTCAAAGAGGGTCATAGGTCAACCTATGACCCCCTTTGACCCATATAAACGATTCGAATATGTCCCTAGGGGTCCGAGGACCTCTAGGGATATATGTCATCGTTTAATGGGTCAAAGAGGTTCATAGGTCACCCTATGACCCTCTTTGACCCATATGAACGATTCGAATATGTCCCTAGGGGTCTGAGGACCCCTAGAGACATATGTCGTTGTTTAATGGGTCAAAGAGGGTCATAGGTTACCCTATGATCCCATTTGACCCATATTACCCATTCGAATATGTCCCTAGGGGTCCTAGGACCCCTAGGGACATATGTCATCGTTTAATGGGTGAAAGGGGGTCACAGGTCACCCTATGACCCCCTTTGACCCATATTAACCATTCGAATATGTCCTTAGGGGTCCAAGGACCCCTAGAGAAATATGTCATCGTTTAATGATTCAGAGAGGGTCATAGGTCAGCCAATAACCCCATTTGACCCATATTACCCATTTGAATATGTCCCTAGGGGTCGTAGGACCCCTAGAGACATATATCGTCATTTAATGGGTCAAAGAGGGTCATAGGTCACCCTATGACCACCTTTGACCCATATGAACGATTGGAATATATCGTCGCTTAATGGGTCAAAGAGGGTCATAGGTCACCCTATGACCCCCTTTGACCCATATTACCCATTCGAATATGTCCCGAGAGGTCCTAGGACCCCTAGGGACATATGTCATTGTTTAATGGGTCAAAGAGGGTCATAGGTCACCCTATGACCCCCTATGACCCATATGAACAATTTGAATATGTTCCTAGGGTCCTAGGACCCCTAAGGACATATGTCATCGTTTAATGGGTCAAAGAGGGTCATAGGTCACCCTATGAACCCCTTTGACCCATATTACCCATTCGAATATGTCTCTTGGGGTCTAAGGACCCCTAGGGACATATGTTGTCATTTAATGGGTCAAAGTGGGTCATAGGTCATCCTATGACCCAGTTTGACCCCTAATACCCATTTGAATATGTCCCTAGGGGTCCTAGGACCCCTAGAGACATATGTCGTCGTTTAATGGGTCAAATGGGGTCATAGGTCACCCTATGACCCCCTTTGACCCATATGTACGATTCGAATATGTCTCTAGGGGTCCTAGGACCCCTAGGGACATATGTCATCAATTAATGGGTCAAAGAGGGTCATAGGTCAACCTATGACCCCCTTTGACCCATATAAACGATTTGAATATGTCCCTAGGGGTCCGAGGACCTCTAGGGACATATGTCATCGTTTAATGGGTCAAAGAGGTTCATAGGTCACCCTATGACCCTCTTTGACCCATATGAACGATTCGAATATGTCCCTAGGGGTCTGAGGACTCCTAGGGACATATGTCGTCGTTTAATGGGTCAAAGAGGGTCATAGGTTACCCTATGACCCCATTTGACCCATATTACCCATTCGAATATGTCCCTAGGGGTCCTAGGACCCCTAGGGACATATGTCATCGTTTAATGGGTCAAAGGGGGTCATAGGTTACCCTATGACCCCCTTTGACCCATATTAACCATTCGAATATGTCCTTAGGGGTCCAAGGACCCCTAGAGAAATATGTCATCGTTTAATGATTCAGAGAGGGTCATAGGTCACCCAATAACCCCATTTGACCCATATTACCCATTTGAATATGTCCCTAGGGGTCCTAGGACCCCTAGAGACATATATCGTCATTTAATGGGTCAAAGAGGGTCATAGGTCACCCTATGACCACCTTTGACCCATATGAACGATTGGAATATGTCGTCGTTTAATGGGTCAAAGAGGGTCATAGGTCACCCTATGACCCCCTTTGACCCATATTACCCATTCGAATATGTCCCGAGAGGTCCTAGGACCCCTAAGGACATATGTCGTCGTTTAATGGGTCAAAGGGGGTCATAGGTCACCCTATGACCCCCTTTGACCCATATGAATGATTTGACTATGTCGCTGGGGGTCCTAGGAGCCCTAGGGACATATGTCATCATTTAATGGGTCAAAGGGGGTCATAGGGTGACCTATGACCCCCTTTGACCCATATGAACGATTCGACTATGTCCCTAGGGGTCCTAGGACCCCTAGGGACATATGTCATCGTTTAATGGGTCAAAGAGGGTCATAGGTCACCCTATGACCCCCTTTGACCCATAATACCCATTCGAATATGTCCCTAGGGGTCCTAGGACCCCTAGAGACATATGTAGTCATTTAATGGGTCAAAGGTGGTCATAGGTCACCCTATGACCCCCTTTGACCGATATGAACGATTCGGCTATGTCCCTGGGGGTCTTAGGGACATATGTCGTTATTTAATGGGTCAAAGGGACCCTCTTTGACCCATTAAAGGACGACATATGTCCCTAAAGTTCCTAGGACCCCTAGAGACATATATCGTCGTTTAATGGGTCAAAGAGGGTTATAGGTCACCCTATGACCCCGTTTGACTCTTATATATTAATAATATACATATATATTAATAATATACATATCAATATAATTATATATATATATATATATACATATTACATTATTATATTTAATAAAAATATTACGTTATTATATAAATATATTAATAACATATATATTAATATAATAATATTTATAATATATATTATATTTAATAAAAATATTACGTTGTTATATAAATATTATATTATTATATATATTAATATAATAATATATAATACGTATTTTATATATATATAAATTACGTTATTATATTTAGTAAAAATAATAATAATATATATTATATTTATAGATTGTAATAATATTAACATAAGATATTATTATATATTACTAGATTATATCTTGTATGTTTACATTACGTTATTATATATATATATATATATAATATTAAAATATGCCTTTACATATTAATATAAGTGAAATAATTTAAAAATAAAAAACTAGAACATTTAAATCGAATTTCCCTCCAAAATTTGAAGATTTTTGAAATTTGACTACCGAGCCATATCGGATATCCGATGTCAAATCGGATATCCGATCAGGCTTGGTATTTACCAAGCCTGCCCGGTCAACCCTAAAGACGTGTTTATAGAGAGTTTTAGTGATACTCAGACTTCGGGTAGCCGTCTGACAATGTTATTTTGATCGAAATTGAATGAAATAAAATGAGTTTTTTAATATCGCTCTCTAGATTCCATCAATATAATTTCTGTCAAATTCTAAGTTCGATAAGTATTTATTAGTTAATTATCAATGAAGATTATTGTAAAGTGTTGATTGACATGCTGAATGAAAAATAGCTATAACTTTCAAACGGTATAACATTTTTTAAATCTAAAAGTTGCGTCACATTCTATACTTCGCCTAGTATAAGAAAAAAACAAAAAAAGAAAAATTTGATCAAATTTTTTATTAGTTAGGGTGGTCAGACACAGGACTTTTTTTAATCCGAAAAAGTTTTGGTAGAAAATTCATATTTAATTATTTATTTGGAATAAAAATATCAAAAAATATGCGTCACATCCGGGCATGAGTCTAGTTTTCATATCTATAATTATATTAAAAAAATATTATGATTTGATTTTGATTAAGGTGGTCAGACATACACCTACTTTTTATTTTCGCCCTGAAATTTTCTTAGTACTGCATTAAAATTCAAACTTTTGACCAATCAATTATTTTATTCTCCTGATAAGGCCTAGTAGTTTAGAAACTACATTCAATTTTCTACAAATTATTTTCTTACAACTTTTTGATATAAAGTCCATAACCACCTCAAAATTATGTGTCAAGTTGACATAAACCTGATTTGCTTATTTTTCACTACCACTTAAGGCCATAGTTTGGTACACCATGATCTTGCACATACCCACAATATCTAATTGCCTTCATCAATGTCTACTCCTTCTTCTACAAATCAAGCAACTTCTACATCCACATCTATATCATCATTCAATGGAAAAGGACAAGCACTCATTGCTTCCACACATTTTGAGCAAGGTAAATGGCTTCTTGATTCAGGTGAATCACATCATAGGGCATCTTCTATGGATATGTTTTCTTCTATTGAGCCTTGTAATTCTCCACCTATATTGATGGGTAATAATACATATGTGAAGGTTTATGGGAAATTTTCTATTCCTATGGGATAGGTACATTTAATGATGTTCCTTGTGTACCATCCTTGACCACTAATATCCTTTCTATTTACCAAATTACTCATGGGGCACAAGGTAAAATTGTTGAGTTCACTCCTAATTATGTATATATTAGGGATGTAGAGACTCGAGATGTCATAGGTATGGGAGTTGTTGATCATACATCATGCTTGTATTCTTTTGCCCATTTTCTTGATAATGATGATGATATTCATGATGTACCTAACCTTTTATAATTCATGTGAGGAGAACATTGGACACTTGAATCATTTATTTCTTGAGACAAGTGTTGAACTTCCTACTCCTCCACCTCCTACTTCTTTAGACATGAGTTCTACTATTCAATAGGATGATCTTTATGCTTCAGATCTTTCAATGTGGGATGAATTCTTGGATGTTCTTCCAGATGAGTCTCATAATGCAAATTTGGTTAATACATTTGAGGAGGTTTCTCTTCAAGATAATTCTTCACCTTCATTGGAGATTGGATTTCCCAACTCTTCATGTTCTCTTGATTTTTCACATCTCATAGGTTAGCTTGATGGTGTGATAGAATCATTGATCTTGGAGACACCTATTCTATCTTCAGATATGCATACATGGATACCTTCTTCCTCCTTCCTCACCTTCTACATGGATTGGATTTTTCATCTTTTGATGTATTTATCTCTTCCTAAGGAGAGACATGTTTCTTGTAGGCATTAAATTATATTTTTTTTGTAGTTACTATTCATCTACATTGGAGCATCTTAATTATGGGGGATATCATGTCTCTATATTTCCTTCCTATAGGGGGATCATTCTTTGTATATACATGATGTATGCAATTTTTGGGAGGTCTTGAGTACTCCATCCATCAATGCATCTTATTTTCATCTCTCTTTTTAGAGGGCATTTCCCATTATATTTTCTCTCTTTCTTGACTTTATGAGAGATTACATTTCATGTATTGCATTGCATGTTGTCCAGGGGTACCTAAAATGGCCTAATAGTCAGGACCCATCTTGCATTGTGAGTTTAAGTGCATTCCCCTAAGTTGTACTAAAGGGTGGGTGTTGGTGTAATTAAATATTCACTAATTACACTTAGTTAAGCTTACTTAAGATAATGCATTTGATAGTAGTTTGTGATTGAGACACTTAGGAGTTTGCACCTCAATTAAACACATGGTGTAGGATAATTCCACTCTAGGCGGTCAACATTTTTATCTCATTCCACCTTTAGTGCATTTATCAAATTATCATCCTCATCATTGCACATACATCATTGCATAATGGAGGATGATCCACCTTTTTTTGACATGTGATTCCACCTTGTGTGGGTGATAGCTTACCTTCTCTTTATCATTGTCTCTTATCACCTCTCCTATATAAGGAGGGATATTATGTAGATTTTAAATTAATCCATTAGATGCCAATAAAGTCCATTATCAATAATAGCATTCATGCATCTTCATGTAATTGTCTTGCCAATCTCTTGTGGAAGTTATCTTGGTCTTTCATTTGATCTTGGGGGTGTTGTAGAGTCACCTAAAACTCTAACAAAAGAAAATTCATGGTAACACAAGTTGCATGTCATCCTCAACCCCCAGAGAAGAGAAGGTATTGTGCAAAAAGGAGGGAGGCTCAAAAGAGGGGTCATCAATAGTGGTGACCATCTAAAGTTTCTCCCCATTGTCAAAAAACTTATCATGACCATCTGGGCTACGAGACCAATGTAGCTTTTGCTAGGCAATCATCAATGCTGATTGTGGTGCTCAAGTCCAACGAGTGTGGGGATCCAAGGTAGGAACACCCATTTCCCCCTAGAGGGTCTAAAATAGGAGGTAGAGGGATCAATAAAACTAAGGAGTCTATGGTAATCTAGCTTGAGATAGATTTACCATGATCCACAAGAAAAGAGCTCACCTTAGCCATAGCCAAACCCTTCATTTTTTTCACCAATGTGTTTCATTTATCTTTCTTGGTAGGTGAAGTGGGCTTGGTTTCTGAAGTAGAGTGTTGACATTTTAGTCAAGTTTTTTATTAGTGACATACACATATTTCAAATCATAAGTATCTACTGAGCTTATTACACAGTTAACAGTGTTATCCAAGAATTTTAGTTGTCACTGAGTTCTATAGTTCCTACCAAGTCCTTTGGAAAAATTCTAATTTTTACCTAGTAGTTACAACTATTGTGAAGATCAATAGTGTAAACCAAGCATCTCAGTGTATATGGAGTTTACCAATGCAAATTGAGCTGTGTAGTGGTCACCGAGTTCATAGTTTATGTGATGCAACTCTAGCATTAACCAAGCTACTCAGTGTTAACCAAGTGACTTAGTTTATACCAAGCTTGAGGTGATAGTGTTTACTTAGTCATTCAATGTAACTCAAGAGACTTAGTTTATATGATGAGTTTCATAGTATTCACTGAGTCAAGTGTAAGCTAAGTTCAATACTACTTGGAAGTGATCAATATGGACTATGCTTCTATGTCTACCGAGTGAATGATGATATTGAGCATTGAAAGTGGATGTCGAGTATCAGAACCTCACCAAGTCAATCTTCAGAACTTGAGAGTCTACATTTGAGCTAAATTTATAATATTTGTGTAAACTTGTATTATGGCTGACTTTGTAATTGCATAATTGGATTGGTATCTATGTAATGTATTGTATTACATCCAATGTGTGAATATGTGTGTGTATATGAGTGGAATCAATGTAATCATCAAAGAAGTGTAGAAAGTCTGAATTACAAAGGCTACAACAATATAAGGAACAAAAAAGATTCATCTATCATAGCAAATAAATTTGTACACTTAAAAGAATCTCATTCAACAAATCAAGTTGCAGATTAGAAATCAGCTACTACTTCATCCTAACAGGTGGATCAGTCAAATCCTTTAACAAGGTAGACCTAATAGTATTATGCAAATCCCTTTACTGAGTGCATGCTTCATTGTATGTTTGTAAATCCTCTAACAAGGTGGACCTAGTAGTCCTTATTTCTCCTAACAAGGTAGATCATCAGAAGTGATCAATGTAAGCCTTAATAGGACACCTTTATATTGTAGTACTAAAGCTCGTGGGTATCATCCCCATCCCAGTTTTACATTCTATTTGGAAGGTTTTTAGGTCACCAAATCTTTGTGTCAAAGTGTTATGAATGCTTCTATGTTGTCAGTTTCCCATGCAAGTAGTTAGATCGGTATTGGATTAAAGTCTTAAAATTTTAAGAAGTTACTGATTCAACCCTCCCCTCTCAGCAACTTAGCCTTTAAGAATATTTTCAGCAATAGATTATTTCAAACAATTGGTTTTAGAGATTTTTGTTTCTTAGGAGGAAGTTTAATAGCTTGAGCGAAGATCAAAGGCCATGGAGATATTCAAACTTGACAAGGCTATTGACAATAAGAAGCTAGATTTGGAAATGGCTTTTGCCAAACTCAAAAAAGAAAATGAGCAACTCTCTCAATCCCTGAAAAGAAGAAAAGATCTTGGAACTCAAATGAATGATCATCTCTACATCGAAGAAAGAATTGAAGACCTTCATTCATCCAATCCAAATGAAGAAAATGGAGCAATCAAAGAACTCCTAGAAAAGAATGGTTCACTATAAGAAGAAGTACAAAAACTAAGAAAACAAGAAGAAATTTAGTCAATAAGATTATGTGAAGTTATGGAAGAGAAAAGAAAGATAAGAGAAGAGATAAAAGGAAAGAATAATGAAATCTAGCACCTATCCCTTCAGCAAGTAGACTTCATTGATCAGCTCTCCAATGCAAATGAAGAAACCATGAACATAAGATCTAAAAATGAAAGATTACGAAATGATCTAAACTCTAAAAGGAAAATCAATGAAAGAATGATGAAATCCCAAGAAAACATGAATCAGTTTAATGAGAAAAATCTCTATAGACAAAAGGAAAAAGTAGGAATTGGATATATAGGAGAAGGAGAATCATCTAAGTAAGGAGCTCAAAAGAATCAAAGACCTACTTGCAATCATTGTGGTAAGATAGGTCATACTTCAAACAAATGTTAGAGCACTGGTATAAAAAAATTCAATAGAAAATTTTACAATTGCAATTAGCATAGTCATAAGGCTAATAAATGTAAAGAGAAACCAAGATTTGAAGGGAAATGTCACAAATATAAGAAGTATGGGCACAAATCATCAGAATGCAAAACCAAGATATTGAATCTAGCAGAACAAATTGTAAAAGCCATATTTGGTTGGGAATACAACGCTTGGTGTAGGTGTCATTACTATGGAGAATTTAGACATATTAGAATGAATTGTGCAAAGCATCATTTGAGGAAATGAGATACCACTAAAAGATGTTTCATTTGTATAGAACTTGGTCATCTTGCCAAGTACTATATGAGTACTAGTAGAATTAAGGATGAAAAGAAGGAAAAGGTTGATAACATTTGAAAATAGATGAGACAATAATTGGTTCCAAAGTCTACAAAGAATGCAAGTCCAAATAATGATAAAAAAGTCACTCAAGAATTGGGCAGCTCCAAAATTTCTACTTGATCTCTCAAAGGAGGAACTACACCTAGGTTACCAAAGAAGACATACAAACAAGTTCTAGTTGAAAGGACAAAATATTTGTATATGTATTCAAGATAGAAAGGGATCACCAAATAAAAGGATAGCAGTTACTACCTAGTTGCTTTTGTTATCAAGTGAGGTTGGGTCATAGGCTCTACTGAGCGAGGTCAGGAGTAACTAAATTTCATATGGTTACTGAATGATGGAAGACTCTACCAAGTAATCAATGCAAGGAAGTGGATGATAGTCTGTCACTTTGATCTACCATTTATACCGAGAATTTATTGTGGAATTTGATAAAATGAATGAAATCAAATTCATTTTCACCATAAAATTTTCAAAGCAAATTGTGCAGAGCAATCTTCAAGACCATCCAATAAATCTTTGCACCAACTCAACTCAATACATCATTGACTAAAGTGACCTACACTTCATCTACTAAGCTACAGACTCTTCCCTCTTCTATTGTGTTTGCCACATCAATTTTGGCTACTATAGGTATTTCTATAGGTACTTCTATAATAAGTACAATATCAATTTTTGTAGCTAGTCCTATTTTGTCTACTACTATTTCCATTCCTAGTAACCAAGAAATAAGTGTAAAGATAGTTGAGACCAAGTCTCAACCAAGCACAAAATTTTTGGGTAAAGGAAAAGAAAAGGAGGAGGAAATAGACCTTGATGAGGATATAGTGATCCCAAATTGGGACATATCTAAACTCAATCCAAATCAAATGCAAACATTTGGTGAACTTCTCCAAAAGAAAGCCAAGTAGTAGAGGCTAAGAGAGGAAAGGGATAAAGAGTTCAAAATCATTGAGGATGTCAAAATATTTTGATTGAGGCTATAGGTATAGAGGTTGATTCATCTCAACCAATTTTGTTTCAAGTAACAGAGGCAATTCAGAAGTTCAATGAAGATTTAGATGGATAGGATAAATTACTATAGAAGACAAAGAAGAAATTTGAAAATAAAGTGTTAGAGCACATTGCTCAACAAATTGCAATTTATCAGGTAGAACTCTCTACCATTTTGGGCTCTCTAGAAACCTCTTCTACACATGTATCATTACTTTTTGGCAAGCTATGTGATGTTTCAAACTTTACCAAGGAAATAAAGAAAAAATTGTCCAAGATAGATAAAGACCGCAAAGTGAGTGCTTAGTAGTTGCAACTTGACCCAAGTTCAAGCTCTGCACATTTAAATAAGATTAAATTGTTGACAAATTTATAGGCAGAATTTCTTAGAGAAGAGACCAGAATCAAATCTACACTAGTAGATATTCAAAACATGATTCTTCCCATCATGGATGCACTACATAAGCATATTGTACATTCCAAAACCAGATGGTTGTGTTGTCAGTAGAAGTGTAGATTACACTACACACATGTAAGGTCTTGTAGGACAATTGGGACAAAATATTGACTATAATACTCAAGGTACATTAAGACTTTTTGTCTCATTTTGCTATTAATATGTAAATATTTAGAATAAATCTTTCACATTATTGTTGAAAAGCGGTAGAAGATATAAAGAAGTCATAGAAGATACATAGAAGATATGGAAATGATGAGATATGAGGGAGAAAGATGTAAAGAATTGATACATAAGCCAAAAAGGCAATGGGGGAGATAAATGTGAGATAAATGTAAATAGATGTAAAGAAGAATGTATTTAGCTATACAATATACTATATAGGAGCCTCACCATGTACATAAATATATCTTACAAAACCAATTTTGAAAAATCTCAAAAACAGTATGCTCTACTGAGCTAAGAATCACAAGGTGATGGGTAAAGGTATTCAAGAACTTTTTGAGTTTGATTTTGGCTAAATAAGTGTATTTATCACTAATGCCAAAGGGGGTAGATTGTTGACATATCAGTCAAGTTTGTTATTAGTGACATACACTTGTTTTAGATTGTAAGTATCTATCGAGCTTATTGTATAATTAATAGTGTTAACCAAGCATTTTAGTTGTCACCAAGTTCTACAGTTGGTATTGAGTCCTCTAGACAATTTTAGTGTTTACGGAGTAGTTCCAACTATTGTGAAGATTAACAGTGTAAACTGAGCATCTCAGTGTATGCCAAGTTTACCAGTGCAAACTAAGCTATGCATTGGTTATTGAGTTCATAGTTGATGTGATGCAACTACAACATTAACCAAGTGACTCAATTTATACTGAGTTCGAGGTGATAGTGTTTACCGAGTCATTCAATGTAAACCAAGAGACATAGCTTATATGATGAGTTCCACATTATTCAGCGAGTCACCAATGCATAGCAAGTTCAAGACTACTTGGAAGTGATCAATATGGACTATGCTTCTACATCTACCAAGTTCATGATGATGCCAAGTATTGATAGTGGATGTTGAGTATCAGAACCTCACCAAGTCAGTCTTTAGAACCTGAGTGTCTACATTTGAGCCAACTTTGTAATATTTGTGTAAACTTGTATTGTGGCTGAATTTGTAATTGTATAATTGGATTGTTATCTATGTAATGTATTGTATCACATCTAATGTGTGAATATGCATGTGTGTATATGCATGGAACCAATGTGATCATCAAAGAAGCACAGAAAGTGTGAATTAGAAAAGGCTACAATAGTATAAGGAGCAACAAAGATTCATCTATCACAATAAGGTGATTTGTACACTTAAAGTAATCTCATTCAACAAACCAAGTTGTAGATTAGAGATTGGCTACTACTTTATCCTAACAGGTGGATTAGTCAAATCTTTTAACAAAGTAGACCTAATAGTCTTATGCAAATCTCTTTAACAAGTGCATACTTCATTGTATATTTGTAAGTCCTCTAATAAGGTGGACCTAGCAATTCTTATTTCTCCTAAGAGGGCAAATCATTAGAAGTGAGAAATGTAAGCCTTAACAGGCCAACCTTATACTGTAGTACTATAGCTTGTGGGTATCATCCCCACCATAGTTTTACTTTCTATTTGGAAGGTTTTTAGGTCTCAAAGTCTTTGTGTCAAAGTGTTGTGAATGCTTTCATGTTTTTAGTTTCTCATGCATGTAGTTAGATTAATATTGGATTAATTTCTAAATGGATTAAAGTTTTAAAAGGTTTAGAAGTTACTGATTCACCTCTCCCCTCTCAATAACTTAGCCTTTACAAATATTTCCAGAAATAAATTATTTCCAATAGTAGAGGTATGTTTATGGTCCAACAAGGAACAATCCATAATCCCATGCTCAACTAACTAGCATTGATTGTAGGTTTTTACAAGGTTTAGGTACAGACTCTTTTGAGTAAAGGTGGTACCACCTATATGGATTTCTACTATATCTTTGAGATCATTAGATAGGTCGACCTCAACACAAACCCTACATTGGGGACGAGTGTTGAAAAACTTGTCTAGTTTAAGGCACACAACCTTGTTGATGGGTTGTGCAATAATAGGTAAAAAGGACTAGCAAGGAATGGGAAGCCCTAGGAACTCCACCCAAATGGGTACCTTAAGCTTTTGATCATCAAAAATATAAAAATCTTGTGATTGGCTTTGAAAAACTAAGAGGGTAGACTTGACAGTCTAATGCCTCACACAAAAATATGTTTAGCTTGGCTTGCATTGCAAAAGCAAAAAAGGAAAAAGTCTTTGGTAAGGCTTTGAATGCCTTTAAATTGAACACCCTGAGGTGTCCATACCTTGGAAACCCATTCCCACAACATGCTTTCAGAAGGAGTACAACCGATAAAATACCTGATATGGGTTTGTTGTTCTAATCATGTGCATGCACTATCAAACTCCTTAGCATTCAAAATAATATCAGGAGAGGAACTACTTTGTGAAACATCTTGGGGACAACCTTGCGTAGGCATTTGGTTGGCGGAGCCATTATCTCTAGTAGCAATAGCAACCTTAGCACCAACATCAATTGTTGAGCCGAACTCATTATAAATAAAATTTTATTCCCATAGTAAATATGGTATGACAAACAATGGAAACTAACAAGGATTTACAATCTTTATAAATTTTTAGAACTTCTATTTCATCAAGGAGCTGTCTTACTCACATGAGAATTCAAAAAGGATTCCTTCCTTTGGTCATTTTCTTGTTTAAAAAAATCCACCATACGAACTTATATATGATTTTTGATTCATATGAAATGTGATTTATTGTTAGTTAGAAATTGATCCAACTTGTAGAGTTTCAAAAAATGATTAAATGGAGTGGAAATCTTATCACATAGTATAATAATGTGTTTGGTGGATTGTGCAATTTTAAATGTACAATTTCATTATTTTATAAAGCCGATAGGCTTATTGCGCGAGACTTGCCATGGGAATGTTATGACATTCTGATGATGTCGAATGCAGGAAAAGACAACTGTAATCTTTTTAAATTTCTGATGCAACGTGTCTATTGCTCAAGGGGTACATACGGTTTAGAGACAGCTATCTTTGTGCGGAATCCTATTGCATGTTTCAGCCACAACAAATAAGTTTATGTTTACATCATTTGAAATTAAATTCATCTTTATTTTTCATTTTTATTCAAGTGCGCCATCATATTCCATCGTTGAGCAGAAGGAAAGTGAAGGCATAAGATATGTTCTACATTAAATAACACGAATTGAGGTGAATACAATTCAATATTATATTCAATAAGAGGAGAATTTGGTGAAATGTAAGAAGTAATTACCATCCATACCTCAGTCCAAGCTTACCTATCAGACACTACAAAATTGACTACAAGCATTTAACATTAAATCTGATGCTTCACTAAAAGGAGGATGGGGTAGAAATTGAAACAAAGAGGCAGACAATACCAGTGACAAAGATTGTTACAGGAAAAAGGAAATCTGTGAGCGGTTTTGTAGTCCGCTTGCGATTAGGACCCTTGTTGTATCTGTATCCCATTGATAATTAGTTAACTGTAAATTGCTCACTTTTCGTCATTGGATTTATATCTACAATTCTACTCCCAAGATGTGGCTCTAAAATATTTGTATTACATCAAAGGAGTTTCTTATTTGAGGTTAATCAACTTAGTTTGTACCTAAGAATTATTTTTAATGTAAATGAGATTTAATTTTAAATGTCTAGATATTTAATTTATCAATATTTTAAAAAAAGATGTTTCATAATTTTATTAACAAATATATCTGAATTTGTGTTTATTCAAAATGTGTTTTAAAATTATTTTTGATTATATTGAAAAGATATATAATGAAATAATTGACAAAAATGAAGTTTTAATTGGTTATGGTCTATTTGGCAATAGAAAATGAGAATACATATTTCTATTCTTGTTTCGTTCAGTAAAATTTTTATGGGGAATTAAAGACCCAAAAATTTATGCTTTTTAAAATAAATAAAACTGGAATAGGAATATGTATTTCAATTCCACCTATTTATGTGAAATTGTAAATGTTTATTTTTAGATCAAAATTGTAATACATATTCCTATTTTCAATTCTGATTTAGTATACCCAAACACATAATTCAAAATTTTGAGAATTTAGATATGAGCACATAGATGGAATGTCATATGATTGTACTTTTTAAAAAGAGAATTGTTCTATTTGAAAATAAATTAATATTTTTAATGTACATTTTTTAAATCTTGATTTAGAGAGAGATTTTCATTGTTTGAACATTTAGTTCTCTCTTTCCCCTGCTAATTTTATTTAAATTTTTTAAATGACATAAATCTTTTTAATTCTAAGAATATAGATTTTTATATTTTGACTTTTCAATACTTAAGAAAATATATTCTGAAAATTTTGATTTTACATATAGTGAAAATTAATAGATTAATTTGAAAAAAATGATTTTGGTAAATTAATATTTGTGATACAATTTTTATGTTACAATAAATTTTATATTTTTGATGTATAAAAATATTTAATAATTTTAAATTTTTTTAAAGATTAATCATAATTTAGGTTGTTCTACTTAAAATGTGTGACAAATATATTTATACTGATTACAAAAAATTGAATGATCTTATAAATTAATGACCATTCATGGAAGGATTGGAAGGAGAGTGCTTCCTTTGTATATGACATGTTCATATGGTTGTATATTTTTGTTTACATGTTGGTTTTTTTTTTTTAAAGGTGGCATGGCCACTTGATATATATAGATATAGATATAAACTATTTTTTTTACAAATACACTGATTCTAGCATAAGGAGCTCTTGGAGAAAAGAACAAGGAAGAAAAACTCCATTCATAACCTTATCAAGAAATAAAACATCCAAGAAATGTAGGATTGTTAATCCAGGTAATAACATCCAAAAATAAGTTCATCTAGTTTATAATTAATTGAAGAGAGAGAAGAAGGCTACAAGTACCACCAAGACCCTATATACGAAAATCCCAAAACTGCCTTGCCCCATATTTTGCCTTATATTGCATTCTACAACTAGATGGGATATCGTAAATCTACATAAGCAGAGAAGACCAATGCAGGTGATAAGCTTGTCCTTCGTTAGTGACCAAATACCAAAGATGGTAGAAAACACTCAGAAACCTATGCTAGTCACAAATGACAAAAACACAAAGGAAAAATTTGTTGGATAATAAAATGTCTTATTCCTCCACAAAACCTGTTGTAGGATCATACTATATAAGCCTAAGAGTAAGATCAAGAGTGGGGAAGAGAGGAGCTGAAGCCTATGAGGCTATGGATACCTAAGAAATGTCATGTTCCAAAAGATCCAAAATGGAAGAAAACCACCTAATGCACACTATTGACACATTCTCTTGATAAATGGGCACCATATTGCTACAATGTAGCCTTAACTAGGTGAAAAGACTACATCTCAAGAGCCTTTTTAATTCTCTCAAAAACTAAATAAACACCATGGTTGTTGAGAAGAGAATGGTGATGAAATAAATCGTCTATTAGGGTAGCACCACACCAAAGATCATATTTTTGGAAAGCTCTTACAAGCTTAGCACCTAGTTAGCAAGATATAGGTGCCTTATACTTGATGATCATAGAAATGAAAGGGAAATTATCTAGCATAGTAGAAGGAGAATGAGAGTCCAAAAAAACTCTATCACATCCAAAATTTTCCAAGTAATCCACCAAGGCATTGCCTTCCCTATAGATATGGGATAAAATATATCTATCTAGTGAATCAATGAGACCCCAAATCTACTAGAGGACATAGCTAAGTTGTGTGTTATTTCTCTTGCTATGAATGCAAGCATTAATGAAAACTTAAGAATCACCCTCAATATGTAAGCAAGAAAGAGACATAGCATTAATGACAACTAAAGAATCACCCTCAATATGTAAGCAAGAAAGAGACATACTCTTAGCCAAACTTAAACCTTCTAATAGAGTAGAAGGTTCTACCATATTATTAGCACCATGACTAATGGGAGCTGCATAAAATGCCAACACTTCACCAAGATGGTTTCTCAAGAAAATATAAATGCCTGACTCATTAGGATTCCCTCTTTTTGAACCATCAAAATTGAGCTTGACAAGAGAGGAATCAGGAGGTTCTCATTTATTTGAATCTCTACTAATTAGAATATTTCTAATACAAGGAAACATAGGAGAAGTATGAAGTGAGATAACCTTCCAAGATTGGACTATAGAGCTATCCCACGATGAGAAAATGTCATTCCCATTTAAATGCCTAGAAGCACAAGTATTCACTAATTTGGAGATAAGACACTCAATTGTGGTAATAACTATATTCACATCTACCACCTCTTTTCTAAAGATTCTCTTATTTCACTCCCACCAAATAGACAAGATAACTAAAGAAGGAATAATAATCCATAAGCATGCAAATATTGAATTAGCAAACAATATGGGTTAGGTCTGAAACAAATCCCATAAGGATCTGGGGAGAGGAAAGGAGATGGATAATTTCCCCATAAAATAATACCAACATTATAGAGAGAATTGACAGTGCACAAATAGATGGCCAATTGATTGTGCACATAGTCCATACAAAACACATGTAAAGGAATGGGCTATATGAAATTTTTCTAATCAATCACTAGTAAAGAGTCTATTTTGAATAGCCAACCAAGAGGAAACACCATCCTTTGGAATAAAACACTTATCCCAGCAAAAACCAAAGGCTTGATTGGATACATGTTGCTCAACCATACGTTGAAGGGCTTCATAACTAGACTTAATAGTGTACACACCATTTTTAGTAGGGCACCACAATATTTTACTACATCCTTTGGACAAAAAGACCAACCTATTTTCTAGAATATCAGCTAATTTCTTAGCCCAAATTCTTCCTATAAGAAGAGAGAAGGGGTCTTTCTAGTATATCTTATGGAATACAATATCAACATAATCCACATAATTCACTAAAAAAATACTCCTAACATGTTGAAGAAACCCCCATGACTTCCTCTAAAGTAGAATTGAGGCATAATGGAGGGCACCCATTCCATGTATCTTTCCAAAAGGAAACATTAAATCTAGAGTGAACTTGCCAAGAGTGGAACTTGGAAACATCTTCTCTAGAAGCCATCATGAAGTTCCAGGTAGATGACCCAAAAGGGGGATTAAAAATAGTAGAAAGTCTATGATAGCAAGGAGAATCTAAATATTTGACTTGCATAATTTGGCACCAAAGTGACTAAGATTTGAAATACATATTCCTAACCAATTTCCCCCCAAAGGCTTTGTTCTAGAGAGATAACTTTTTTACTCTTGCCACTTCAGTGAGTTTACTTATGCAGAGCTTCTACGAGGACACAAGGAGAATCTTTCTATTATTGTTCATATTAGAAGACCATAGAAAAGTACATATGATTTTTTCAATCTGACTAATTATAGACCTAGGTGCTCAAAGAATTGAGATATAGTAGTTGAGGATAGCTAAAATAACCCTTTTTAATCAATAAAATTTTACCAAAGAGAGAAAGCCACCTCACCTTCTAGGCTAAGATTCTCCTTATTAATCAAGGGATAACATTGTCCAAAAATGAAGCTTTTTCTTGACCCATGAAGAATGTGATCCCTAGATATGTGGAAGGCAACTCATCCATCGAAAAACCCAAAATTTTAATTATTCTATTCTTAACATACTTAGGTGTAAAGAGAATAAATAAATTTGACTTATTTGGATTGATGGCTTGACCTGATCAAGAAGTATATGTATCTAAAAATTGCTTAATACATCTGGCCTCACTAATCGAAGATCTTTTGAATAGAAGTGTATCATTAGCAAAAAATTATGAGTCATGGAGAGTTTTGAATTTTGTATACTTATACCCTTCGAGTTAGCCAACAAGTTTTATCTATTAATTGATCTACTAAGGGTTTTAGCCATGATAATAAATAGAAAAGGAGATAGTGGATCCCCTTTCAAGACCCCCTAGGTTGCTTAAGAAAAGGAATAATGTTTTCCATTAATAATGATTACAAAAATTGCTCTAGATAGGCAATTCTTAATCCATTTACACTAGGTAGATGAGAAACCAAATTTAGAAAGGAATTCCAAGAGAAATGCCCAAATCACTTTATCATATGCTTTCATCATATCTAACTTAGCCACAAAAGAAGACCTTTGATAAGTTTCAATGGTATGTAGGAGTTACAAAGCAACAAGAGCCATATCAAAAGTATCCCTACTAGAAAAAAAACCATCTTGTTGAGGAGATAATAATCTTGGGATTAGGGGTTTAAGCCTAAGGTAGATAGCTTTAGTAATGATCTTATAAATGGACATACATAGAAAAATGGGCCTAAAATCAAGAAAAGTTTGAGAAGATTTTGACTTTGGAATCAAAGTGAGGTTCATTCTATTAAAGCTCTTGAGAATATATCCTTTCTTATGAGATTCTTCAACTACCAATAAAAGGTCAAAATTGACAACATCCCAAAACTTCTAATAGAATAGCATGGTGAAACCATTAGGGCTAGGAGCTTTCTTTGGTACCACAGAAAAAATAATAGAGTGAAGTTCCTCAATACTAAAAGGTTTCATAAGATCAACAGTATCTTGATTTGTAACTAAAGAAGTGATGGACTACAATAATGCATTCCTATCAAACTTATTATCTCTTAGGGGCACACTAGGATAAACTAAGCTTTTATAGAAACCTACTCTCTCGTTGCTTATATCCAATTGTGATATCAGCATATCCCCTGACAAAACACTATTAATAGGCATAATAGATGAAGACATATTCCCTGTCAGAGGGTAAGGTGACTTTCCTTCTTCCAATCTAGGCTAGGGTGATTTCCCTTTTGTTGAGGAAGACCTGACATGCCTGAAACTCTCTAATCATGTTCCACAATAGGTTCTTCAACATGGAATTTCGAACAGAGTAAAAGTACAAAGCTATGTCACCTTTTAGGTTGACATATCAAAATGATTGAATTTGAGAATTTCTATCCAAAAATCAATTTTGCTCAAACATATGATCTAGATAAATCCATTCTAGCTAGGTTATATATGTTCTCACACTTTTCCAATTGGAAATATCAATTAAATGCATGTTTCATACTAGTTTGTATCTAGTTACTAAAGAAATAAAATTATTTGAAAAAATTGACATTTCAATAACTCTTACTATTTTTTATGATTTTTTCACTAACATATAAGCATCATTTTATAGAGCTCAAAGTCAAGAATATTATAATATAGAATTTATAGCATTTTGATTAGATATAGTATATTGTAATTAAAAAATTCTACAAGCATGTATTTTAAGACTTAAAAATATGTTGATTTTGAGAAAAAAATTAAATCATTAAAAACAAATTAAAAAATTAAATGACACTCTAGAGGAGAGAGTCCTCTTTCAGAACATATAATTTTCCTTGAGGTTATAACTAATTTGTTTTGAAAAATGTGGTGGGAGGTGAAAACTATCAATTTCATGTGAGTTGAAATTTGAATAATTATAAAAGAGAAAATATAGCTCTAAAGTCAATTTTTATTTTTGATTTTTTTAGATATATATGTTATCTATAACATAGTCTAAGTTCAAATGAAAATAATTTTATTTCCATATAGTTTTGTTTTGGGAACTAAACCCCTAATTTTTCGTGCTTTTCAACAACTAAAAAATTATGAATAAAAATTAGAAAAAGATATCAATTTTTATTCCAAATAATTATTAGAAATTATAATCCTAAAGTTCATATGTTTCTACACATTTCATTAGTTTAATTCATTTTCAAATTCTAAATAATAATACCAGTTTTATGTCATTGAAGGTGAGCAGTTACACTTTTTTTAGCCATTTCTTTTATAAAAGGGTGACATAGGTTTGTGCTTTTACATAGGTATAGTGTGAAGCTAATGAAGTTTTGTGTTCCACAAGCTCAGGTGACCAATCTAAGGGTTCGACCTACTTTTCCCTCTATGGTTAAGTTTGGTTTTCCCTCAAGGTTTCTGTGTTTAAAGTTATTCTTGGCCCCTATCCTTCATCTGTTGCTCATTCTAGTAAATACCCTCCCCAAAAGTGTAACCCACATCTCTTTCCTACATGTCCTATCATTCATGATTTCAAGTGTAAGAAGTCCTTTGTGTGCCAACCACCATTCAACATTTGTTAAGATTCTCAGCCCTCATTGCCAATTTTTGTGGGGGAGGGAAGTCCTATTCTGTATTTTGTGTCTTCTCCTAATCAAAATATGATTTGGAAGATGTCTTTTTCCTCAAACCTTAGCAAGACACTCCTAGGCCAATTGCATTGAGCTCTCTTCATACCAAAGGTATGGTGTCCTTGCCTTGCTCCACCATTATGTCTTTCCAAAAGCAAGAGCAATAGGTTCTGAATTCAAGCACTTTGAATCATGGGTCATCTAAACCTATGGTTGTGTTTCCTTTTGACATGATTAGTTCTAGAGTGGAGCAGTTGCACTTGTTTTCTCTAATTGGTATGTTATAGATGTTAGTGGATTTTGATTCTCTGCTATCTTGAGCTAGCTATTTTTGTATGAGAAAGATTCTTTAGTTTTTGTTGCAATTTTTTACTCTCAACAACACAAGGATAAATTGCACATGTGTAAGGGTTGGTTTTGTAAGGGAACTAGCATTACTACTATGGCATGGACACCCCATTTTGAGGTATCTAAAGCCTTGGCACCACATTTTTTTCCTTAGTTGGTTTCATTCCCAAATCTACCATTGGAATATAGAGATCCTTTTCTAGTTGAGATCATTGTGAATAAGCTAGGGATTTTTGTTAAACATAACTTGGTTCTATTTTCTTGGCCACATCTAGTAGCAAGTGTTTTTTTCTCATGTAAAAGTTAGAATCCTTACCCTCAAAAATTTCAATTTGTGCAAAATTTGGGACTTGGGTGCAACAGATTTACTATTTAGAGGCAACCACTATTGAGAGAATTACTAATTCTTTAGGTCATTATTCACATCAATGTCAATATTCTTTGCTAGTATTGCATGATACTTGCTAGATTCTTGCCTTTGATCTAATAGCGTGTTTATTTTTTTGCCCATGTTCAACTTTTGTATAAAATGCCTTGCAGTTGATTCTTCTTTCCTACATTTTTTCTCATGTTGCTTGTCCAATGGAAGAGATTTTAGTTTCTTTGGCCTGGTTTGATTTCACTAAGAGCTTTGGGATGTAGGTAGTTTAAGCAGCTCAAGAGGTTTTCTCTATATCTCCATTTTCATCTTTTAATTGTATTTCTATATTTCCTTTATTGTCTTTGCTAATGTTCTCTTATGTTGATGGTAGTTATGGTTTTTCTCGCTCTTTCTAGTTCTTTGATTCTAGTATATTGACTTCTGGTGATCTTTTCTCCTCAACTGTATCCCATTTGCTTATTTCATCCTCTGAATGGGTTGATCGCCCTCCTATGATTCAGTTATCTTCCCCACTTGACAAGAATGGTATTATTTAGAACTTGATTTTTTGCAACCACCTTTTTGTCCTTGCTTTGCCATCTGTTGGTTCTTTTCTACCTACTCAAGAAACTTGTGTGATGTCTAGTAATGTTACTATTTTGGTGACAACTCGGGTGTTTGATGATATTTCTTTGGAGGAGGGTGTGGTCTTGAATGAAGATATTGAACATAATTCTTTACATGTTAATTTCTTCGATTTTTCTCAAGAGCTATCCCTTGTTGAATCTAAGAGTTCATTAGTTCCCATATCTCCTATGTTGGCTATTAAAATCCCTAAAAAAGGGGGACTCTAGCCTCTAGCTTGTCCCAGGTTAAAGAATAGATTGAACATGACATTTAGTCAACTCTTTTGGATGCATTTTTGCCCATTATTAGAACTAGGAGACTGGCTCACTCTCCTACTTCACAATGAGGGTTCTGTCTTGGAATGTTAGGGGTCTAAATGCCCCTGACAAGAGTTACAATAGGATTAAGAAGTTTATCTTATCTTTGCATGCAGAAATCATTCTTCTTCAAGAGTTTAAACTTTCTCAAGAGTCTTTTGAGAAGTTTTATAGGAATTGGTCTTCTTGGGAATCAAGTTGTGTTCCTTCCTCTGGAGCTTCTAGAGGTCTTATTGTTCTTTGGAAGACTAAGTGTATTAAATGCCATATTCTAGAGTAAAGATCCAATTGACAACTCATTTAATTTATTTGGTTTGATATGAAGTTCTTTATTTTTAATGTTTGTGGTCTATCTTCATCCCAAGATAAACTCATGCTTTGGGAAGCCCTGATTGACCAAATTAGTGAGCTTGAAGGTCTTCTAGTTATTATAAGGGGTGATTTTGTTTACATGGTTTGATATTTTTAAAAGCTGATTTAGATAGATATTTTCATGGATTTAGTTCTCCCAAATGATATAAATCTTTTTATTTCTGAAAATATAGATTTTAATATCTTGACTTTTCAATACTTAACAAAATATACTCTTAAGATAATTAGATGTTAGTCTTATTTTTACATTTATCCTTAACTATATTTTGAATAACTTTTTTTATATTACAACTAGACAATTATTTTCTAATATAATAATATTATATTTCAAAAAATGAATGTAATATTAAATTACATAATTTTGTTAGAAAACTTGTTTGAATACATTAGAAAGACTAATATTTAGATGACAAATAGTTAATGTAGACTGTTACCTATTGTGAATATATTTTAAATTAAAAATATTTTCTCATAATACATAAGAAATATTTATATTTAATATATGGTAAAATTTCTTATTTTGTGAGTCTTCATTCTTTATTTTCATCTTTCAATACAAAATTTTAAATATTGTTCTAGTTTATATATTTTCAATTAAGTTACCAATATTTATTTTAATTACCAAAACTATTTATATTTTATCTTGAAATTAAAGTGACAAAATGCTTTACATAATAAAGAAGTAAAATTAATTGTATGATTAAGTTTTGCAAAAAGAGGGGTAAAATTTTATTAAGACAGAAAGGAATACAACAAGGAGAGCTCAACAAGGAGCTCAATCCTGAGCAACAAGATCATGAAATTCTTGCACCATCTCAAAGGACAGTTGCCCCCTATACCTAATATTCCAACCTGGATCATGACTAGAAGCCCATTTGGCTAAACAATCAGCAGGTCTATTCCATTCTCGTGGAATATACTTGAACCTAATGAAATGAAAAGAGGAAGAGAAGAAAAGAATATGCTTAACAACAGTGGCCAGTTGCCAACTAACATCCTCAAGCTCTTGCGAAGAAAGCATGTTCACCACCACCTGGGAATCAGACTCACAAATAATATTACTCCATCCCCACAAGCAACACTGTTCCACAGCATATAAAATAGCCCGAGCTTCCATGAGATTGTTAGTATAATCACCCTTATGAATTGAGAAGAAAAGTTTAACATTCTCAGAACTACAACGAGCCACTCTGCCGATACTAGCCGGACCAAGATTCCCATGAGAAGAACCATCAGTGTTAATTTTCAGAACTCCACAGGGAGGAGTCGTCCAGTGCCCATCCCGGTTAACCCAACCCTTCCTCTGATGGTGAAGCTGCCTGGACATAAAAGGAAACCAATGAGCTGCAACCCCATCCTGCAAATGAAAATTGAGGCGATAACAGATAGCAAGATCAACCGGATCCATACCCCCATCAAGCTCACACTTCACAAGAATAGTTTCCTGGAGAGAATGTCATATTTTCCACCAAAGATGCAAAACACCAAGCCAAACATCTTGGAATATGCGATGATTCCTCTCCAACCAGATATGCCAAAGCATGAAAGATGGGCCAGCAATCCAAGCAGCATGGAGAGAAGAAGACTTGGAGGGAGCACTACTCAAGCGAGCCCAGAACTCAGGCAAAGAGGAAGTATGCCGACAAGAGCAACCCCAAGTGCTCCACCAAAGGTGCCATATCTGAGTAGAATAGGAGCAATGGAAGAACAGATGGGAGATAGACTCCCCTCGATTACCACACAAGACACAATAAGAGGGGCCTTGAAATCCATGTTTACAAAGATTATCCAAGGTAAGACAACGGTTGGGAGCCACTAGCCACATGAAAAAATTGCACTTGGACCAAGAAACTTTATTCCAGACTTGCTTCCACCAAGGGACCTCAGCATCCCCAAATAATTGTCTAGTTATCTCCTGATACCCAGCAGAGACATGATATTTACCAGACAAGGTACCGCCCCAAGCCAATACATCTGGACCAAGCAAAGAGGAACACTCTCTAGAGGCCAGAATTTGAGAAAGCTCCTGACTATTCTTTTCTATACCTCCAGGAGGCCAATCAGAGGAATGCTTCCATCTATAACCAACAACAGGTCCCAATTGATAAGGAGTCTTGTAATGAGCCACTTTATCCCATCTAGCGGCCAGAAAAGAGTCACAAAGAGGCTGAAGATGAGGGTATATGGATAAAATGGAATGGAATCCGTCCCAAGCATCAGACCAAAACAAAGCTTGAGAACCTCCTTTACATATCCAGAACAGACCCCTCTTCGCCAACATCGCACCTGTCTTCAAAGTATGCCAAACCATTGAGCCACGACCTTCAAGAGGAAGTGCAGAAATAGAGCAAGGATCAGCACCATGAAAATATTTATGAGTGATAATATGAGCCCAAAGTTGATGCTGTCTAGAGCACCATCGCCAATAAAGTTTAGCAGCCAAAGCTTGTCTACTCAATAGAGTAGAATGAAGACCAAGACCGCCCTCCTTTTTAGGCCTACAAATAGTTGCCCAATTAACCAAGCTCCATTTAGTACTACGCAAATTACCACTCCAAAGGAATTGTCGAGAAAGAGCATCAAACTCCTTGAGAAAGTAAATAGGTGCAGCATGAACCATGCTTCTATAAGTAGGAAGAGCTTGGATAACAGCTTGAAGAACAGTAACCCGGGCAGCAGTAGAAAGCCATCTATGAGTCCAATGATTTACCTTATCCTGAAGCTTGGTAATCAAATTTTGCAAGAAGAGACGTGGCTGCCTGGAAACAACAATAGGAATGCCAAGATAAGTCAAAGGTAGTGAACCTATCTGAAATCGTAGGATACCAACAATCCTGTGGTGAATAGAATCAGGAGTGTTAAAAAAGTAAATGAAAGATTTGTGCTCATTAACTTTCTGGCCTGAAGCTGCCAAATAAATGTCCAAAGCATGTCGAAAGGCTTCAGCTTTCTTGATCCTAGCAAGATCGGCAAGAGCAGAATCATCAACAAATTGAAGATGGGAAAGAGAAGGTAAGCCATTACCCCACCGCCAGCCTTGAATAGAATTCTGGGACACCTGATGCTTAATGAATTTGCCTAAGCCTTTAGCCATGATGATGAATAGATATGGGGAGAGAGGGTCACCCTAGCGGAGGCCTCTAGAAGCACCAAATAGTTGTGAAGGTTGACCATTAATAAGAATAGAAAAAAAGGCAAAAGTAACACAACTCATAATCCAACTCACCCAGTCAGAGCTAAATCCAAAAGAAAGAAGAATACTCCTTAGGAAGCTCCATTTAACTCTATCATAGGCCTTAGCCATATCCAGCTTAAAAAACATGGCTCTCTCCCTTGAAGTAGCCATAGAGTGAATAGCCTCAGTAGCAATAACCACCCCATCCAAAATTTGTCTTCCAGCAACAAAACCACCTTGTTCTTTTGAGATAATAATGGGAAGCCACCTTTTTAGTCTCTCAACAATCAGCTTAGTAATAACTTTGTAGACCACATTACATAAGGCAATTGGTCTAAAAAACTCCAATTGGTTAGCACCCTCTCTCTTAGGAATAAGAGTCAAGAATGTAAAGTTCAAAGCTCGAAGCATCTGCTTGCTAGCATAGGATTCTTTAACCACCTCCAACAAATCATGATTAATGATGTCCCAAAATTCATGAAAGAATTCAATTGGAAAACCATCAGGACCAGGAGCCTTCCCCTTAGGCATGCCAAAGACCACCGCCTCTAGCTCTTCCAAAGAGATAGGACGCATGAGATAATCATTCATTTCCTGAGTGATAAGGGAAGTAATACAGGGCAAAATAATATTTTCTTCATTATCAGTAGGAGGAGAGTCCTCAGTGAAGAGGGTAGAGAAGTACGAAATAGCCTCCTGGAACAAAGCTGGCAAGGAATTCAGTTGGATACCTTGAGAATTAACCAAAGAAGAGATAGTGCTCTAATTTCGGTGAGATTGCACTGTTTTATGGAAAAAGACAGTGTTTCGATCACCTTCCTAGAGCCAATCTACTAGAGCCCTTTGCTTCCAAAAAATTTCCTCTCGAAGTTCCCATTCTTCTAGAGCTCTAGAAGCAAGGGATTCAACCTGGCCAAGATCCTCCGAGAAACCTCGATCTCTAATCTCCCTTGTGATGACATCAAGATTTTCTTGAGCAAGCCTCTTCATAAAGTGAAGATTCCCAAAGCATTCCCTATTCCATATCTTGAGCTGCCTCTTAACATATTGGAGCCTTTTAGAAAATGAGAACATTGTAGTACCATATGTAGGGGCACCATCTTTCCACCAACAAAAAACAAAATCATGAAGAGAGGAGTCACGAAGCCACATCAACTGGAACTTAAAAGGAGGATGCTTCGGAACATAAGCCCCTATAGCGGAAAATTTGATTGGCCAATGATCTGAACCCCTCCAATCAAGGATTTCTGAAGAGATAGTAAGGGTGCCACTAAACCAGAAGCAAGAAACAAGAAATCTATCCAGGCGTTCTAAGATAGCAGCAACACCAGTCCTGCGATTATTCCAGGTATAGAGGCCATTAGAAGGCTTAGCATCAGAGAGATGCAAAAGAGATATGTGTTGCCGAAGAAGAGCAGAAGAAGCCCCCAATCTAGCCAAACCACCATGCTTCTCTTCCAGACTTAAAACTGAATTGAAGTCCCCTGCTAACACCCAAGGATGATAAGGATGACAATTTCTAACATATTGAATATGTTCCCAAAGTTCCTCCTTTCCCACAAGATCAACAGGTGCATACACATTAGTAACCATGATTACCTCTCCTGAGTCTAGAGCAGAAGCTACCATAGAGAGAGCTGAGCGAGAAGACATCCAGTGAAGAGGAGAAATTTTTTGAGGATCCCAAAATATAGCTAAACCACTAGCAATGCCTGTTGCCCCAACACACTGGCATTGGCCACGAGACCAAATACTAGAGGCATGTTGGACCATAGACTCCATAGAGAGCTTAGTCTCTTGGATACAAAAAACATCAGGACTATGATCAACCACCAAGTTTTGAATAGCCTTTTGTCTAGGGATGCTATTCAACCCCCTTACATTCCATGATAGAATAATCATCATTGGGTAGATTTGGGAAAATGAGAATCCAAAGGTTTCAATGAACCCGACTCAATCAATATATCTCCTATGAGTTTAATCTTCTCTTGGTCTATTTTGCGCCCACTCCTTAGAGGGGGAGAAGAAGAAGCTCGCTTAAAAGGTCGAGGCAGCAACCCCAATGGGAGAGGGGATCCCTTGCCCTTACCTGATGGTAGCACATCCTTAACCAAGTAAGCCAAAACAACATCATCATCTTCCAACATTGCAGGAGTCATCAGAGCTGCTGTCACAGGAGCTACAGGAACCTCACAATTCTGATATACTACAACTTGAGATGCCCCACAAGCATCATTAGGAACAAATCTCTCATCTGGGAAAGCTAGATCAGAAGAGATAGGAGGAGGAATACCCTCCTCTAGAACCATACTATCCAGCACCTCAAAACGGTTAAAACCTGAATCAGATAATCTTTCTTTCAAAGGCCTCTTTTGACCACGTCCCTTAGCTCGAGGACGAACAGGGGTAAATCCATCCTTATCCTGCATTGGAGCCTTACCCTTACCTGTAGCATCTTGTGGATTCATCCCCTTGGTAGTATTAACCATTTGAGATTGTCCTTTCCCTGTAGTATCTGCCAAACCACCAACATTTTCAGCTGTAGATCGATCCAGTCCTTTGAAACTCAAGTTACGAGGGCACTGCCGCAGTAAATGACCATACTCATGACAAATCCGGCAACGAAAAGGGAGGGATTCATAATCTAACTGCTGCACCCAAGAAGAATCCCCCAGACAAATTTCCAAAGAATCTGGTAATGGGTTATTCAAATTAATTTCAACACAAATTCTAGCAAAAGAAATAACCTTTTTATCGAGGGTTTGATGTGCGATCGCAGCTGGCTTCCCCAACAAAGCATCAATTTGTCGAAGGATGTCTTCACGCCAAAATTCCAAGGGAAGACGAGGCAAGCGAACCCAAACTGGCACTGTTGAAGGGAGATCCTCAGCAGAATTAAAACCTGAATGCCAAGGTTTGACAAATAACCCCACATTGTTGTAGAAATAAGGGCCTCCTTCAAAAACACGATCACAATCAAACATGCAAGAGAATACAAAAAAAAAAAAACTATTCCTCGCCAACATAATCTCCATATCGCCTTCCACCTGCCAAGAGCGGCAGATCCATGCCTCAAGAACGGATAGGGAAATCCGGATTCCAAGAAATTTGCATATCAAAGCATGCTTGGTCCAATAATCAATGTCCTCCATTACAGCCGTTGGAGGAATAACCAGAACAGGGTGATCATGGCTACGCGGAAGACAACCATTAACTTTTTTCAGCTTGGAGTTCTCCCCTGAATAAAACGATTCAGATCGCATTGCATGCATAGTTGGAGAAGAACCATCTGTTCTCACCAACGGAGAAGAAATCCCAGGCCCTGCCATGCAAACAATAAAACCCCCAATCCAAAATTGACTGCAGAAGATCTCCAAAAACACTTACGCAAATTATGTCCAGTAGCTAACAATCCAAACAGAACAGAAAAATAGTAAAGATCAAACACCAAGAACAGGCTAGGGGAAAAACCCTAGCCCAGCCGGCAGCCAACGCTTCTCAGAGACTCCATCCCAAAAACCTTCAATAGTTGGCGATTGATTCGATGAATAATGCGAATTTATATAATTAAATGATGTAGAGAAAGAAGGGGAGAAATTCGAAGGGCTTATGCTACAAACAATAACGGTAGACATTGGGATAATGGAGAGACAAGCCAACTTTTTTAGAGCTATGTCTAGACTAAGATCAATGGAGGAGTTCTATATTTGACACAAAGTAACCCATATATGGTTATATGGAGAAAATAAAATGAAACTCGCTAAAATCATATTGCACTGTGCAAGTGCTAGTTGTTTAAATACATTATCGCATAATAGTTTGGCTCACGCAAAGAGATATCATCATTTTATATTTGTGTAGTCTCTTGTAAGTGTTGATGTCTCTCAAACAAATTATGTGTTAGTATATTTATTTTAAAATTAGACTTATATAAGAATGCAATGTATCTAACAAGATGCTTGACAATAAATTAAATTTGCTAAAATCTTTTTCACATTGTTTACCATACGCCTGAATGATGCAAGATGAATGGTAAACTGAGGGAGATGCAAACCGGTGGCAATCATTGAAATTTTCCATAGGAAAGGGTGGAAGCATCCAATGGAAAAATCCATATCCAAGTTGATTCGTAAGAAGCTATGAAGATTGTGTGTCATCGAGCAGCTTGTGATCTTTTCCCTTAATTCTGCAATAATACTTCGAATCTTTCTATGTGCGATACCACATCCTAAAGGTCATTTTTATGTTTGAAATCAGTATAATTTTGCAAGGACTTGATCTGCAAATGTCAAGATGAGATTGAAAAAAACCGCCGAAGTATTTATTTTGCTAGAGTTTGCCGACAAAACTGCTGAAGTATTTTTCGATTCCAACTGGAACTTCTGGGCCTACAAGCACAAGCTGCAATCTTGTATCACCTCTGATCTTCTACATGATTGAAATGGATTTGACAAGGTCTATTAAATGGAGCTTTTCTACGATGCCAAGTAGAGTGAGTTGTATCAGCGGGTTTCATGTTGGTTGATCACTCGACAGATTTCATGTATCATTAAAAGATCTTTTGACATATGTAAAGATCATGGAGATCTCAAATATCTAAATAAGGAAATTAATATGGTGTTGTTGCAGATTTAAATGAGATTATTATTGATTGTTCCATCAACAATTTCGAACAGAGAATACAGCTACTGGTATGTGATTTTAATGAACCGACAAGTTTATTCTAAAATACCCACCTACAATAGCCTATGGACTAATAATAATTTCTAATGTTTTTTTCAAATTGACAAATAATTTGTAAAAATAATAATTTCTAATGTTGTTTTCAAATTGACAAATAATTTGTAAAAATATTAAAACTTATAATGTAAGTAAATTATAGGTTAAGAATAAATTGAATTGGACATCCCCTAAAGCTCAGGATATCAAGGGATTTCTTAGGGATTGGCCAATTAAGAATAGGATTAGCATATATGAGAAATTATGGAATATCACACCTGCAATCATTATATGGGAAATATGGAAGGATAGAAATCAAACGGCTTAAACATTACACACTAAGGCTTGATTCCTAGAGTAAAAGTGTTAAATAGTCAAAGTTTGACTTACTTTTCCAAGCTTAATTTCTTCCTTAGTGTGTGATGTTTAACGCTGACCGATAGAAATAGACAAATATTTCAAAATTTAGAATTTAATAAGATTAATTTTTTGAGACAGCCATCACAAAATTTATTAATTGCTATCTTAGGAACACACATTAGGTAGTAGGTACATTCTCAGTATGGGATGAGAATATGAGGAAAAACTAGATACATTTGATTAATCCTCCCTTAGTTTATCCTAAAAGGGATAATAAAGCCAAGAAAGAATGTAAATGGGTTGCACCTCTGATAGGATGGAAGAAATTAAACTTTGATGGAGCTTCTAGAGGGAATCCTGGGAAAGTGGGATTGGGCTATATAGTTAGATTATATAATGGAGATTGGATTTTAAAATGAGCCAAATCATTAGGTAATGCAAGTAATAATATAGCTGAATTGGAAGCATTATTAGAAGGATTAAATTTTGTCATGATAAAGAATATTAAGAAGTTGATTATTGAAGGTGATTCACAAATAATCCTAAATGCAATTAGAAAGTGACAAATGCCAAATTGGATATTAAATACTAAACTAGAAAGTGTACTTAATCTTATAAATCAAATTGAGGAGATTAGAATTCAATGTATTGATCATGAAGGGAATGTAGAAGCTAATAAATTGGCAAATAAAGGAGTGGAGGGAGAAGACTTCATATATTTAATGAGACATAATTACATAGATCACTAAGATTAGAGTAAATGATAGTTTAGAAGAATTATGACAGAAGTAAATATTAGACAAACATTCATAGTAAGTCTACTTATATTTATAAGGCATCTGAGATACAATTGTGAAACATTAAGTATAGTCTCTTTTAATGTATTATAATAACTCTACACACATGAGTAGGCATCAATCAATACTTAACAACCTAAGAGTTGTCATCTATTATTTAAGGCTCAAAGTGCTAAATCCTTTTATAACTCTTCTTTCTTAACAAACCCTATCATTTCTCTGTGAGCATGGAGTCTTCAATTTCCCTCTTTTGCATGCTTGAAGTGAGGACAATGGCATTCAAAGGGGCTACCAAACAAGAGAGGTGGAATAGGATCCTTAACCTGGTAGATGATGTTTCTAGGTTTGTAATCTCGTAGGCAATGGGGGAGAGGTTGTTTCATTATGATTATACATAGTGTAACCAATAGCTCTATCATAGGTTCCTTTACAAGATGTTTGGCTAGGGCTAGATTTGAGAAAGGGGAAATTGTCAAGCTTTGTTATAACATCTTTGATATCACCTGGCTTGTGGGTTTGGAAAATGTTGTTATCAGTATGGATGAGAAAATGCAAATTCTACTCCCTAAGTTCTACATGGCATATGAACTAGAAGAGCTTCACCTTGTCAATGTTTCTCGCAAGTTTTCCATGTTTATAAGAGATAACATAAAATTCTTCAATGGATGGCCGAAGATGGAGGCCAGTATTAATTTCCTGCTTAGGTGGACAAGAATTCGTGAATACCCTAACAAGGATTGGCTAATCAACTTTTTTCAAGCGTTTGAAGTCTATGTCAAACTGGATATCAATTTTGATAATCTAGGCAGATTGGAATTTATATTGCCAAATTATATTAAGTCCAACAAAGAGATCATGGTGTATGTGTTCCACTAGGATCAGCAACTAATAATGAGGATGAAGAAAAGGACATTGTAAAGGTGTGTCAGAAGAAAGAGGAGGCTCACTATTAAAAGTTGTATGGTGGCTTTGGGTGATTCTTCTCATTTAGGATTGGGGTTGAATTTTAATAGTATAGTATGACCCTAGGAATGGCTTTTTTGGTTTTTTCCTGTATTTCTCACATGGGAACTTCTTTGTATAATAGGGTTCCTTAAAGATTAGTTGTTATAGTATAAAAGTTAATGGTTAGTATATAGGTATTATGAAGTTGGTTTATATAATCTAGCATTTTGAGAATGAGCTAGAGTTCTGGTAGTATGAAGAGAACATATTATATATTAATAGACAAAAAGTTTTATTAATATATAAATGCTTTTGTTGGTATAATTTCTTTTAGATCTATGTGGTATGGCTTTATCTTGCATTTAAACTTAAGGAGACCAAGATATAGTATCTATAAGTTAGGTTCCTCAATGTATAGCTGAAACTTTATATGGATTTTTTTGATTACTTCATTTGTTGCCTTACCCTAGCTTGGATTGAAGTGTTTTATGTTCCCTTGTGAATTATTCTCTCTGGTCTTTTAGGACTAAGATAGACCTTTGTTAGTATAGATTATAATCATTATTGAACAAATGTAGGTGATTTTTAGCTACTAATGTTGATCTATGATCTATTATTTTATTTGGTTTCATTTCCTTAGTCATAATTAATGAAGGAAACTTAGATAGAATATTTAGCCGATATGTATTTGTGATGTATTTAAAATAAACCTTTAGGCTTGTATGCCTAAATTTGTATATTTTCCAGTGACCAATGCTCTACTTCCCCTTCATCGTTATGGATTTAGTTTGTACTTCATTATTCTTTAAGAAAAAGAAGGTGTTTATTGATCCCCCTACTATTGATTAGTTTATAACCCTAGCTAGGCAATAAGAATGAATTCATGTTGGCTACTAGTTCAAACTTTAAGAATAAGATGAATCAATGAACATCTTAATTTATTGAAATTAGTTAATACAATCTTGATTGATCTATTCATTTGAACTAGATAAGAACCCTGAATATCTAATCCACCCTAAGTATAAAAAGTAAATTGAATAGGATACTGGATGGGATTCTAGATAAAGATTCATTTAAAGTATATTATAAATCTCTTCTAATTAACTCCATTGGTACAATTTATGATTCTTATTGTATGAAGAGTCTCTTAGTATGTTGACTAGTATTTTAACTCCTTTGCTTTTTTCTTATCACATTGATTTGGTACTAATCCCATATTGGAGCATAGTTGTATTTTGTCACGCAGATGGTTGGTGGATCACTTCTACATGGAAAGATCCTTGATGAATTTAGTTCATAACCTTGCCTCTCTTTTGATTTGTGTTTCCTTTTTCAAAGGAAGTCTATTTTTTATTAATTGTTTCATCAAATTTTGCATAACCCTGTAAAATGTTTCATATAAACTAGGGTATACCCCTTTTTAATTGTATAATATAGGACTTCAGTCTCGGGCCAGACTAGAGGTTTTCTTGCTTCGTTCTTTCCTAGCCATGCATATTTAAATGAAGAATTCTGTAAATTAAAAATTATTTTATTTAAAATAATATGAGGCTTAGTCCATTTACTGATAATAAAAAAGCAAAATTAATGAATTTAAATGATTAAATATAAAATATAAAATAAAATTATGAATGTGAAAATTATATTTATATTAACATTTATCATAACTTTACAATTATGAATTATAAATAGTTATAAATCACTATATGACTACTTCTTACCAATTAAAATTAATATATATTATAAATAACTCTTAAAGTATAATTAATTAAGTTAAAAATATAATACTTCTAAAATAATGATATAATTAAATTATTTTAATATAGTATATATAATAAAAAGTTAATTGTATTAAAAGGCAAGAGCCTACAAAAAAATGGTTAATTTGGAAACTCTTATTTGGGAGGTCTCAGGTTTGAATCTACTTCAGATTAATAAAAACACATAATAATAATTAATCTTGGTTTCAGCCTCTTATTAATAAAAAAAAAAGTGTTAATTGTATTAAATATAATACAATATATTAAAATAGAGTTATAATTTAATTATGTATTTCTTAAATAATAGAAAATATTATATTCCAATTAAATCTATTAAATATAAATAAATTTTAAGAAAGACACTAACACATTGAAAGATACCTGAGTGCTTACCTTCTTTATGAATGGAAAATATGACTTCATCTAATGTATCAATATTTGAGAAAGTCTGGATCATCGACATTCACTAAAAAGCTTTTATAATATTCTATACTAGTTATAGTAAAGGTAATGGAGTGTAGAAGAAGAAAAAAAGCAAGTAGGAAGATATCAATTGACATATAATTGGATAATCTGCACATATGCAAATAATTATTAATTAATTTATAATATGTATATTTTTTTCTTTTCATCAAAACTTTATAATGTTTATAGTCGTAGTCCACTTTTTTCTGGTACATATATGACTATAGAGTCATAGTAAATGAAGTGGTTTGCTGTCATGTTTTCATAATAAGAAAAGAAGTAGAACATTGATATTTTCTTATAATATTAGCTGGATTTCATGTCGTGTGCATGGTCTTTGAAAAATACTACTACCTACATCTTGATTGTTCCTACAAAAGATTAGAGTTAGAGAACATTGATATTTTCTTAGAATATTAGCTAGATTTCATGTTGCATGCATGGGCTTTGTACAATGCTGCTACATGTGTCTTGATTGTTCCTATAGAACATTAGAGTGAGAAGGTTAGAAGTGATGTTATGTGAGGTGGAGCTATCTATTATGAGGGTAGAAATAATGTTTGAATCTTTCTTTTCTTACCTTAATTGCCAAAAAATTGTACTAAGGGAAATTTTTATGAGATGATTTAATTTTCATGTACTCTGCAATTGTTAAAAAGAAGTCAGTAATAAGAAGATTTTTAGTTATTGTAAATGAAACAATTATGTTGAAACAAAAGTGTTTTTAGCTTACAATGGTGGATTCTTCTATTATTGATATAATGGAGTGGTCCATTACAAGAGTGAATGTTCCAGGCAGCTGAGAAGATCGCATAAGATGCTTAGTTCTTGACATATTTTTGGTGTAGGTGTAAAATTCCAATTTGCATAGCTTAGGGAAGTTCTTTTAGAGGAGGTGTCCATGCAAGCTGCATTCAATAATATCATTTTTTGTTTGTATGATTCATTGGAGATATGGTTGGAAAGTGCATGATGTGTTTTTCCAACATTTGGTGCAATGAGTGCTTGTTGTGTTTGTAGTGGATGTTATGTAGACTGTTTGATGGTAGAGGATGCATAGGGGCTTGTATGTAGGCAATGGACATTCTTTTCCTTGAGTGTGCATGTCACCTTGAAGAGATTTCTAGAATTAATAAAAGTATGGCATGCTTCTTGTGTAGTGTGAATGTTGTTGGAAATGATATGTAATATGTGTATTGTAATGGTAGTTACTTGGCAATCTGATGATACCAATTTTTGTAGTTGTAATGTTCTATACTCATCATTGAGTAGGTCGATATATGTAGAGAGGCTAGAACCAATTATTTCTAAGCCTCTTGACCAACCGTGAACAAAATTTTTGAGGAGGTGAAGTAATGGTGTTGGTGTTGTGGAAGCTATGAGAAACTTTTGCAAGTCATTGTAGGGATAGCTGTGTACTTTTGGAACTATAAATTGTTAAGATAAATAAGATGATTACTCAAGTGTTATAGTAAAAACAAATAGAAATCAGTGTAAATACATTAATGAATGTTCAAAATGTCTTACAAAAGCTATATCAAATGGCATTTTCCCATTCCTAATTTGGAGCTGAAATTGGCTTTCGTCTTGACGATGGGAAGCAACAAGGACGCCGAGAGTGCCAATTGGATAAGGATTTTGTGAGTTGATGAGGTGGTAGATTGTTATTCCCAACATCAACCTTTTTTGCTTGCAAATAGGATTGATCTTCTCAATTTTTTCCTCAAAGGTTACTTGTAGGCCATAGTCAGCATCCCCTCTTCCAAATGTCGATTTCTTCTTAACTTCAAACTTCTTAAGTTGGATGCTTGTGTTAGGAGTAAGCTAATGAAAATACTTGTCAATTAATTTGTTTGTGATGTTTTTTGTTATTGTCCTTTGACCATCTCTATCAATCAAATCTATGTGTGTGATTGATGATTTTTTTTGGTACATATAGGACTATAGAGTCATTGTAAATGAAGTAGTTTGCTATCCTATTTTCATAATAAGAAAATAAGTACAACATTGATATTTTCTTATAATATTAGCTGGATTTCATGTTGTGTGCATGGTCTTTGTACAATAGTACTACCTACATCTTGATTGTTCCTACAAAACATTAGACTTAGAGAACATTGATATTTTCTTAGAATATTAGCTGGATTTCATGCTGCATGCATGGTCTTTGTACAATGCTACTACATGTGTCTTGACTATTCCTGCAAAAAATTAGAGTGAGAAGGTTAGAAGTGATTTTATGAGAGGTGGAATTTTCTATTATGAGGGTAGAAAGAATGTTTGAATCTTACTGTTGTTACCTTAATTGCCAAAAAATTGTACTAACCAAAAACTTTATGAGATGATATAATTTTCATGTACTCTACAATTGTTAAAAAGAAGTCAGTAATAAGAAGATTTTTAGTTATTATAGATGAAAGAATTATGTTGAAACAAAAGAATTTTTAGTTTACAGTGGTGGATTCTTCTGTTATTGATATTATGGAGTGGTCCATTGCAAGAGTGAATGTTCCATGCAGCTGAAAATATTGCATAAGATGCTTAGCTCTTGACACATTTTTGGTTTATGTGTAAAATTCCAATTTGCACATCTTAGGGAAGTTATTTTAGAGGAGGTTTCCATACAAGCTGCATTCAATAATATCATTTTATGTTTGTATGATGCATTGGAGATAATTGGAAACTGTATGATGTGTTTTTCCCACATTTGGTACAATGAGTAATTGTTGTGTTTGTAGTGGATGTTATGGAGACTGTTTGATGGCAGAGGATGCATAGGGGCTAGTATGTGGTCAATGGACATTCTTTTCCTTGAGTGTGCCTATCACCTTGAAGAGATTGCTAGAATTAGTAAAAGTATGGCATGCTTTTTGTGTAATGTGAATGTTGTTGGATATGATATGTACTATGTGTATTGTAATGGCAGTTGCTTGGCGATTTGATGATGCCAATTTTTGTAGTTGTAATGTTCTATACTCATCATTGAGTAGGTCGATATATGTAGAGAGGCTAGAATCAATTATTACTGAGCCTCTTGACAAACCGAGAACAACATTTTTGAGGAGGTAAAGTACTGGTGTTGGTGTTGTGGAAGCTATGAGAAACTTTTGCAAGTTTTTGTAGGGATAGCTCTATACTTTTGGGACTATAAATTGTTAAGATAAATAAGATGATTACTCAAGTGTTATAGTAAAAAAAAAAAGAAATCAGTGTACAACACATGAATCAATGTTCAAAATGTCTTACAAAAGCTATATCAAATGGCGTTTTCCCATCCCTGATTTGGAGCTGAAATTTGCTTCTGTCTTGTCGGTGGGAAGGAACAAGGACACCGAGAGTGCCAATTGGATAAGGATTTTGTGAGTTGATGAGTTGGTAGATTATTATGCCTGACATCAACCTTTGTTGCTTGTAAATAGGACTGATCTTCTCAATTTTTTTCCTCGGAGGTTACTTGTAGGCCATAGTCAGCATCTCCTCTTTCAAATGTTGATTTCTACTTAACTTCAAACTTCTCAAGTTGGATGCTTGTGCTAAGGGTAAGCCAATGCAAATACTTGTGAATTAATTTATTTGTGATGTTTGTTGTTATTGTCCTTTGACCATCTCTATCAATCAAATCTATGTGTGTGATTGATGATTTTTGTTCTGCTAATGAGTTTGACTTACAGGACGGTCCATATGTTACCAAGATGTCACATTCACATGCTACTATTGATTGTGTAATGAAAATGTCAAGTATGGTTGATGACTTATCTATTTCTAGCCCCTATCTATAGTAAAGAAGGTGAAATTAGTGTATAGTGTTTTGAGGATAGTTTTTTTATTTTTGAAAATGAAAAGAAATGTGGATTTGCAATGTACGATTGTTCTAGCCTCTTTTGTTGTTGTTCATGTTCAAGGTCTGAAGACTCTTTGGTATGGACTATAGCATCCATGGCCTACAAGAATGAGAAAAAGGTCAGTAGGAATTGGTAATTTGATGGTCTGATGAGATTTGTTGTATGAAATTTGTGAACCATATGGATGTGATTTGTTTGCTATAGTTGATGTTTTAGTGCAAGAGCCAAGTGGTCTGTTTAGTATGTGTCGAAAATAGTCTAGGTAGTTGTTTCAATATTGATGTTCTTTATCAATATATGATCTAGTAGGCTTGTTATATGTGTTGTAGCCTTGTCAACCATGAGCAATAGATGGTACTCTTGCATAAATTAGTCTAGTTGGGACTATTGTTTTGTTTCCTTAAGTACATCAATGTTCAAATCTCCTACAATAATTAGTTTTGAATCTATTGGTAAGGATTTTGTTATAGTTTCTACAAACTTGAATAAGTGAGTGATTGGTGATTTTGGTGTCAATTATAAATTTGCAGTTCAGAAATTGTTTTTGTTGTAGAAAGTGTTAACTATTATTGATTCTAAGTATTCTATTGCAAATGTTTCTACATTTACCAAGACATTATATTTTGTGCAACATCTCAGGAGGTCATGAATAGAATTTGAAGAATATTAGTTGAAAATTTGGGCTACTTGTGGGACATGATCGATGCTTTTTATTCTTGTTTCTACTTAACACAATATAGTTACACTACACTAGTCATGGTCATGAGAAATTTCATCTACATGTAGTAGGCAGCTATATGTGTTTATAGTGCATATTGTGATGTTGTTTGATGTTTGTGGAGGAAGAGTATATTTTAGTGTCCATTGTGTGAAACTCTATAAGTGTTGTGTTTCAAAGTTGACTTTTTGTGAGAGCCTTAGGTTTTGATGTTGTAGTCTATGGATCAAGTATAACAAGTCAATGTCTCTAATCTATGAGAGGGCAGTGTAGACTAGTTCATGTTGATAGACTCTATGGGGATCAAATGCAATTGCATCCATCATGATGCCTTGCACCCTATGAATAGTGCTAGCACAAGCCAATTGAAAGGGGAATTGTGAGCAGGCAATAAATTTAGTAGTAGTTTTTAGTCATCTGGTGATTTGTATTATTGGTGTCTATATTTGAGGTGTACATTCTATGTATAGGTGTTGAATTTGTTGATGGTTTATCTTTCAAACTTGTGGATAATTGAACTGTATCCAAATAATGTCTTCTTTATCTTTTGTATATGTCTAGAAAATTCCATTTGCACCATTTACTAGTCCATCGTCTATATTGAGGTTTCTTTCTATGAGTTGTACGAGTATTCCTGACTTGAGTATCTTTGCCTATAGTTTTATCCTTTAAATTTGGTAAGGACTCTTTTCTATGGTTACATATTTGTGATCAATGGCGTCAAGGAGATGCATGGTAGTGGGCTAGTAGTCTAGCATTCTTCTATTGTGTTCATCTACATATATGTTTCCTTGGAAAAAATGGGGTAGTCTTGGATCATTTGGTATAGGCCTGTAGCAATTTTCATTTATGAAGTTGATGTCCTCATTAGTGTGTTGACAAGTTCAGATGTGATTCAAAATGCAAATGAATTGTTGATTCACTTGTCTTGTGACATTATGTAGATCAAAGTGTTTTATATTTTTAGTTCAAAATGTGTATGGGATAGTTTTTTTTATTTTTATCTCTTCAAATACCCATGCATCACATACAGGTCATGCTTGGTATAAGTCACCACAAAATATTATATCTACATTTCCAAATACTAGTGTCGGTGTGTGTTTTATTTGTCATAGTCTCTTGTCTATGTTATAGACCCAATGAGAGATGCCTCATCAACTAGAAAAACTTGTAGTTGGTTAAGTTTTTTGGTCAATGTGTCTAGTATATAAGAATCTAATGGTGTTAGATTTGATGAGTTCAATGGTAGGTGAAATATTGAATGAGTCTGGTTATGCCTACATTGTATTCATCTTTTCTTGTTGAACCAATGATGATTCATTTTGGCTTTAGTGGAGCACTATCTAGTTGTTTGTCATATAGTCTAATCAAATCCTCATAAAACACTTTTTTTGTATATGGTTTATCAATTCTAGCTCCTCGAATGAGGAATAAGTAAACTAGTTTTTGTAGTGCTTGACTCTATTTATCATTATGATGTCCTTTACTATCGCTTGTTTTTATTTATTTAATTTTCTTTGCATATTAAAACATTCTTCAATTTTTTTAAGGAAAGGGTGTGAAATTTCTAAAGATACAAGTTTGCAACTGATTCAGTCTACTTTTCTTTGTCTTCTATGCATTAGATCAAGGAAAATATCATAATGTTGTTCTGTACTTGAGTTGTTGATACAATCTATCTAACAATCAAAGATGGTTGTGGGAATGTGGTCCATTTCAACTTTTGTTGCTACTTCATCAATGTCACCCAAAGTGTTGTTAGTCTAATTGATGAACATTCTCTTGTTGTTTGGTATTTATGTCTTCTTTAAGTCAAATGCTTCACTCCATGTCTTGTGACCACAAAGTAGTGTTTTCTCATTACTTCTAAATGATATGTACAACATCAATTTCTCTCAATAGTAATTCTCATAGTCTATGTGTGGATTGTATCTCACATATCGTATAATCTATGCCTTATGCCTTCTTCACCTATTTCTTATGCTATTGTAGTACAATACAACATACTCTGCAAGTGACACATTCTCTAATGTGTATGGTCTTGCTATGTACTTTTCTATTGTAGATGCATACATTGTGTCTTCTAAATTATATTCCACTTTGGCCAATAGTTTAGGACTTGAGCATGACCAGTCTACTTTCAGAAGATGCAGTATTGATGAATTTTGTTTTTCTTGAGGACTTTTATAGTGGTAATGATAGAGCAATGTGAGCAGCTTGCCAACTAGACATTTGTTGATAGTTGAGTAATGCATTTTCAAGTCTATGTATGTATTGTGTCTTATCATCATAAGTCGTAGTACATTGACTTTACAATTGGCAAAAGGCTAATGATGTTATTGTGTCCTATTTAGTCAAGTATGAGTAATAGTACAATGTAGTGGAATGTGCATCGAATATAAATTGTGTATCTGTATTTGCATACCATAAGGCTGGGATTTTTGTTGCAAATGCATTTCTACAAATGTCAACTTAATTTCTTTTCAGTAGTAAAACTCTTTTTCTCAATGTTACTTGTACCTTTGTGATGTATGCAGTTTTAATTACCTTGTGATTCTCAAGAAAGTCATCAAATGTAGTATTGTTTGTGTAGCATTTATTTTCCAGTTGTCATAAAATTTCTTTTTCCTTATTCTTCATTGCATTCTCTATTTTTGTTAATGGCTCCAAGACTATTGCTTTCCTCATTGGTAGCAAAGGAAAGTTGAAGCAATAGTTAGATGTCCTATATTTATTGCAACTTTTAGTATGATGACGTGTTTGCATATCTATGAGGTTTTCATCTAGTAATATTGAGTTAGATGAGAAGTATTTGTCTACAAAATTTACTATCTGATCATGTGTTGGAAATAATCAAGACTAGCTAGGTTACTAAGAGGGGAGAGGTGAATCAGTAACCTCAAAAACTTTGAATCAATTCAGCACTTAACAATATAAATCATTCACCATTCATTCATCTAATCTACTAGATGCATGAGAAAAGATAAACATGCATAACATATGAACATAGTATTTTGGGGACCCAAAATCCTTCCAAATAGAAAGTAAAACTGGGGCGGGGATGATACCCACAAAACTTCACTGCTGTAGTATAAAGTTGGCTTGTTAGGGCTTACATTGACCACTTTTGATGATCTAACCTATTAAGAGCAATTTAGACTACTAGATCCACCTTGTTAGAGGTTTTACAAACATACAGTGAAGTATGCACTCTATTAAGAGATTTATACAAAGACTGTTAAGTCTACCCTATTAAAGGATTTGAAAAACTGATTCACCTATCAGGATGAAATAGTAGATCTAACTTACAACTTGATTTTTGATTAGATCTTTGAAGTAAAGATCACCTCTTGTGATTGATATGTCCTTGCTACTCGTTGTAGACCTTGTTGAATACTCTGCTCTATTGTTGATTCGCATTCACTCTTCTCAAAACACTACGTATCCATTCCTTCATATCTTCATACATACATTACAAATGATACAATACATTACATATATACCATTCCAATATTTACAAATACAAGGTCAGCTAAAACACAAGTTAACAAAATATTACTGAGTCAGCCAAATAGTAAAAAACTTACGTTCTTCAAGGTGACATGGTGCACTTCTGATACTCAGCATCCACTGTATTACTCGGCATCATGATGCACTCAGTAGAAGTAGAAGTTTGGTCAATACTGATCACATAATATAGCTTGGAACTTGGTAACCATTAGAGAATCAATAGATATAGTGTTACTTAGTAGATACTGAATCCTTCATTTACCTTGCTACACTTGGTAAACAATACACATCCATCACTTGGTCGGTACTCACTTCTCATCACACAAATTGATGACTTGGTAGACAATGAGAAGCTCAGCAATCACTACCTGCTTGGTGAACACTGTAAGCTCGATAAACACTGCTTAACTACACACTCACTTGGTAGCTTCAAGAATGCTTGGTTTGAACTGCTTAACTAAGTGATGAGCTTAGTAACCATACAGAATTGAGAAAATATTGTCACTAAGGAAAAATATAACATAATGCCAACAATCTCCTACATTGGAATTAGTGACAAAAACACTTATGAACCAAGACTTATGTACACTACCATACAATTTTTAATTTTTCAAAATTGATCTTTGTTAAGCTATTGTATATACATATCTTACATATCTCCCTCATACATGTGGCATAATATATACACAGTCTTTCTCTATAAAAATATCAATCTATTTTCTCCCTTATTACCTCCACAAGTATCGTATCATCTCTTACTCCCCCTTTTTGATAATAATGCCAAAGAGTTTATGTAATATATTCAAATAGAGACACCAAAATATGAGAGAAATTCAGAGTGTACCTTGAGAATAAGAGCCAAACTATTATCCCAATTATCTTGCAATATTTTACAGGTGGAGAGTGCCACTTGAAATTCTACAGAAATTTCAATCATATGATCTACTATGGAAAAGTTGTTATCTTGGTCCAATGTTTTTGAATATGCAACATGTTTCTGCATGGATTCCATAACTAGAAGGACCATGTTTTGTATATCAATAAGTGTGGACTTGATCCTGGCTTCCTCTCTTAGTAATTCGACTTGCAAATTTGACAAAAATCTTACCATGATGTGATGTGCTAAGCTTGAACTAGGGTCAAGTTTTAGCCTTTGAGCACTAGCCTTCATATCCAGATCAATCTTATTGAGTTTCTCCTTTATCTCCTTAGTAAACTTGGTAACTTCACAAAACTTGGCAAAAAGTGATGTTACATTGGTAAAAGAATGTTCTAGATTGCTCAAAATTGTAGATAACTCTACTTGGTTTATAGCAATGTGCTGAGCAATGTGCTTAAGAACCTTATTATCAAACTTCTTCTCTACCTTCTCAATAAGCTTTTCTTGGCTAGATGTATCTTCATTGAACTTATTTATAGCTTCTTCCAATTGTAACAAAATGTATTTTGATGAGTCCACATCAACACATATAGCCTCAATTATTATGTTCTTGGCATTTTCAATTATTGTTAGCTCTCTGTCTCTTTTAGCTCTAAGCTACTTCTACCTTGCCTTTTGATCCAAAAGCTGACTGACTAGTATCATTTCATCAACTATGGTAGTGTCTAAATCCAACTTAGGAATAATAATTTCCATGTCCAAATCAATGTCTTCATCAATTTCCTTACAAGTAAGTAGAATTTTTAGAGGAGTCCTTGGTTTCACTTCTAAGCTTACTTCCTTGGACTTAGAAATGGAAACAATAGTAGAAATTGCTGGACTTGTAGTAAAAACTTGAATGGGTCCAACTGAAGGAAAGTTGAAAGAAGTGCTAATTGTATCCAAAATTGATGTGCTTCCCAAAAATGAAGTAACAATAGCTGGAGCACATACTGGAGTAGTTACATTTGAAGAACTGACTAGAATAAAAGTTGATGCTATTAAAGCTGTAGTAGACAAAACTATTGAACATGATGGGGCACTCACTATACATGCTACCATAGAAGCTGAAAAAATTGTAGAACTGGTTGCTGAACACACTGCTGATGATGTTCACTCTGGAGCTAATGAAGAGGGTTGTAGCTTGGTAGATGAAGTGGTAGACACTTCCATTGCATATACTTGCAGCTGTGAGGAAGCAAATAAAGATTGTGCAGATTATATATCTGAGGTAGTTGCAATCATACTTGTTGAAGCTATCTCCAACCCTAATGATCTAGCAATCTGAGGTGGAGAATGAGGAAGAAAAGAAATGACTTCTCCTTCTATTCTCATTAGATCGCTTTCTTCATCTTCTTCCTTGTCTTCCTATTCATGTTCTTCCTCTTTCTCTTCATCATCATCCTTTAGTGCCTGATAATCTTCAACATCAAAAGTAACACACAGAGTATTGTCCTCTTCTTCATTATCACTGTCACCGTCATCATCCTTGATTTCCACTAGGTCTTCACCAGGCTTTTGCAGATGATAAATATTTTCCCACATAGATGTGGCATCCTTGACCACATGTTCAATTTCCTTTATTAGAATCAGGCAAGTATGATATCTCATCATTATTTTCTCTTCATTCTTTTTCATGGCTACCTTAACCTCTACATTTGTAAGATTTGGTAGCAGTTTTCTCAATGATTGCTCAAATATGTCTTTAGCTACCTATTTAGCTAATTTCCACCTTACCTTAACTTTTTCCAATAGTAGTACAAGTATTTGTGAAGCAAATTGATCATGAGAGAATTTCAATCTTCCTAGTATATCCATAATCAGATCTTCAATTTACTTTTGTTCTGCTAGAGTTCTAGATTCATACTTTAGTGCTTTGAAGTTATTTTTTTTAGCACCTACTCTCAACTAATTAAGTCTTTCTTAAAATTTGGGAGGGGGCTTTACAAGAAAAACTTCACTATCTCCTTTTCCTTTCCCTTTTGATCTTCTTGTGAAAAAACTAGGCCTTGGGTGGCTTGGTGATAATTGCCTTGCCCTTGTTCATTACTAGTTCTGCCTCCTTCTCTAATTCATTCTCTTCTTCTTCTTCTTTTGGTTCTTCTTCATCCTCTCCTTTTCCTTTTGTAAGCATAAGAGGGACACTAGTAGTTTTCAACTTGGCTATCTTTCTCTTACCTTTTCTTATTGCCTAGGGAAGCTTGATTTCAAGCTCAATTCTAGTTTTAGCCTCATCATATGTACCAAAAATTGGTAACTTTGGATCTACAGGTTCATTCAATGGGGCTTCTATGATATCTCTAGTTTCATCAATGTTTACCTCATAAGGAAGAGGTTTCAGCCATGCAACTCGGGGCTTGATTGCTTGAATATACACTTTATCACAGTAAACCGTAAAAAATACATCATCTTTGTAATCCTCAACAAGCTTAGGAGGAATCCTGAGCCTATTGTTCATCTTCTCCTTAAAATATTCAAAGTAGTTGTCCATAGTGTTATCAAAGTTTATACCCATTTCTACAATGAATTCATTAATCTGATATAGAATTGCAACATCTTTTCTCCATACTACTGAACCTTTTGATGGAAAAAACTTTTGTACATAAAACGAAAGGCATGTCAATAAAAAAGAAAAATTGCAAGGGTTGTTCTTTGATGTTCAGATACTATCCATGTTTTTATTCAGCTATTTCAATAATAATTCTGATAGATCAAATTCCATATTTTTCTTCACAACCTTATATGCCAAATCTACTGCCTCACATGGCACAATGTTCAATCGACTAGAGCTATAGATCTTATGAGAAATTACATGAGTGCCAAACCTTAGTTCAATGTCAAAAATAGTGCTAATCTTCAAACCTCTACCATCCCACTTGGCTAGGGTTTTCTTCTAAAATTCATCCCGACCTAGGGTTTTGGTAGTTTTTGCTTTGCTTAGCACGGGGAGACTCATAATCTTGTGAATCATTTTCTTTGTGATTAACACAAGTTGCTTCAACCCTAATTGACCTTTATGCACATGACTAAGAATGTATCTAATCCACTTAATCTGAAAGCTCCTTGGCATATGCAGGATATGGGTTAATCCTTTGGCTTCTAAGTGCTTATGCTCGAGTTTTAGAAAACAATCACCACACATCTCTCCTAGGGCACTATCCATCTCTAGGGTTCCAATCTCTTGAATATAACACTTAAAATGAGTGTGAATTTCATTAATTAGAAGTACCTTTGGAGGAATTTAAGATTGACCTCCATTAGCATCCAAATATTCTACAACCGCTAGTACTATGTTGAAGTTTGGCATGTTCCACTCCACACCCTTAACCAACATCTAAGATCCTTTTTTCATCTTACTACTGCAACTACTTCTAGATGTTGTCACTACTTGGTAAATGATAGAATTTTTTTTAACAAATTCTTTGCTGCAAATTCACTCGAAATTGCCTAAATTCATCTGGAATCTCTTAGCTCAGTGAATTCTAAAGTCGTGCTGAAAAATGAAGTCCAATTCTACCCTTTTTGATAAAAATTCTCCATTAATTCTAGGTACCATAATGATGTAGTGCATAATAGACTATCATCCACTCACTAGCTCGGCAAAAACTTGTAACTCGGCGATCGAACAAAAATTTCATTACTCCTAACCTAGCTCAATTGAGTCTATGACCAACCTTGCTTAGTATGATCAAATTTCATGTGATCCTTCTATATGTAAAATACTAATTGGATCTTCTACTTTCTTTCATTTGGAACTGCTCAAGATATGATTTGGAGATATAGTTATAGTTCCTCCTTCATGAATATAATTGGAAATGGTGGAGTCACCCACTTCTTGAGTGACATTGCCATCATTTGAACTAGTTTGCTTGGTAGATTTGGGAATCCACTAATAGCTCATCTACTTCTTGATGTTATCAGCTCTAGCTTTCTTCTCATCTTTAGTTCTTCCTATATTCATGTAGTTCTTAGCTATATGACCAAGTTTAGTGCATGTATAACATATTACTATTGTATCCCTCTATCTCAAGTGATGCCTTGTGTATTCTATGCTAATGTGTCCCTATTCTCCACAATGATGACATCTACACCAAGTGTTGTAGTCCCAACCAAATATTTTTTTAACAATTTTTTTAGCTAGATTGAATGATTTGGATTTGCATTCAGATGCCTAGTGACCTTGTTTCTTGCATTTGTGACATTTACCTTGAAATTTTAGTTTCTCCTTGCATTCATTAGCTTTATGACCATGTTGACCATAATTGTAGCATTTTCCATTGAATTCTTCTTTTTCATTTCTCCAACATTTTTTTGATTTTTGACCTAACTTACCACAGTGATTGCAAGTAGGTCTTTGATTCCTTTGGGCACCTTGCTTGGAAGATTCACCTTCTTCTTTGTATCCAAGTCCTACTTTACCTTTTTTCCTATGAAGATTCTACTCAATTTGTTGATTCAATTGATCCATGTCTTCTTGGGATTTCATCATCCTTTCATTGAGTTTCTCTTCACAAATTAGATCAACTTTCAATCTTTCATTGATCTATCTTTCAGTGATTAGATCATTTCTTAAGCTTTCATTTTCAAATCTCAAGTTCATGATTTCCTCATTTGCATTGGAGAGCTTATTGATAAGACTTTCTTGTTGAAGGGATTGATTTTGATTTGCATTGTTCCTTTCCTCCAACTCTTCACTTGCCTTATTTCTTTGTTCCAAGATTTTACACATTCTTATTGACTGAATTTCTTGTTCTCTTTTCAATTTTCTTACCTCTTCTTGTAGAAAGCCATTCCTTTCTAAGAGTTCTTTGATTGCCTCATTTTCTTCATAGGAACTACTTGAGGGGAAAAAGTCTTCAATCTTTTCTTCAACATACTGGTGGTCATTCATTTGTTTTCCAAGTTCCTTTCTTCTTTCTAGGGATTGAAAAAGATTTTATTTTGCTTCTTTGAGTTGAGATATGGCCATCTCTAGATCTAGCTTCTCATTATCAATAGCTTTATCAAGTTTGAATATCTCTGTTACCCTTGATCTTTGCTCAAGCTTTCAAGCTTTATCCTAAGAACCACAAGGCTTTGATACCAATTATTGGAAATAATCAAGACTAGCTAGGTTACTGAGAGGGGAGGGGTAAATTAGTAACCTAAAAAACTTTGAATCAATTCAATAGTTAACAATATAAATCATTCACCATTCATTCATCTAATATACTGCATGCATGAGAAAAGATAAAAATTCATAATATATAAACACAATATTTTGGTGACCTAGAAACCTTCCAAATAGAAAGTGAAACTTGGGTGGGGATGATACCCACAAAACTTCACTACTATTGTATAAAGTTAGCCTATTAGGGCTTACATTGACCACTTTTGATGATCTTCCCTATTAAGATCAATTTGGACTAGTAGATCCACCTTGTTATAGGTTTACAAATATATAATGAAGTATGCACTCTATTAAGAGATTTATACAAAGACTATTAAGTCTATCCTATTAAAGGATTTGAAAAATTTATTCACCTATCAAGATGAAATAGTAGATCTGACTTACAAATTGATTTTTGATTAGATCTTTGAAGTGTAGATCACCTCTTTTGATTGATATGTCTTTGCTCCTCCTTGTAGGCCTTGCTAAATACTCTACTCTGTTGCTGATTTGCATTCCCTTTTCTCAAAACACTACATATCCATTCCTTCATATCTTGATACATACATTGCAAATGATACAATACATTACATATATACCATTCCAATATTTACAAATACAAGGTTGGCTAAAAGACAACTAAACAAAATATTACTGAGTTGGCCAAACAGTAACAAAACTTAGGTTCTTCAAGCTAACTTGGTGAAATTTTGATACTCGGCATCCACTGCATTACTCAACATCAACATGCACTTAGTAGAAGTAGAAGCTCAGTCCATACTGATCACGCAACATAGCTTTGAACTTGGTAACCATTGGAGACTCAGTAGCTATAGTGTTACTTAGTAGATATTGAATAATTTGTTTACCTTGCTGCACTCAGTAAACACTACACATCCATCACTCGATAGATATTGACTTCTCATTACACAAATTAATGACTCAGTAGACACTGTGAAGCTTGGTGACCACTACCTACTCAGTGAACACTGTAAGCTTGGTAAGCACTATTGAATTACACAGTCACTCGGTAGCTTCAAGAATACTTGATGTGAACTACTTAACTGAGTGATGAGCTTGGTAACCATACAGAAGTGAATAAGTGTTGGCACTAATGACAGATATAACATAATGCCAACATTCATGTGTACATTTTCCAAATAATGGTGCATCTTTAATCCATAACATGAAGTGGACATGTTCATTTCTTCTATTTTAGAATTCCATGACAAAGAAGTAGTCCAAGACCTTGTCAAACAACTCTACATTTTCCATCATCATTTTGTGCTAGGTCTATTGTTAAAGTAATGAGTATAAAGTACTGGGATTTTCCTTATTTGAAAGTCTAAATTCATATTCTTTATCCTGATGCGTAAGCTCCCATTTTGATATTTTTTGGAATGTAAACCTAGCTATAATTTCTGTTGGACATGCATATCCATAGAATAGATTGGAAAAGGTCATTTCATCTGAATTTGTGTTTTGAAAGATGGCAAGAGGTTTTATTCCTTCTGAAGGTGCAATTTTAATTATTGTCATATCAAAATATTTGATTGATTGTGTTTCATTGAACCAATGAATCAACGATTTTGATGTTGGCTCATCATCAAGTTCATAGGTATCGTCATCAGTTTTAGGTTCTACATCAATATTTTTGTGTCTTTTTTGTTGCCTTGTTTGTGTTATTGTTTCCCAATCTTCTACTGTATGTATGTTCTATTCAGTATATAATGGTGTTTATGCTAGACCTCTTAATGTATTCATCACATATGTTGGTCTTATATTTCCTTGAGCATATGCATTCTCATATTCTAGTTTTTTCTTTAGCATGATTGCAACAATTTTGTTCTCATGTATTCCTCTTGGCAATGCTTGTTGTGCTTTATCAATGTTAATAGGAATATTGATTATTGTGTCTATCAAGCCATATAGTGATCTCTTATATCCTAGTTGGCTTATGTGTGCAAAAGCAATATGAAAAGACACTAATCTTTCCTCCAATAAACTCAACTTGTGGACACCACTTATGTGATTTTTTCATCATATATTCCAAGATTCTACATAGGAGGGAAGTTTCTAACATATAGTAGCTTTGAAACATTGTTTGCAAACAAACTATCCTTTGGCAATTTTCTTTTTGTCATGTGTGATGGAAACTGATAGGAAACTTAACAAATGTTTCATCCATCCTATGTATATTTTTGTGGAGATGTACAAGCTCATAGATTTTTTACACATCATTCAGTGTGTCATTAATAGTGCACAAGTACCTTCTAATTGATTTGTGAATGCCAATTTGTGCCAAGGATTGTCTTTGAGACTCTTTGGGATGAGATTGACTCCTTTTGATCCCAAATCCTTGCCTATTATTGCCAAAAATTTTCTTTTCCTTATTTGTACTTGATTTTTTTTTTTCTATTTTCACATATTCCTACTTTCACAGATGGAAGTGATTGTCTCATATCAAGAATATTTGGAGTAGCAATCTATGGTGTTGGACATGCTGATAAAGTGGTGGCAATTGGTGACAAAGTCCATTTTCCCATATAGATGTCAATGTACTTTGGTTTTTTAGCTTGTTGAAAAACTTGTAGAGTTTCATGTTCTTTTGCCATATTTTCTATTGATTCACTATTATTTGTACAACTGGTTTATGTAATCATTTTGTATGTTGCTTTTGTAATAATATTTTAATATACATATACTAGGTAGAAACTATTCTATTTCTATTGTATACTATGATACTAGTTTGTATGAATTTGTGAGATACAAATATGACTTCAACAATTGTCGAATTACGAGTTATAATCAGTTTCATGTGAAGCAAATTTTAGACTGTGCCTTCTTTTGAACCTAGTGCACATGATATACTGACCTCTTCTCTAACTATTGTAGGAGTTCCAACAGTATTGAAGTGAAAGCTTCAAATAGTGACCTGGACAAAATTCAAGAATAGCAACAACTTTAGTGTATTGTAGACACATAATTAAAAAACACAAATAAGCTTCAAACAATGACCTAGACAAAATTCAAGAACAGCAACAACTTTAGTGTATCGTAGACACATAATTAAAATACCCAAATCAGCTTCAAACAATGACCTAGACAAAATTCAAGAATAGCAACAACTTTAGTGTATCATAGACACATAATTAAAAAACAAAAATTTTACATAAATAAAATGCCAAATATAATTTTCCTATTAGTAAAGGATTAATTTTTTTTTGAAGCAATGGATAATTGTGATGAGTATGTCAAGTGTAATAATGCAGTGAGTAGAGTTGAATCATAATAAGTGTGTGCTACTCATTGTTGATTTCTAAAGAGAAATGGTTGACTATAAGCAAGGGTAACTTTCACGAAATGACAAAGAAACTAACATATCAATACAGATTGATTTGCAACTCATCCCTCCAAATCATACTAGTCATACCTTTGGTTGTAAGAGATTGGCCATGAATCCACCCACTTGATTATTGCTTAGGTATTTCTTTCATTCAATTTGATTTTTTAAATTTTTTTTTAATATTTAAAATGATTTTTTTAGCAATTGTTCATGATTGATAGAAATCTTTGATGCTCACTATTATGATAAACTTAGCTAAATTTAGAACTTGTGGTCTTTCCTGTGGAATAGTGCCTAGCAGTAAGCTAAAGCCCAAATAAAATTTTGGACCCCTTTAACTAAAAATTAAAATATGAATTGGATTTAAAAAAATGCTATCTACCGCACAACAATGGTAAATAGGATGTTACCTGGAATAAAATTGCAAAATTTCAGTTTTGATTTAAAAAGAATGTCTTGGTGTTCTTAGGGTTGGAGGATGTTAGCCATAAATGACAACAAATCTATCATGAAAGACGGAGAGGTCATAAAAAGAGGTACAAGACAAAGGTGGGGAAATTTACCAAATGCATAATTGCTATTGTTTTTGTGGACATTTTATCTTGTTATCTGCTTAAAGTGTAACTATAAATTTGCAAATCCTTCCTAAATCTTGTTACATGCATATTGTATTTAAAATAATTATCATATTTATTTATTTACATTTAATTACCTATTTATACATTTTTATCTATTGTATTGGTAGATATAGTAGTGAAGATAAACTTGGGTTTATTTTTATTGGTAGAATATCTCTTATGGATCTTGATCTTGTATTTAGCTTCCTTGAGATTGGGCTCAGGAGATAATGATATATTTGATAAAATATGGATTGATATTTTGTTGCAATTTATTACTTGGAGTAATTGATTTGAAGCCAAGAACATAATATTAATGTGATAGTTGTGTTTGCAGTCATCTGGAAGAGTATATGCGATTGCTGGTACCAAACTAATATGTTGTTATGGTTAGTGTTTCTAAATGGGACAATACATTATTTGAATGCTTATACAATGACACAGCCAAAGTAGGTTTTTTTAAGTTACTTATAATGATGCCAATTACACACCACTTTTTTAGGCGTACTTCTTCCTTTTCTTTTCAGTGACAAAAGAAACAGAAACTAATATAAGACCATTGTACATTGAGCACTCGTTAATGCCTTCAAAAATTGTTCATATATTTATTTTTTAATATTTTAAATTTGATTTAGAAAAAATGGCTGAGGAATTGTAGGCATTATACATTAAAAACTTTGGGCATTCTAGATTAAAACTATTGCACAACAAATGCTTCAAGAACCCTTAAATCAACCAGAGAAAAGTGGGCGAGATCCATGTCACTACAGAAGTCAAACTCTTTCCTAGAAAAATACTACTAGAATTTAAATACCCATAGGAAAATACTGATAAAGAAATACAAGTGAAAAAGGTCATTGAATAATGTTTGAGATGTTACCATCAAGCGTGATAATGAGTGACTGAAAACTGAAACTACATTCTAACAAACCAAAACCCTTCACAATCTTGACTCTATTCTATCAACCTCTACAATGCAAAAATGGCCAGTACAAATCAAACTTCTAAGTTGTCCAAAAACATTCCTTTGTCTCTGTTCAAAATATCATAATCTGATCGTTGCGGTATGTTATATTGATTTTACGTCAAAAATATTGGTAGACAAAGGAAAAATAATGATGTCAGTCCAATTAATGCAATTAATTTATGTTTCAACTTTCTAACATGTAATAAATACATTTCCATTTCTTAATAATGAATACATCTTTAGCTCATGCTTCGTGTCCTATCAAAATTTAATTTAATTTTTAAATCTAAAGAAATCCTTAAAACCCACTAAATTTTGATCCCTGCAATCAAAAAGTAGGAATATCCATGTAATAATTATTTTTTAATTTTTTTAATTTTTTTTAATGAATAGTCCTTTTCTATTAATAAAAGATACTAAGAATAAAATTCACAAAAAAGGGGTCGGGGGATAGAAGATCACCCTGTGAAAGAGTTCACACGATCGAAGCCAGACTTAAAGACACGACCTCAGCCCCAAATAAAAACTATTCATTAAAAAAAAAAAAAAGATAAACAACCTCAAGCTGCCAAGGCAGTGCCAGCCAAAGGAGAAGGATCAGCTCTATCAGGAAATCCCCACATATCAGTGGAATTGTGGGGCAGACTAGGAACAGTCTAGCCATCATCAGCAGTAGCAAGATCAGGGGCAGCCTCTACTTCCTTAACCTTAGGCTGCGGAGGGGTGGGGAAGTAGAGCAGTGCCTCCATCCACCATCATCACCACTGGGAGAGCAATGGCAGGAAGCTTATGAGCATGGCGTGTGTGAGTGGTGGCCTGAGGAGTGGCAGTGAGAATGATAGCCACGAGGCATAGAGGCATCAGTGGAGGCATCTAGAGGAGCTCTCAAAATGGTACAAGGAGCATTGCCCTAATGATTTAACAATTCTTGTAAGTGAGCAACTTCTGGAGCAACTTTATTAGCTTGCACCTAGATCTGCATAATCACATTGTTACAAATGCATGCTTTAGTGTACATAGCAATGTTAATATCCAAAAAGCTATGAGTGAAAAAAACAACATTCCTATCTTTCCATAGAGAGAACAAAATTTCCATCTTGAAGGTATGCCAAATCTGAGTGAATTTCTGAGCAATTATGGGGGAATCTCCCAATGGGATGATGTGCGATGAAAATAGTTCAAGCCTAAAAGGCTTGAAAAAATCATGAATCTAGTGCCAATAATTTTTAGCGCGCTTACAAAACCAAAAAATATGCAAAAAGGACTTAGGTTGACCATAGAAGGGGCATCTAGGACCAGGAACCCCAATGTGTTTGAGCTGAGGCCCTAAGGGAAGACCTTGGAAGGTAAGGCACCAAGCAAAGTGGGAAATCTTGGATTTTCTAATAGCACTCCAAATGGTGTCAAAATGTTTTCTCCACTGAGAGAGAGAAGATTGCAAATGCCACCGCTGGTTAAGTGTGTCAACCATTGGAAGATGAGGTTAGAGCCATTGATACCCCATATTGGGATTATAATTGGAAAATGGAGTGGCAAGATACCACTTCCAATCATGCCACCTAGGCTGACCAGACTTAATCCCCACCTTATGAACTAGGTGCATAGGGATGGAAGACAACAGAAGGTCAAAAGTGTTGATCCATACTGACAAGGTGGTACTGAACTTGCATATCTTTTTATGACCTGAAACTCATGGTGACTCTTGAAAAGAAATCCTTAGGAGTGCGGATGCCACATTTGAAAAAATGCAGAGCATTGGCACCTTGAATCTTGGCGAGAGGAGTACCCTGCATAGCAAAAAGGGGAGACCACCAAATGTTCTATTGATTCAAGGAAAGCCCATTGCGAAACTCATCTCCAACCCAATGAAGCCACGACTTAAGAGCATCCTAGGCTTTCCAGATACTCTTAGTAATAAATGAACCCTGAATGGCTACTGGTTCATGCATAATGAGAAGGGTTTGAAAACCAATCCCCTTCCACGCAGGCCTATTAATAGGGAAGCCAGAAGAAATGCAGTGCCTTACCAGAATCTTCTAGGCTCCATCCCCAGAGATAGCTCATACAATCCATTTGGTGCAAAGAGAAAGGCCTTGTTTCTGAGTGGAAAGAAGGCCAAGACCACCAAACTGTCTTAGGAGACAAAAAAAATCCCAAGCAACTCTATGAAAACCATGATGGTCAGAACTAGAAGCCCAAAGAAAATCCTTGAGCAAACATTCCAGCTTGAGATAGGAACCTTTGGATGGCACCCAATAGGAAGAATAGTAGACATGGGTGGTGGCCAGAATCTTAGAACAAATCTAGAATTTACCAGCAAGAGAAAGTGGCTTGGTGATCTAATAGTCGAGCTTTTTGCTAATCTTGGCAAGCACAACATTCCAAACCTCTATAGAAGAGGCCTAGAAGGCAAAGGGAATGCCAAGAAAGCAGAAGATTTCCCCTTTAGTAACCCATTTCCACTAGAACTAGCTAAGCCAAGGTGGAGCTGGCAAAAAATACTGGCAGTAACAAAGCATTTTATTCCATTGGATGTCAGAGCTAGAGGCTTGACAAAAGGTGTCCAAACAATTTAAAACATTTTTAATATTTTCTTCATCCTCAAGAAGCATAAGAAAAGAATCATTAGCGAAATGACCATTGACTAACTGGGAGGAAGAATCAAGCAAGGAAATGCAATGAACCAGTCCTAAAGACACAAAATGAGCTAACAAATAGCCAAAACCTTCAGTAGCTAGGTCATAAAGAACTAGAGCTAGAGGGCAACCTTGCCTGATTGAACAAAAAATTCCAAAAGCCTCAAATTGCGAATTATTGATGGTAATGCAAGTGTTAGCATCACTAAAGAGTATCTCCATAGATTGAAGAAAATTGGGGCCAAAACCCAAAGCCTAAAGCATAGCCAAGATGAAGGGTCATTCAATGTGATCATAGGCTTTAGCAAAATCAATCTTTAAAAAGATAGCCTAGTACTTAGACTTGTGAGCCCATTCCATACCCTCCTAGATAGAAATGATGTTGTCAAGAATATATCTGGACTTGATGAAGCCAATTTTCTTAGGCCACACAATTAGAGGAAACATGTGCCTGATTTTGAGGGAGAGCACCTTGGCAATGATCTTATAAGACACATTCAGAAGGGTAATGGGCCTCCAATTTTTAATGTCCTCAAGATCACCATCTTTAGGTATGAATTTGATATTCTCTTTATTTATTATCACTCCTAAGATTTTAGTATTGTATGCTTTGAGATAAACTTTGTGCAGGTCAAGACCTATTTGTTCCTAGAGGTGTTTGTAAATTTCACAAGGAAAGCCATCACATCCAGGAGACTTGTCATCTGCCATGGAGTCGACTGCCTCTTTAAGGTCTCGAAGGGAAAGAAGTTTCTCACAGAAAGCACGTTGCTCAACCACAAGGTGGTTTGGAGTAATAGAGATACACTTTCTAAGAGCCTCCTCCTGAGCAAGTGAATTTCCCTGTGAAGAGAAAACGTTCTCATAATGATGAATGAAGGCTTGCAGGATGTTAGGGAGACTAGATAGAACAACCATTCCCTATTTGATCTTTTTAATCCTAACATTGGTATGATGGGTCTGGAGAGCCTAAAAGAACTCCTTTGAGGCTTTATCGCCAATCTCTAACCAATGGAGACGAGCCTTGATTTGAGCTCCATAGGTAGCATAGTTGTTAGCAATTTTCCTATCACGGTGAAGCTTGGAAAGATTAATTTGCAAATCCACATCAAAGAAGTTGAAGGTGACAGCCTCAGAGTCTTTTTTGAGGGCGAGGGTGTTTGCTTCATAAGAACGTTTCCTAAAAGTTTCCAACTGGAGCCCATAGATGCACAAAAATTGTGTAGTTCTAGTAATGTCATCATTCCACCATTGAATCCATCCCCACTAGGATGGTGGATGTGTCTCCAAATTCCAGACATGTTGGATGTTTGTGATGGTGGAAGCATGCACTAGTACATATGTGTTGTGGAAGAACTAAGACTTGGCCACCTTGGGGACAACTATTTGCCAAGAAATGACAAAATAGATGGGATAGTGGTTGGATAATGTCATATCTGTCAAGGGAATGACAGGAAAATCTTCATCTTTAGAAAAAGAGAAAAAAGATTGCATAGAGATCATAACAAGATCAAGATGATTTAAAATGCAGTCAGAGCTAGCTTGAAAGTTGGACCAAGTGTGCCAGACCCCACTACCCTGGCAGCAGTTTGTACTAAAATAAAAAAGGCCCAATTTATTTCGCATGTAGTATCAAGCTTCTCTTTCCCCAACTATCCATCAAAGGGGCAGAATACTATGTTTGTCAAATGCAACTTCAACCATATTGAAATCCCCACACATGACCCAAGTAGCAGGAGGCAAGTTGTCAGCTAGCCAAACCCACATCTGGGACCTTTCCACAGCATCATTGGAGGCATAAACATTAAAGACTCCAAACGAATGATTGTGAATGGAAAGAAAAAGTTAGATAATTCTATGCATGGGGTCAGAACCATGCGAAATAATAGCAGAATGAAGGTGAGGTGACATGAGAGTAACTACACCACCTCGGCCAGGTTCATGCTGACAAGAAAATAAAATGTCATCCTGCAAATGACATGGTATGCAATAGAAAGCATGAAACTAGAAATCTTAACTTCTTGTAGGTAGAGAAAACCTAAATTACCAAGTCTATGACAAGTGTCTTAGACATAGAATTTTCTGGAGAGGTAAGAAAGACCTCGAACATTCTAGGAGAGGAAGTTCATGAGAACTCTTCCATATCATCAGTGTCCTCAAGAGAGGAGTAGCTATTTTGCAAGAAGGTAGAAACCTAGTGGAAGTCAGATAGGAAGTCGTCTGACCTAATAGCTTGCCATTTCACCTCTGGTTTCTTCGCATGTCTAGGAGGATTGTGAGAACACCTTGTCATTGATGGAACAATGGAAGAAACTATAATAGGAGTATGAACCCTAGCCAAGGTAGAAACCCTAGCAATCATCGTAATCCCCTACGTACTATTAGGGTTTGGAACCTGCGAAACCCCTGGAATAGGCACTATGGGAGCTGCACGTGGCCCCATGCTAGCTGGTCTAGATGCTCCTGTGGGAATAGGAGGCACTGCAATGACTGCCGCATAAGATGGCTTGGGGGACAAGGGATTCAAGGGACCCTTTCCCTTGCACCCAACAGTCACCCATTCTTCCTTCTTTCCTTCGACTTGTTTGGCAGCTGCTTCTTTAGGCGTGGGCTTGACCCTAGGCATAGCCAGAGGGCAATCCTTGATCTTTTTTTCTGCGAACTGGAACCTATAATAGATGTTGGGTAAATTCAAGTAAAGAACCTTCTCGGAGAAGTTTTGATCTCCAATTTGGATTTCCATAGAATCCTTGAGATCCTTGGAAAGATCAACTTCAATGCAAACGCGTCATTGTGGGCAGGCATTAAAAAATTTCTTAGGCTCCTTGGTGACAACTTTCCCAAGGGTTTTGGCAATGGACTCAATGAAAGGCCAACATGACAAGGGAAGACTTGGAAACTTGACCCACACAGGAACCCTAAGCTTTTTTCTCGGGACCATTTTTGGAAAACAAGCAGAGATGAATGCATAGACTAAGGTCCGTTGTTAAAGACTGCGTTTGCTTGCAACGGGTTAGCAAAGCGAAATTTAAAAAAATCTTTGGTAAGGTTTTGCATTGCATCAAGGTGGACTCCATGAGGAGTCCAACATTTGTTAACCTAGTCTCGGAGCATAGCTTTAGGAGGAGTCCTACCAACAAAATAACCTATCAAAGTATGGTGTTCTAACTAGTCACAAGCAGCATCAAATTCTTGTAAAGGAAGGATAATTTCAGGATTACCTCGTGAAAGACCTTCCGAAAAAACTTGTGCGGGCATTTGTTCGAAGGTGGCGCCATGGCATTTCGAAGTAGCAACGAGAGAACCATAAACAACTGGTTCACCGCTGGCTGGAGCCATTATATCCTAACCTAAAAGCTCCCGCAGTAATTGCGGTTTGACAAGTGATACCTATAAGAGGAAAGCTCAGACGAAGAGTCATACACAAAAAAACCTGAAGTTTGCATGAAGCAAGAAACCATAGCAAAGTGAAAAAACTCTCCTCCAATCTCTCTTTTTTTAAAAATATTGTCTTCCCAACTTAAATATAAATTGAATCAAGGTTCACAGAAGACATTAGATCCCTGCTTTAAATAATGCAGGGACTAATTAATTTTTTTCAAACTTCAAATTTTAAAATTCATAAAGAGGTTGCAGAACACAACATACGGTCTTTGTTAGACTATTCTATACCACGAGGTCTATGCATGTGACATAAACATTGAAAGCATGGCATGGACCAAATAGCCAGGAATTTCTACAGTAGTAGGTGGCATTTTGCTAGAGGGATTACACATGCTTCGCTTACATTTAATATTTTAACCATTACATTTTAATGTAATGATATTAATTTTTCTATATGTTAGACTTTTCCTTTCGAGGAAGCTAGCGTACATTCTGTTGGGACAAGTGAAAAGTAGTATAGTGAGAAATATCCTGTTGGACCAATGCCAACAAAGTTAGCTATGAATATATTTGTTTGCTCTTTTGATTTTCAGTCAATTCTTAATGATATTGTTTAAGAGAATATATTATTTCAAATTAAATAATTTATTTTATTTAACAAGTGTACATAGTGGCATGTATTTGTTGTTATAGCAATTATAAATGAAAATTTAAATAATAAATTTAGAATTTCTATTATAATATTCAATTTTTTGATAAAAAATAGAGTAGTTAATTCTAATACATTAAATAGAAAGTTCAATAAAAAAAACTAGTCTACAAAGTTAAAATTTAATGGAAATAAATTCTATATCATTGAAAAAAGAGTAAATTTAAACTTTACAAATATGTAGACTAAATAATTTTAGTTATCTCTAATAAATATGTAAATATTTCTTAAAGAAGAAGCTAGATTAATAATTTTTATATGTTAAGCAAATTTGAATCTAAGACCGAGGTAGTTACCATTGTGTTGTAGACTCTTGCCTATTATTGAATACAATATTGCATTATCTATGATAAATACGATAATATTGAGTGAAATATTATATTAACAAGTGTCACATAGTTGCTTGTATTTCTCATAGTTTTGAATTATATTACAGAATAAATTAGTGTAATTGATAAGATTATATTCAATAGTGTAAATATTATAGTGTATATTTAATTCTATTTTACAATGTTAATTAGTATTAACAAGTTATACATTATTGTTTTAAAAAAATTAGCCGTAAAAAATGTAACATGGTAGAAAGTAGAAAGTTTGAGAAAATTGAAACCTATAATACATAATCAATTGAGCCAATAGTATCAAAATAAATAAATTACATCAGATAAAAAATTAATGAATAAATATCAAAATTAAAGAATAAATATAAAACTTTTGAAATATTGAATTTATGAAAAAATTATCAATTGTGATTGGTGCAAAAGTGTATAACTATTATACTAATTGTACAAACTGAATGCAATAGTATATTGCCAAGAAGAAATGAACCATAATATTAAAAAATCCATTAACAAAAATTCTCAAGTTTAACTTAACTACAACCTATATGTCAAAGTATTCACAATGCATAACATAAATATAAATTTCATTTCATTTTTAATAACTTCTAAATATATTTGAGAGTAAAAATATATAAGTTAATTTATAAACTTATTTTTGACCTATAATCAAGTAAACCCATCTTAAAAGAATTCGAAGTATACCAAATAAAGAATACTTTAATGTAATATGACATAAAACAAATGTCTTAAAGATTAAATTAGGAACAAAAATAATTACCTAAGATATATTTTAAAATAGTAATGATAAGATTGTATTACAATATATAAGACACACTGCATATTTTATTTAATTTTAAAATATTATATTTTATATATATTATATAATAATAAAAATTACATATTCTATGCATGCCTTGTGCAGAGAGCAGCCTGTCCAGTCGTCATAAATTTCTGATGCGAATTGGTGTCTGATGAAATTTTCTATGTGGATGTTGGTTTCTGATTGCTGATCATAATTCTCACCAACCAAGAAATATTTCTTTGCGCAAAGCCCTGTGAAAATTCTGGTCCACGGAAGGACGAAAAAATATGCTCTGTGAATACGAATTAAAAGAAATTTGATAAAAATATCATTAAATGTGGAGCAGCGACCCCGATCTACAATTAGCATCCGAGCAGCTCTACTTTGCACAATAGCGTACCAGATCCAAGCACAGACCCACTAGACTATCGATCAGTCCATGCGAAGCATAGACATTGTTGACACAAACACAAAGATCGCCATAAGCATATTGCATCTCCCAAAAATACAGAGGAAAGCAGGAAGGAGGAGTGTGAATAGATTGTTATACCAAAGCATCAGGTTTTGAATATCCAAAATAGATATAAGAAGCAGGGCCTTTTTGCTACATGGACAGGCGCAGGGATGGAGGGAAGCCAAGTAGTAGATTGTTTAAAAGGATACTTGGGTAAGCAGGTTATTTTTACAATTTTGGAGAATGATTTTATTTTTTAAGAATGTGATAGCGTAGATTTAAAGATGAACTTCTGTTTGGAAATACCTGGTTTTACAATGGCTGCCCTATTAAATTTATTGATTGGATTCCTTTTTTTAATCCGTATGAATCATCTAGTTTTGAAGTCGAGAGGGAAATCTGACTGCCAAATTTACCGATTGAATTGTGGGATTTAAAATCACTAAAATAAATAGGCTTAGATTAGGCACTTTCATAGGAATGGTAGAATCAGTATCACAGAATTCCAGCCCAATAATTATAGCTGAATGGATGTAAGAACAGTCGATTTCATAACCCTAGAAATAATTGCTGATGAGACAAGGGTTTCTGTCAGACCAACTATGGTGGAGGGCCTTTTCAGAGTTGAGGAAGAGCAACAACTCTCTCAAGAAAATTACATTTTAAACCAAACTTCCTAAACAACAATGGGGGAGGTTTCTCAATTAGCCAAAAGAAGAATAGAAAGGTAAAGGAAGTAGGGATTAGCCCTCCACACCTTCAATCAGTCGTTGTGAAAGCAAGCAAGGAGAGGAATCTTCACCACTTAATTGAGACGATAGTATGGCTATAGGAACTAAGGAGGATATATCCATTCACCAAGAACAAAGAATACTTCATACAAGTGTATAAGATGTTTGATCTCCTTTTGCATCTAAATTTTGATTTAGCTTTTAGTTTGTTGGTCTCTGGTTCTCAACTAACAACTATTGGCACCTAATAGTATCTAGTAAAAGTAAAGTATGCTGCAGTATCGTGTTTCTAGACTTTTCCCGTATGGTAAAGTTTCAGGTTATCAATTTTAAGACGGAAATCTTTGTCATTATGGACTTCACATATGTATAGAATTATCATTGAAGGAAGATAAACTGTGACTATTGGATTCTCGACATATCAATAATTTCTGTAACCATAGAAGTATCTCTTCAATTATGTTTAAGGAAAAATTGATGGACTATCACCTAACTTTGTCCTCTCAGTACTTTTTGAGTTGTGTTGGATGCATTAATTTATATCAATATATAAGTTTTGCTTATCCATAAATAAATAAATAAATCTATATATACATATAATACAAATTGTTTTGACATATGAATTATTAATACACTTATGTATATAATTATATATTTTTATTGAATATAATTATATATTTTTAGTTTCATTGTAAAAGCATATTAATATTAATAATTCTTAGAAGAAATTTGGTTAAAAAATTTTAATATAGAGGAGACTTTGAGAAAAGGGATCCTATAACACAAAACCAATAGAGCTAATAGTATTTGAGATACTTTACAAATATTCAATTTATGAAAAATACTTACTGTTTAATAGTGGCTGCAAAGGATGATTCTTGATAAGCTATGTTGGTAGCTGTGAGTAAAAAATTTGCTGAAGCTATGGGTCTGTTTTGGGGGTTCGAGCATATCAGTTTAATTGTTATTCAAAACTTGGTGGTGGAGGGAGATTCACAAGTTATTATCAAAGCAATTAAAGGAAAAAGTAAAGTTAGATAGAACATTGCCCAAGTCATTGATTTTGACAGTGTGATGAATATTCTTGATAACCAAAAAAATTTCTTTCTATTGATCACATATTAAAATGTTTGTATTACTTACTTTACATGTAAAAACAAGTATATATATATATATATATATATATATATATATATATATATATATATATATATATATATATATATATATATATATATATATATATATATATATATATATATATATATATATATATATATAAACAAGTGTATGTATATATATATATATATATATATATATATATATATATATATATATATATATATATATATATATATATATATATATATATATATATATATATATATATATATATATATATATATATATATATATATAAAGATGATTCAAATTTTTACAAAGTTAACTAATCATTAAAAATCGTAACAAGTATATATTTTAAGTTTTTAAAAGACAATTCCAATTTTTACAAAGTTAATTAATCATAAAAATTCCTCTCCATGGGAATCAATGTGCTGGGATTCCTTTTCTGAATATAAAAATTATTATTCTTCTCTTAGGTTAAAAATAATTGTTATAGGTTAAAAATAATAGGCTAAAATTAGAAAGATGCAAAGCCTTTAGATTCCACTCATTGTATTTGCAATATAAATAGCCACAAACTTGTAAAGTTGATCACAAGCATTCTGTTGGGATATGAAGTCCAACAATCACGACTGTTCCTTATCCCTCTTATCTCTTCATATTCAATAAGGTTTCTATAAATGACTTGCGCAGTCATGTATTGCAGAATATTAGATATTTCATTAATATAATTGTTCCCTGATTCGAGTGTGGCTGTAGGCAAAGTTTTGATGAACCATGATAAATAGATGTGTCATTATATTTTGTCTTCTTTGTTGATTGATTTAATAACCTCATTTAATAATTTACAATTGGTATAAGGGGTAGTTTGGCTTCAGTAGAGATGGAGGAAGAAGATGCTGATGCTAATTTTGTTATTGAATAATTTCTTGAAAATTTGGATTGGAGTGAAAAGGAGGATATTGAAACAAGCAAGGATGAAGATGAGGAAGTTGAGGTTTACTTGATAGAGGACCCCTTTCTTGCACAAATATATGATTTTCTCACAGAGAAGTTTTCGCTTTGTAAAAATAAACCACAAGAGGATTCTGGGTGCCTGGCAACTGAAAATCTAAGGAGTGAGGATTATAGAGCTCAAGGAGGCTTGAGAGAGCTAGGAGCTCAAGGTTACGCATGATCCAGATGCCTTTGGCATGTTAGAGAATAAGGACTCTCATGATTTATTGTTGCAGATTACAGTAGTAGAAGCAGAATGGAATGCATTAACTGCAATTTTCTCTATGCAAGAATGTAGAGGAGCATAAAAAAGTTTCTTGAGTAGGAAGATAAATGGATAGATAATGAAGGAAAAGATGTAACTGGCGTTGATCTTTTCTTCAGTAAAGCAAATATACAAAATGGTTTAATACCCACAAACTTAAGTGGCTCAAGAGGAAGTCATGGTTATGATTTGGAGAATTCAATTTCCTTAATCAATATGTTTGCAAATTATGTTGATGTATGAGTCCCAACAACCTTCATATTTTTCACTCACTTCTTAACAAGGAATGGAATTGGAATGATGCATAAGAGTGATGCAAATTATGTGAGTTGTAGGATGCATTACAGAGAAGATATTTATAATTCTAATGTAACTTGGAGAAGACTCATCTATAGTTTGCTGGAATAAGGTTTGGCAACATTGTGGTCTTCTCTAGGCGTTGTATTTTTTTTAGATGTGGAATAGGAAGCAGGGAATACCATGATGCATGGTTGTGCCATTTGAACTTCATGGGGCAGATTATTAAGATACAAAGTCCAACTATCATGACTATTTCTTCTCCCTCTTATCTCTTTGTATTCAATGGGCTTTCTATAAATGACTTGTGCAGTCATGTATTGTAGGATATTAGATATTTCATTAATATAATTGTTCCCTAAAGTTTTCCGAAACCACAATAAATAGTTGTGTCATTATATATTGTCTTCTTCATTGATTGATTTAATCTACTTGTTTCATAATGTATACATGGGTATATGCACTGAGTTGTGGTTCCAAAAAGGTGACAACTCTTTTTTTTTCTATTTTCAATAGTGTGTACGTGCTATATTGCGTATGCGCTATAGCGCATATGCGCTTTAAAAAAAATGATTTTTTATAGATGGGCTGCATACCTATAGCCCATCATTTTGATCTATGTTTTTTCGCATTCCTACACCAACAACACATAGAAAAAAGTTTTTGCCATCCCAATTGCCAATATGCCTCCTCGTTGGCAAAATTTGAGATCACAAGCACACCCATGCCAATGATGTATGTGATCTTAACTTCATTTTGCATCGTTTGATATATTTTTCATTTTTTTTTGTAGGTTTTTTATATTGTTTTGTAGGATTTTTACAATTTTTATTTAAATTTGCTTATTTATTTGGATTTCAATTGATTTTTTATCAGGAAATGCCCATAATCAACAGAAAAATCCACAAGAACCTCAAAACCCTGAAAACCAAAACCCACCCCAAGAAGAACAACAAATTCCACAACCTGAACCAATTGCAAGAGCTTTGCCAAGCACACAGGAAAATATAATAAATGAAATAGAGAAAGGAAAAACTGAATTAGAAGGACTCATTGCTCGGTTGAAAGAATTTGGACAAACCAATCCAATGAGGGCTCAATTGTCATCATCCCTCGAATCTGTTAAGACCCAAATAGTCTCAGTTAGTGATCAGTTAGATATTTGGTGGTTAAGAGGGATGAAAAAAAATGATTTTATGCAAATAAATTGTCATATGAAGATGTTAAAAAAATAGAAACACCAAAAGGCAGAATATGTGCATTATTTAGAAAACTCGGTGAGCAAAATATTGTTAGAGAGGGTACTAAACGGTTCCCCATCCATTGGTGCATACACGATGATATTAGAAATAATTTTTGGGATAGATGGTGGATGGTTTTTTATGCCCCTCCTTGCAACAATCACAAGGTCCCCATGTATTTTTTGAAGAAATTATATTGTGAGTTTGTCCTTGGGGAGATCCCCAATTATTTTGATATATTAGACTCCTAGGGTAGAGATGGGGGGTCATCATTTGAGAGGCTGGGAGCATGTCATGACCCTAACATAGTTAGGGCACCTATGGTCAAGCCACAGTACAAGCATGTGAATATTCCTTCACTTGTGAAGGAAAATGTAGAGGCTAGTGCTCTAGGGACCATTAATTCTTTGACGTAGACTCTCATCCATTTCATGAGCCCATTAGTTGAGGGGGAGCCTTCTATGCATCGTGGTCACATGTGCACTTCATGCGGATCCCTATACACAATTGGCACTCATACTGGAGATGGTGTAGATGATGGGCTCATCATTGATCAGTTCCTAAATGACACATTTGGCATTGACACACAAGTAAATTACAATTATAATTTACTAATTTTATCACATTTCATATGTATAGTGAATGTTTAATTAATTAGCATGTATTGACATTGTTCAAAATTTAGGGTCAGAGTGTTGTCGAGCCTAGCAGCGATCCTCTGGGCCCATTTTTTGTCCCCTCCACGAGTCTAGAGGTATGTATCGATTTAATCATTTTAATTAATACATATATTTATTAAGTAATCATATTAAGGATTGACAAAAGAAATTATGCATGTGAATCCATTCTCTACTAGACCCTCAACCTTTACTATGGACTCAGAGCATAGACATCATACGAGTTTCATGTAGGTAGAGTTGTTGCATGTTAATTTAATTCATTTGATTATATTTGTTTCATGTTTCATGCTACATGTAACATGTATTGTATAACATGCATCTCATGACATCAGACACCCGTCCTCATCTCTAATAGTCTGTTGATCATGGAGTGGCCGTAGCTATGGCTAGCTCACAACCATTGATTGAGGTATGAAAGAATTTTCTTCATTTTAGCTGTTGCCTATAATATTTAGTCTCAAAATTTCTAATGTTATTTATAAGTGATTATATTTATTAAATTTTTTTAGGGTCTCATCATGCCTATTTGTCCATGAGCCTTTGAGGTGGACTTACAGAGTGACTATTTGATGGTGGTAAGAAAATAATTGATTTTGTGTGTACATATATTTTATATCAACATATAATAAATATTGATTCATATCTACTTTGTTTGTATCAGCTCGAGTTAGAGAAGAGCCTAACAAGAGGACAAGTGAGTGTGTCAGGAGGACCCTGTCATCTCCACCGTCTCCCTCCACATGATGACAGAAGACGTTGAGAGATTTGTTTTCTTCCCCTTGTGGGAAGGAAAATATATACTTGATCTAGACATGTATATATATAGGCATCAATGGACATATTTGATACACATTTGATGTTTATGACATTTTATAGTTGATGTATGATATTTATTTGATGTATTGCATTATTCAACTCATGACATTATTGGTTAGTATATGATTGTTCATATATGACATTATTGGTTATCATAATATATATTATGTGTTTGTTAATGTACATGACATTATTGGTTATCATTTTATATTATATGTTTGTTCATGTATGACATTAAATTAGATATGTTCATGTATGATATTAAATTAGATATGTGCATGTATGACATTAAATTAGATATGTTTATGTATGACATTAAATTCAATACCTAATCTATTCGAAAGTTTGATAAAATATTGATTAACAATAAACTTTATCACTATTTAAGCATAAGTTAATCATTTGCAATATGTCACCATCATATGATTTATGATCTTGTTCATGTTTAAAGTTTTCCTTCTCTATCATTTTTTTATCAAGTTTAATTCAATACCTAATTAGTTTGAATTTTTGATACAATATTGATTGGAAATAAACTTTATTAGTCAAGATCGATTAGGACCTCCTGGCAATAAACTTTATCAGGCAATATTCGTGGACCTCCTAGCAATTGGTCACCTAAATGAGAACCTTGAGATTTATTAGGAACTCCATGAAAGAAATCAGTAGCTTTAGAAGCTCTCCATTTGTTAGCTGAATTAAAACCTTGGATTGTAGATGGCTGGCCTTCATTGTACAGACCAATTTTATAGATATATAATCAAATAAATAGTGTATTCATCTAAGCATAGAAATATTGTTACATAAGAAGAAGATCAAGTTTTACAATTGCTAATAATCATTAGTGTATGCACATACACTTCAACCTAAAGTGGATGACCTAAAGAACATAAATTAAGAGTTCTACCATGATATCTTTAATATTTTTTGAATTAGAGAAAACTAAGTATTAATATGATGATCTCTATGAATCTATATCACGATCTAGATGTCTCTCTGTGTCTCCCTAAATCTCTCTATCCTATCTCACATTCATCCTCTTCTTATATCTGTATTCATTTATCACTATGTTTTTATTTCCTTTAATCTTCATGTCTAACTACACCTTCTTTTGTTTCCCTCTATCTCTCTGCATCTTCTTCATGTTCAGCAAGCATTGGAGTTATATCGATAGTGTTAAGAAACATGCTTTTGTTGCAAAGAGAGGTGAGGAGGTGAAAATAAGGGCGTACTGTAAGTTGGAAGATAAGGATGATTTAATGGTTGATAAGTGGGCATTTTATTATGATGATCCTAATGATCAGCACATTTGTATGGAGGTTGTCCAAGGTAGAGCTCATTGCAGTCTTATGCTATATGACAATCCATATGCAGATGCTATTTTGAATAAGTCTATTTTTGCTCATGGATCCATGATGTTTTGATTTAGGAGGTGGTTAGATGGAACTATGAATATCTATAAGTAATAAATTGTATTTATTTTGATTTAATTTATTATTAAAGATTTTAATGGATACAACTTTGCTCTAAATATTTCTTCATTATAGGCTTAGTTATACCATTTTTACAATATGAATTTTCATGGTCACTTGTGGCTCTTCTCTAGTACTTATTTTTATAATCTTTATAAATAATAAATAATTTAGTTATAATAGAGTTTTAGTCTTTTATGAAAATAATTTTTTGATGAAAGATTTCTCATTTAAAATTTTGTCTTGCATTTAGTAAAATTGATATTTGCTGGACGCTTAAAGAGATTTCAACTTCATAAATTTTGTCTCTCCCATCCAATACTCTCTCTCTCTGCCACCCCCTACTCTCTTTCTCTCTCACTCTCTCCCATCCTTTCACTCTATCTCTCCCTTTCTATACTCTCTCTCTACCACCCCCTACTCTCTCTCTCACACTGTCACACACTCTCTCTCTTTCATAGGCACACACACATACACACTCTCATCCCCTTCTCTCTATATCCCTCTCCCTAATATCTCTCACACTCTTTCCCATCTCCTACTCTCTCTCACACACTCTCCCATCCTTTACTCTCATTCTCTCCCTCTCCCATCACCTACTCTCTATCCTCCATCCCCTACTCTCTCTCCCCCCTCTCCCATCCCCTACTCTCTCTCTTTCACAGACACACACACACTCTTATCCCCCCACTCTCTTCTCTCCCATCCCCTATTCTCTAGATCTGTCACACACACTCCCCTCCCCCTATCTCTCTTCCTCTCCTACCACCTACTATCTCTCTCTCTCTCTCTCAAGTTCTCTCTCTCTCTCTCTCTCTCTCTCTCTCTCTCTCTCTCTCTCTCTCTCTCTCTCTCTCTCTCTCTCTCTCTCTCCCCACCCATCCCTTACTCTCACTCTCTCTCTCTCTCTCCCATCCCCTACTCTCTCTCTCTCCCCCATCACCTACTCTCTCTCTCCCTCTCACATACCCTACTCTCTCTCTCTCTCTTTCATAGACACACACATTCCCATCCCTCCCTCTCTCTATCCTCTCCTATCCCCTACTCTCTGGATTTGTCACACACACTCCCATCCCCCCTCTCTCTCCCTCCCCCACTCCCTCTTGCACCGCCTACTATCTCTCTCTCTCTCAAGTACTCTCTCTCCCTCTCTATTTTCTCTCTCCCCTCCCCTACTCTCACTCTCTCTCTTCCATCCCCTACTCTCTCTCACACTCTCTCCCATCCCCCCCACCTCTCTCTCTCTCGCATGCCCCCATCCCATATGAGCTCTCTCTGCCACCCCCTACTCTCTCTCAAACTCTCACACTCTCTCCCATCCCCTACTCTATCTCTCTTATATACATTCACATTCCGCCCTCTCTCTTTCTTGCACTCCCTCTCCCACTGCCTACTCTCACCCATCCCCTACTCTATCTCTCTTACACACTTCCATTCCCCCCCTCTCTCCATCCCACTCCCTCTCCCACCACCTATTCTCTCTCTCTCTCTCTCTCTCTCTCTCTCTCTCTTCTCACTCTCCCTCTCTCTCTTATCCCCTACTCTCACTCTCTCTTTGGCACCCCTACTCTCTGTCACACTCTCACAGTCTCTCCCATCCCCTAATTTCTCTCTTACACACACTCCCATCCCCCCTATCTCTCCCTCTCCCACTCCCTCTACCATTGCCTACTCTCTTTCTCTCCCATCCCCTACTCTCTCTATCTCTCTCTTCCCTCTCTCATTCCCTACTCTCTCTCTTTCAAACACACACCCATCCCCCATCTCTCCTCTCCCATCCCCTACTTTGTCTCTCACTCTCTCTCCATCTCCCATAGCCTACTCTTTCTCTCTCTCTCTCTCTCTCTCTCTCTCTCTCTCTCTCTCTCTCTCTCTCTCTCTCTCTCTCACTCACTCTCTCCCTCTTTACTCTCTCTCTGCTACCCCCTACTCTCTCTCAAGTTTTCACTCTCTCCTATCCCCTACTCTCTCACACACACACACACACACACACACACACACATACACATTTCCACCCCCCTCTCTCTCCCTCTCCCATCACCTACTCTCTCTTCCATCTCCTACTCTCTCTCGAGCTACTCTATCTTCCCCCTCTCCCATTTCCTACTCTCTCTCTTTCACACACATGCACTCCCATCCTCCTTTCTCTCGCTCTTCCTCTCCCACTCCATCTCCCATCGCCTACTCTCTCTCCCCCATCCCCCACTCTCAATCTCTCTCCCAACTTGTACTCTCTCTCTCTCTCTCTCTCTCTCTCTCTCTCTCTCTCTGTCTGTCCCTCCCTCCCTCCCTCTCTCTCTCTCTCTCTCTCTCTCTCTCTCTCTCTCTCTCTCTCTCTCTCTCTCTCTCCCCCATCCCGTACTCTCTCTTTTCCACCCCTACTCTCTCTCACACTTCCTCTCTCTCGCATCTTGTACTCTCTCTGCCACCCCTACTTTCCCATCCTGTACTCTCTCTACCACCCCTACTCTTTCTCACTTCCTCTCTCCCATCTTGTGCTCTCTCCCCTCTTTTATCCCCTACTTTCTCTCTATCTCTTTGTCTCTCTCTCTCACACACACATAGCTATTCCCTCACCCCCCCACCCCAACTCCCCCACTAGTTGTCTCTTGCTCTTGGGTTTCAATTTAGGTCTCAATAGTACATGTACACTATAGCACACACATGCTTGAGAATTTAAATGCTTATAATAGTGTGTGCATGCTATAGTGCAAGATTGCTATAGGGCACACACGCTATTGAAAGCTTTGTACTAAAACCAAGCCTAAGGCTTGGTTTTGCCTTGGAGATCCAACCCAAAGGTTTGGAGTTTATAAACAGGTATGAGATGTGTTTTCTAGAAAACATACCAAAAATTCTTGATTTTTCTTGTGTGCTCCCCTTCAAGATTCCTTGTGGTTGGGTATTGATAAGATCAAGTTGCATAGCATTATAGGTCTCTATGTTAGCTATCTAACCATATAATTTATTTTCAAATTGAACTATTTCAAGCCTTTCATCTATAATTTCTTTTGAATGTATGTTCATTTTTTGTCAAAAACCACCATGTACTAATTGGGCTATAGATTTTAGCTCGTTCATCAAATTTTGCAACAACTTAGTTTTTTAGAAACTAGACTCCATTCTACACACTTTGAAAAAAGAGTTTTGATTTTAGATTAGTTTTCAATTATTTCTAGGGGGAGCACACAAATATTTCATGTTTTTGGGATGTGTCTAGTTATAAAATTTGTAAAAAAAGAAATACATATTATAAAATTACCCGCAAAATCTGGGATGAAGTACATAGTGTTAAGTAACTTTTGACTAGAGCGATTCAAGAATTTCAAAAAAAAAGTTAAAATTTTAGGGGGGCCACACTTTGTACTGTGTTATGTTTTTTTGGAATAAATAGTACCACTTTTTGCTGCCCACATTTTTGAGGACCTAAAACTAAACCATTTTGAAAAAAAAATAGTAGTTTAGAAATTAGATTCAAAGGACTAGAACTTTCATTTTTGTCATATCTTCAAATTCTTGTTAAAGTTCAAAATTTGTAGATTTTAGGAAAAAGGTGTCCACTTATACCTCCCTTTTGGCACCACAACTTGGTGCACTTACCCACATTCCGCTTCTTAAAATTTGTTGGACTCCAAATATCTTCTAAAAATTTGTTAGACTCCAAATATCTTCTAGGATATTCAATTTAAAGCGAGAGCAAAGTTCCGTGGAAACACTTTTAGAAAAATCATTAAATCTATGGGATGATGAGTTTTTGTAATCCATGGAAACACCATACTATCTATGGGTATCATCTCTATTTCTTTCCTACATATTATCTTTTTCCTCCATGCATAATACTCATTGTGTATTCTCATATTAATTGATACTCGTATATTTTTCAGGCATATGAAAACTATGAGCATGTTGACACACTAGTTAAACAACTTAAAGTCTTGTTAAAAAGAATGCAGATTAGTGGAGGTTGAGATGGCGATCTCATTGAGTGGCTTGAAATGGTTGATGCATTGCAATGCCTCAAGATATATCAATATTTTTAGGCTGAAATAAAAGAGGCCCTTGATTTCATTTACTGGTTTGTACTTAAAATCTTATTTCCTCTTAGCCTTAATATTTGGGCTATGAAAATTAGAAAGTGCCTTAAAATCCTCTCTTAAAATTTAGATTTGGTTTGTTGAACCTAAAGTTACCAAGTGTTAAAATTATGTATTAAATGGATGCAAATGTGATTATAGGATCGAATTGTGAAAGTGCTACAAAGGATTTGAGTGCCACAACTTTGGCCCTCAAAAGTGCTTCAACTCTGTCATTATGATGTGTTTGTAGGCACCTTTGTGATTCATCAATGGATCTAGTAATTTATAAGTGTATATGTGAATTGTGGGTCTCGAATTCTCACACACACTTCAACATGCTCTTTATTTGAGAGATCATTGTGGAATTAACATTGAATTGTCCATCTAAGTAATATAATCAATGCGACCTATTACCTTCTAACTAGAAATATTTTTCCTTTGCTCTCAGACTAAGAAGCAGGCAACCATTCCTTTTAGTATGAAGCATTTATGCAGCTATATGATAGTGCAATTAATCTAAATGAGAATGCAATTTAATCTAATAAAAAATAAAAGAAAATTAAGCTATATGAGTGCATTTTAATCTATATGATATTAATGCTAAGAAAAGAAAGTTATGAAAATATTAAGTGAGTAAGTATTTCAACAGTAATTCGATGCAATTCAATTCCCAACGTCTGTAATAAGGAATTAGAAGCCTCTTAAATAGAATTCACAAATTCAATCAATGGTTGAGATCAACTTGAATGAATGGTCAGGATTAAAGTTGAGATTCAGTTAGAATAGAAGATTCCCAGTGCAGGTGAAGTTAACTAACTTAGATCTTGAGTATAATTAAGAGTTAACTAAATTTCACCTAAGTGTGAGAATAAGTTGATTAAATCAATTCCAATTCTAGAGATAGATCATTTAGAATCCTCATTTTTGAATTGAAGAGAAAAATTTGGAAGGTTATTTTAATTTAATAAAATGAGGTATGACCTCATAAATGCATATTTCCCAATTAATTGAGTAATTAAACATGATAATTAAAATAAAGACATTCTCTCATTAAATTAAATATGTTTAATTCCCTTGCACATTAGCCTTAAGAGATAATTTAATTTAACTAGATTATGAACACTTTAAATTAAATGAAATCTAATCAATAGGTTTAATGTAGCTAATTTGAGTCGATACTTAGGAATTAAATAGAGAATGTGATTAATGCAGATTAGGGTTTTCTACATCTAACAATTAAGTCAAATAGTGATAATCAGAGCAAGAATTGCCTAATAAAATAGGACTTAGGATTGATCAAAATAGACCAAAATTGGTTAATATGGAAATGTGCCAATTTTGGGGTATTACATTTGTCCCTCTTTGAATGAATGTGTGACAAGCATGTTCAATTCAAAGAAATTAGAAGTATGATGCGAAGATCAAGAAATGAGATTGACTCTGCAATTCATGATACAGAGAACAATTGATAAGCTTTTTAAGGTTATCTCCATAATCGAGCTTAACCTTAGGTAATCCAGATAGAACACCTAGATACTGAGATTGATAAGCTTTTAAAGATTATCTCTAGAATGAAGCTTACCCTTAAGGGATCCAGATAGAACACCTATATACCAGGATTGATAAGCTTTTAATGATTATCTCCAGAATGAAGCTTAACCTTAAGGGATCCAGATAGAACACCTATATACCAGGATTGATAAGCTTTTAAAGATTATCTCCAAAAAAAAGCTTAATCTTAAGGGATCTAGATAGAACACCTATATACCAAGATCGATAAGCTTTTAAATATTATCTCTAGAACAAAGGTTAACCTTAAAGGATCCAAATAGAACACCTAGATACCTAGATTGATAATCTTTTATAGATTATCTCCATAATGAAGCTTAACCTTAAGGGATCCATTTAGAACACCTAGATACCTAGATTGATAAGCTTTTAAAGATTATCTCTAGAATGGAGCTTAACCTTAAGAGATTCAGATAGAACATCTAGATACCTAGATTGATAATTTTTTAAAGGTTATCTCTATAATGGAGCTTAACCTTAAGGGATCTAGATAGAACACCTAGATACTGAACCATAAAAGATAGCAAGATCTCATCATGAATTCTAGAATCATCCATAGAATGAGGCTTGACCCTCAGGAGTTGGGGTTTAGACTGTCTTGATACCTGTCCATCAAACTCTGATAAGGACTACTATAAGATGTGATTAGCTAATAAAAAGATTAGATACATGATGTAGATGTCAGATTAGAAAGGGGACAAGATGCCCTGAGTGATGAGGACATGAATTTTAGATTGAGTTGAAATTCAAATTTAGTGATGTAATCATCCTACCCCCTCGGGAGCGAAATTAAAAGATGACACACCATAAATATGATGTAGAATAGTATATTAAGAGAGATAAAATAAATCAAAGATTCAAATGAATATAGAAGAGATCAAAAAAATAAAGTAAAATTTTGGAGTTGATTTAGAGCAATTTTGAGGTCTAGAAGATGAAGTTTGACAAACTTTGACTAAAGTTGACTTTTTCTCAAAAATTTGGAAAATTTGAAGAAATTTTGAGTTGAAAAGATGTCAAGATTCACAAAGTATCAGAAAAATGGACTGCACAAGCATTTGATCGTGTTGGTCCCAAATTTTAAAATGCAATTTTTAGCTAGTTAAGTGTGTAAGATTTCAAATTTGATCCTGAAAATGGATTCAGAGTGGTCAAATTAACCAAGGGGTGATTTTCGTGCAAATTGGAGAACTTTCAAAAATTAGGTCAAAACCTATATAAGGGCCCAAATGGTTATTTTCAAATCATTTGTACTTTTGTCTTTTGTGGAGAATAGAGCTCTCAAGAAAAAATGGTGGCCCCCTTGTATACAAATTGATTTGAGCACTCCCAATGACACAGTTGGCTGGCAAACTATGGGCATCTAGTGAGTAGTCGATAACCTTGCTTAACATTAAGTGTTTCATGCATTTTGAGGTAGTTTTTAGCATATTATAGGCATTTTTAAGTTTGTATTGTCAATTCTTGCATGAGGATGTCTCTCCTCACTTGAAACTAGTCTCTTCTCGTGTGAAGAAATACCATGCATGTAATTCTTTACCTGGTTTAGTGGGTTTTATCACATGGGAGATACCCACATGTTGCATGAGAAACTCTAAGTTTTGTGCGTTCTTTGCTAAGTGTTTGATTGCTCCTCATGTGAAATGTGAAATCTTGCGTGAGGACATGAGATTTCATGCAAGATTCTAGTGTTAATTGCAAGACTAAAATTTTGAAATTTGATTTTTTTTCATTACAATTTTGCACTAATTTTTGTCATCTAGAGATTGATCATTTCCTTGTTGTGTTCATGTGTGTCCAGGTTACCTTTCTTGATATCGAATTTTGATCCCATTACCCGCCATATGGAGCTTTGTTGTGGGGACTTGATGATGTTGATATGTCTCATATAGATAGGTTGGGTTTGTTGTATCTTCACCAAATTTCACTAGTATTAGTGAATCCTAGCCTACTGACTACATTGGTGGAGCATTTCCATTCAGAGATGAACACCTTTCATCTTCCATAGTGGGAGATGACTATCACACTAGAGGATATTTATTGGATACTAAGGATCACTTTCCATGGGCTGAGAGTGGTCAATGACATAGTTCCCCAAGTAGGTATAGAGGCATTGAGGGCCATCTTCTAGTAGGACTTGATTATGGGTAGAGTGATCACATGGGATGAGCTTGTGCATACGTATGGTCGTACTCACATGTTGACATTAGTTTTGGGGATATTTATCATCTATTTCTTGATGCCAGATAAAGGCCAGCATGGATTAGAGTGTGGATGGGGCAAGATGGTCTAGATGATGTTGGAGACCCTAGATAGATATGGGTGGGGTCAATGCATGCTTGCACATATGTATCACAAGATGTAGAAGACAATTTATCATGAGAGGCAGACTATGGCCGCTGGGGTTTATGTTATCCAAATTTGGGCATGGAAGCACCTGCTAGTCACGAGGCCCATTTTTTAGGATGATAGGTAGCCTATGGAGCTGTATACTTGTAGATACATAGACTAGCTTACCCAAACAGCTCTAGGGAAGACTAATCAGTGGAGTACTACTCCTATGTGTAGTTAGCAAAAGATGTGGTCTGCAGATGGTCCCCAAGATTGAACGCTGGGATATCGATGATAGATGTGCACAACTTGGTTGTAACACAGTGGGACTACCTTCCAATGTTAGTAGATGGATGAATGACTCCCACATATCAGTCCTATTTTGCAAGTCATCCCTTTCTAATTTTGATCTGGCTCTATATTGATTTGTGTGCCAGCACCATTTTGCACCATTTTTGATCAACAACACTTGATCAGCATATAGTTTGTAGAGATGTACACCTTTTGATATATATATATATATATATATATATATATATGAGATTTTGATTCATGTACCATTTACATTTATCACTTTCTCTCTTTATAGCTTGTTGTACATGAGATATTTTATGCTATGATTATGAAATGTAATTATGATGTGATGTATGAATGCAAATTTGATTTGATGTATGAATGTATCATAGATGAGATGGATTATGAAATAATATATAAAAATTCAAAATTTTAATGTACTAACATCTCATGTAGTGTTCCATGTTTTTGTTGATAGTGATAGTTATCCCTTGAGGAGCAAGAGGACAAACCAAAGAACCGAACACTTGTCCAACTATGAAAAAACATGATACTTTGAAGAAGGCAAAAATCCCTCATTACAAAGGATGTAAGTGAATTAGTCATCAAACCATGTACTTATTTAATGCAAGCTGATACTATATGAAATTCCTAGACTAGATGCAAACTTAGGTCTAGTTACGAAACTTCAATAAGTATTATCACTGAGCCTATAGTGAGACCGTGCATGTCATACAATTCCCATTGACATTTCAATCATAAAAATATGAATATGACATGTTCTAGTTTTGTTGAGATTAAATTTAAGAATTTGAGGCACAAGAAGCCAGAATGACCAAAACATTTGTCCCTTTTAATGTAGCAAGTCAACATATGCATCAAAGCATAAATGCTAGGATGACCAGAATGTTTCTTTCATGCAGACACACTATACACATGAGAGATCCTTCTTATGCTAAGTAATCAGTAAGTTTATTATCTGGAATGACCCTTGCATTTGTAACCTGAGATAGAAATGTGGTCGATATACTCATAGTGACTCATATGTTCACTTAGCAGGATGAGTATCAATAGTTACTGTAGCATAGAGAATTCACTCGGACAAGTAAGGAGAAGAAACAACCTCAAATAAAAGTCCATATTTAGAGGAGTTGAGGTACACATAACCATCCAATACAAGATGGAGGCTCTTATAGTGGACACCCCTCTTATATGGATGCTCCAAATCATTAGAACTAAACCACAAATAGAAATCAAAGAAAAGATCATGCCTTTAGTCTTTGCTTCTCTAGTCGAGAGAGACATCATTGACTTTCTTGAAGAGACATAATAAAGTGAAAAAAAAACAAATAAAGAAAAGCTCAACGCATCGAAATGAGTTTATCATTTTGTGTTTATTTTTTGTGTTATAGGATTGATGTCAAGTGTTAATGTCCAGAACATGGATGAAAGAAATCTCTTTAGTACGGTGACAATAGTAGATAGACATAGTTAAAACAACTAGTGACTAAAGTCAAAGAGGAATTTTTAGTAGGAAGAATCTTAGTAGGAAACTAAGTGACAATAGATAGATGTATTTAGAGCAACTAGTGATGGATGTGAGAAAGATCTTCCATTAGAGGAATCTCCAAGTGACATGAGCAACAGTAGGAAGACACAGTTAGAACAACTGGTGGTAGTTGCAAGAGATTATTCATGAGGAGATGTATGACCTTTCCTAGTTTTGGTATCCTCTTGATACAAGGGATTCCTAGTTTGTTGTAAGTTTATAGAGAGTGTTCTATGAATATGAGGTGATCTGAGAGGTTAAGGAGATCATGAAGACTCCTCACTAGATAAACTGGACATAGACCATGTATAAGTTGGAAAGAAACCTCTATTGTGATTACAACCCCTAACTCTACCTTGTCTAAGGGCATAAAACATGTTTTCACTTCTTGTTGCCACAGTCATACACAAGGACAAAATACCAAACCAAGGCAAGGACCACACTAGAATTTAGTCTCAAAGAGACAAGATAAGAGAGTTTCATACTAAGGTACAAGTAGCCTAAGTAATGGCTAGAATAGCCAAAGATTATGACTATTGTGACACTGAGTATGACAAGCACTAAAGGATAAGAACAAGATAACTGAGAGAAAAGACTACTTTAATTGTAGGTCACAAGTTGTTAGCTAAGAAAAATGCCACTATTTGACATAGTTTGTAGACAAAAAGAGGTAAACTATTGCAGGTAACAGACCAGACATAGAGTGCAAACAACTTTGACAGATAGTTTTGATAGTTTTAAGGCAAGATCCCATGCAAAGATTCTAAGGGAACCATGTGAGAAAGTACAAAGAACTAGGTGAAGACTTAGAATAGAAAATTTTTGATACTTTTCTTGAATGAGGACTTGATAAAAGTTGCATGAGGATGTGCTAGTATGACAAAAGAACATATAATCTAACATAAAAGGATAGACTTGCAAGATCTTGTGTAGATATTTGCATAGGGCTGAATAAAGACCCAAATAGGGTCATGCAAAGAAGTGCTACCTCAAAAGATACTCATGCAAAATTTTGCAAAACTAGACATGAAAATAGGGACTGGACTGACAACTGAGACTTAATTTTGAAGATATTTACAAGGATTAGATAGTTCTGGATGGATTGTTGGTTGTTTTGAGAAATTTCACATAGACAACAAGATGGTTTTCAAGTTGTTAAAAAATATTTTGGTTTTGAACAAGATAGTTGTTTTAGGTAGGCACACAAACAATCCAACCGAGGACAAAGCAACTTGGAGGGATAGGGGAGTCTTGACTTTCAATTTTTTTTGATAGGTTTAGACAAGTTTAAGACTCAATAACAAACACACTTTTAGCCCTAAAACCAAAAATTGTAGAGGAAGTAGAATCTTTGTCCCACAACTTATGTGCATGCATTCACCTCACACAGACATGTCACCCACTAGAGGGCACCCATTCTTTTGGCATCTTCCAAGGGCTCAATAACATATACACTAAATGAACACCTTTGTGGTAGGAGTCAAGCATTTATACCACCTTCCAATGCCCAGGTACATGGTTATGGTGAGTTCTATAGGAGATATTCTTGCTCCTCCTTGCACAAATATTATGTCCCCTTTTGGAGGTGAACTGAGTAGTAACTAACTACGAAGTTTTTACATGACTTCCATTCATATTAATCCCTAGTGGCTTCACAAGAAAAGTTAAGACTAGAAACCCACACCAACATTTGAAAGTGCACGCACTTGACTAGTAAGACTAGGACTGGTGCCAGCCAATGCATCAAATAGAGCCTCCTCTTGATATATGATATTAGGAATCCAGAGGAAGAAATTAAAATGGCTTTGGAGTCTTTCACTCTATAATGTTTCTTTACTATAGTGAGTTGGAATCTTCAGTGAAAGGAGTGTGCTCACTTGGTTCATCCCTAGAGGTTGGATCACTCTAGTAGGCCCTCTAAGGGTTGACTTGGACTAGTGGTTCAGATCTAAGGGTCTAAGTTTTTGATTTCCATCGAGGGGAAAGAGCATACCCCTTGAACTTATCACATTTCCCAAACATGCAAGACATGTTATTCACTAAGTTAGCTTAATCAATTTAGACCTATTCTTTCTCAAGATTTTGATTCCCCAAAAGGAAATCATCATCCTTTCATAGAAGAGGACTTGTACTAGAGAACCACTAACTTGCTTGCCTCTCTCAGATACTATTTTTTAGAGGCTTCTAGGTTTTTGATTTACCCTTGATCATGACTTCCAAGTGGTAAAGAGCATACTCCCCTATTCCCCTGTCTTGCACCCTACAAAATTCACAAGCCCTAATTATACTATGTATGGAAAGAAAAAGAAAGACATGACATTTTATGTGGGTATGAAATAAGTCTTCAACATACATTTCTTTGGAAATCATCCTATAGTCACATAGTCGGTACATGTTTGAAATGTTTAGATAAAAGGTGTCTTTGTCAAGCATCCTGCACACAATTATTATGCTATAAAAAATTAGAAATCTAAAAGAAAATGCTTTAGAGAAAACTTGTTAGTTAAATGTAATGATATACTAAAATCAAGAAAATTGTATTTTTCACATTGTTGCAAAATTTCATGTGAAATCATGCATAGGCTTGCGTGAGAAAATGTTGTGCACCAGATGAGAAACAATGCAATTATGCACTTTTTTGCATGAGGAAGTGTAGTGAAATGGGTGAAATCTTCGGTTCTTTGTGCAAAATGATATGTCTTGTGCAAAAATTAGGAAATCTGTATGGACAAGTGCAACAAAACCATTAAAAGAACCAAAAATAGAACAAATGAGGCCAAAAAAATTGATTTCTTGGCCCCATGGTGGGTGCCAGAAATGTATATGTGAATTGTGGACCTCAAATTCTCACACACACTTCAACATGGTCTTTACCTGAGAGAATATCTTGGAATGAACATTGAATTGTCCATCTGAGTAATATAATTAGTGTGACCTATTGCCTTCTAACTAGAAGGATTTTTCCTTTTCTCTCAGACCAAGAAGCAAGCAACCAGACCTTTTAGTATGAAGGATTTATGCAGCTATATGATAGAGAAATTAATCTAAATGAGAATGTAATTTAATCTAATCAGTGATAAAAGAAAACTAAGCTATATGAGTGGATTTTAATCTACATGATATTAATGCTAAGCAAAGAAAGCTATGAAAATATTAAGCGAGTAAGTATTTCAACATTAATTTGATGCAATTCAATTCCCAACCTCTCTAATGAGGAATTAGAAGCCTCTTAAATATAATTCCTAAAATCAATCAACAATTGAGATAAACTTGAATGAATGGTCAGAATTGAAGCTAAGATTTAGTCAAAATGGAAGATTCCTAGTGTAGGCAAGATTAACTAACTTAGATCTTGAGTATAATGAAGAGTTAATTGAAATTCACCTCAGTGTGATAATAAGGTGACTATGTCAATTCCAATTCTAGAGATAGATCACTCAGAATCCCCATTTTTGAATCGAAGAGAAGGATTTGGAAAGTTATTTTAATTTAATAAAATGAGACAGGACCTCATAAAGTCATATTTCTTATTTAATTAAGTAATTAAACCCAATAATTAAAATATAGACATTATCTCTTTAAATTAATTATGTTCAATTCCCTTGCACATTAACCGTAAGAGAAAATTTAATTCAACCAAAGTATGAACACTTTAAATTAAATTAAATCTAATCAGTAGGTTTAATGCAGCTAATTAGAGTCGATACATAGGAATTATTTAGAGAATGTGATTATTGCAAATTAGGTTTTTCTACATCTGACAGCTAAGTCAAATAGTGATAATCAAAATAAGAATTGCCTAGTAAAATAGGACTTAGGATTGATCAAAATAGACCAGAATTGGTTAATATGGCAATTTGCAAATGTTGGGGTATTACAATAAGGAACTAGTTTTTCCCTCACCAATTTCAAATCACTGATTACTTATTTGTTGTGGAATAATTTTAAGGGCAATAAGGTGCAGTTCATTTCCCATGGTGGTGACCAACACATGATGACAAGTATGATCAAACTCTTAAGAGCTTCAACTATGTCATGTCTTGGAGAGCCAGTTATGGAAGAGGCTAAAGTCTTTAGCTATTCTCATCTTAGACAATTATTAAGAAAATCTCAAGATATAAAGTACAATACTTTTCTAAAAGAGGTAATATGTTTTTGGATTCTTTGTGAATCCATTCAAGCTAGAGGTTACAAAAACTTTATACTGATTATAGTTTTGCTCCTCTTCAATTGTATAGGTTGATTTCACCCTCCAATATGAATAATCTTCTCCTTGATTGGAGGCATTATGTTATATAGAAATATATGAATTGAATCTTTCCATGGAAGAATTTTGTATAATGTTATTATAGAAATTACTTTTTGGGGGTTAGCAAAATCATTATTATTTAGAAAAAAATATTTTTATTTGAAAAAAAAATTCATGTTGAAGGACAAAAATGTTTTAGAGCAGGCCAAATTGGATTTCAATATATTGCAATTTAAGGATGGAAAAATTGAATAATTTTCATCATTACTCTTTATGTGGATTAACATAAATTCAGATGACATCACTTTTTATTGTTATCACTTATTATTGTTTAAATTAATTTATCATTTTGCATTACTATTGATGGAAAAATTATGGGGCTCATAATTTATTGCAGTTAGGAAACGACCAATTGAATATTATTTGTTGGTAGTAGTGTTGTTGAAAATTGGATCAATTGACAAGTGAATCAACACAAATCCAAGGATGTGACATAATTCAGTTCATTAAAAAATTGGTATGCATACTTTCCCTAAATGAAAGATACCTAGAATAAATAATAATAACATTAATCACAAGGATGTGAGGCCTAATGGCTCTAATACCATGAGATGGATCAACAAAGAAGTCAAGTTTCTCATCAAGGGAGGGAGTTGAGACACTTTGTCAGCAAAGGATAACTCGGTAGGAGGACCAAGTTACTCAATCAACATAGGGAAGCTTGACATAGGCAAAGACTAAGTTGCTTAGTTAGTACTAAGCCTGAGATGCTTGGTGAATAGGGACTGAGTTACTTGGTCAATATCACTCAGCAAGAAAGACTAGGATTGAGAAAAGTTAGCACTCAATAATGGAGTGTTTTTACTTGTGTAAGAAGCAAGAACATTATTGTAGGAAACCAGCAAATGAGAATAGAGATTGTTTCTTTGTTTTGCCAAAACTACTAAATTCATAATGAAATGTATAAATGGAGACAAGATCAAACATGATACACTGGAGATGGATAAGTCTTTTGGCTTTCTTGCAAATCTAGAGAGTAAAACTAAAAACCCAAAAAGAAAAATATCTAACTACTAAAGAAACTTACAAAAATGTATGATTGAGCAAATACTGCTCATATAGGAAAAAATTTAACTTTCACAAAACTTAGAACAAAAATATTCATCCATGTTGCCACACTTTGATAAACCCTTCTGCTATTGTTTCTCTGCTCAACTCTTATAAAATCACTTAGAATGTTAGGGATGAGTTAGAATAAACTAAAAAATTCCCTCGTTTTGTCTCTTGTTGATCACACGAAAAAATTTCCTCCCATTTTTGTATTCAAACTTACCTACCACATTAAATGTCTATGTTGGTGCTGCATTGTCAAAGGAGACTTGGGGAACTCAACTTCTGATAGGTAGGTGAAAGGAAGGCTCAAGGGAGAAAATGATTTAATTCAAAAATCCAACACTCCCCCTTTGTCCTGAGCCAACAATACAAGGATCACTACTGATCTAAATCAACTATGCCTAGACATCTTCTTAGGCACACAAAACAAGGTATGCCTAATGGCTTAGTGAATATGTCTACTAGCTTCTACTTGGACTTATAATACTCCATCTTAATTTCACCATTTTAAACCAAATCTATAATGAAATTATATCTTATTTCAATATACTTTCTTCTTCCATGAAATGCTGAATTATTTTCAATGCTATAGGGGAAATGTTGTCACAATAGATTGTGGTTGAATCATCCTCTTGTTTTTCCTTCATATTTTCCAAAATTCTTCTCAGCCAATTAGGTTGACATGCTACTACATTTTCTACTATGTATTCAGCCTCTGATGTAGATTGAGAAACAATTGATTGCTTCTTGGATGCCCATGAAAATTTTACTTGAACCCATATGAAATAAATAACTGGAAGTTCTCTTTTGATCATCAAAACTTGCAAGCCAATCGTTATTTTTATAACCATCTGGCTCAAACTTATTTTCTATAGTATACAAGATACCAAATCCTTTGGTTCCATTCACATACGTTAGGACTCTCTTTCCTGCTTGCCAATGGGAATCCTTTGGAGTTTCCAAAAAATTGGAAATTAGACTTACATCATTCATCATATCATACTGAGTTGTTGTCAAATACATCAAGCTTCCAACCATAATTTTACACAATGTTGGATTCACATTGGTGCTGCAATCTTCCTTGCTCAACTTTAGAACTATTGCTTTTGATGTTGGGGCTTCTTTTCTATTTTCATCATATCATACTGAGTTGTTGTCAAATACATCAAGCTTCCAACCATAATTTTACACAATGTTGGATTCACATTGGTGCTGCAATCTTCCTTGCTCAACTTTAGAACTATTGCTTTTGATGTTGGGGCTTCTTTTCTATTTTACATTTTAGATCTCTCCAATATATGATCTGCATATTTTTTTTGAGAGATTAAGATGCCATCATGCATTTGTTTTAATTATATTCCTAGATAATACTTCGAGCAACCCAAATATGTCATCTCAAACTCAATCTTCATGGCCTGTTTGAAATAATCAATTACAAAATTATTGTTTCCAATTTTTTTTGTATATATATACAAGACAATAATAAATTTTTTAACATTAATTGTCTTGATGTAATGAGCAGGCCCACCATTTCTTTTTCTCAGACCATTGCTCATCAAAATGAGTCAATGCTAATATCCCATGCCTATGGAGCTTGTTTTAGCCCATAAAGATCTCTTTTCAGCCTACACACCTTGTATTCTTCATCTGGAACTTCATAACCAGGTGGCTTCTCCACATACACCTATTATTTCAACACTTTACTCAAGAAGATGGAGTTCACATCCATTTGAAACACCTTCCATTTATTTTTGGTTACAATTGCAATGATAGGGTGCACAATTTCCATTCTTGCAACAGGGGCATAAGTCTAATCATAATCTCTACCATAATTTTGTTTGTACCCCTTGACCACCAATCATGCCTTATGCCTATCTATTTTTTCATCAGTATTGAACTTGGTCTTATAGACTCATTTAATTCCATTAACTTGTTTCTTGGGAGGAAAATCGGTTAGCTCCCATGTCACATTTCTCTTTTTTTTTTATGCATCTATTTCCTCATTTGTGACCATACACCATTTCTTTTCTTTCACAAGTTCCTCAAAATAAATTGGATCACTATGATAAAATGATGCTAAGTTAACACTCTCATCAAACTCCTCAACATACCTTTCATCTTGGTATATCTCCCTTAGAATCTTGGCCTTTCTTGGCAATAGGGAGGTGAGAGTGGGGTCTATAATTTCACTACTACTATTGCTACTATTTTGTACTTGTTGTAAACCAATTTTAAGCTATCTTGAGCTATCCAAAGCTAAATCTTTTGTTGTTTGTGGGTACTTGGTTTTTTCCCTATTTATGTCAAGAGCATTACAAAGTTGTTTGGAGCTGCCTATATTTTTTGTTGCTTCATCATGCTAATAACCAAATTCATCTTATTCATCAATTATTGTCAATTTCTTTGAATTTCTTACTAATTTATCCATTGAGCCATCCTATTACTGGTTTTCAATGAACTCCACATCTCTTGAAATGATGATCTTCTTGGTGACAAGGTCATACAATATGTATGCCTTTGATTTTGAACTATAATTATTGAAGATTCACTTCATACACTTGTCATCCAAAATTTTCCTTTTCTCCTTTGGCATGTGAGCATATGCTACACACCCAAACAACCTCACATGCTCAACTGTCCATCTATGTCTTGCCCATGCCAAAAGAGGAATCTTTTCACAAAGTTCCGTTGTTGGATATGTATTTATCAAATATACTATTGTTGTGACAACCTCTCCCCAATATTTAGTTTGGAGTCCTTTTTCTTTCTTCATGCTCCTTGCCATCTCAACAATGGTACTATTCTTCCTCTCGGCTACTCCATTTTTCTGTGGAGTATAGCTAGTTGTAAGCTCCTTTTTGATGTTATTTTGCCTGCAAAACTTTACAAAAGAATTGGAAGAATGCTCCCCCCTATCTAACCTTAGGACTTTTACATAATGTCAACATTCTTTTTTAGTCTAGGCTTTAAATTCTACAAAATTATCAAATGCATCAAATTTATGTTTCAAAAAATACACCTATGTCCCATGGCTGAAATTATCTAAAAATATCATAAAATATGTACTCCCCCCAATAGAAATGGTTTTCATTGGACCAAATAAATCAATATGCACAAGTTCTAATTATCCCCTTTCCCTTTTAGAGTAACTAGAATTAAAGGGAAGCCTATGTTGTTTACCCAAAATACAAGCCTCACAGTTCTCACATGCCTCTACGATATTAGGCAAACCATATACCATTCTTTTCTTTGATAATAACTTCAAACCAGCATAACCAATATGTCCATACCTGAGTTGCCATAGCTTGGAGGGATCTTAAATCAAACTTTTTAGAGCTGATTGTTGATGTACTAATGGATGTGCATGCTTGTGAGGTGTTGTAACAACTTGAGAAGAGAAACATGTCTCTATCCTTAAAGGAAACATATGGTTCCTTGTCTTTTGGACTACTGCAAGAATCTTCTTACTCCCATCTTTCTCATGAATGACACACTTATCATTTTTTATCAGCACTTTGTAACCATTTTGAATGAGTTATCCAACACTAATTAGATTGTGCTTCATACTAGGGGTAAAATAAATATTTTGAATCTCTTTCTTCTCACCTTGGTTTGTGTGGACCATAATAGATCCTTTTCCCACAATAGGAATGGTTCCATTGTTTCCCATTTTGATCTCAAATTTGAAATTATTATAAATAAATATTAATAAATTTTCATTACTACTCATGTGGTTTCTACAACCACTATCCAAATACCATACCTTAGGGATTCCTTCTTCACCAATGTTGCACATGATGAAGGTCGTGGTATTATTTTCTTTAGCCACATTCACATCAACCATATTTACACTTTTCCTTGACTGATTACCTTTTTTTCCCCAACATTGACTTGCATAATGCCAAAATTTGTGGTAGTAATAACACTCCACGTTTCTCTTATTGGAGTTATGTTTCTTCTTACCTCATCTAGACTTATTTTGAGAGTTGCTTGTTCCCTCTTGATTGCCTACTAGTCCAAAGCTTTCTACTCTATCATTTCTTTGTCATCTAGCCTATAGCATTTGTGTGATTGTGCTAAGATATATTGATACAATAAATTTTCTATGAGGTATCAATAAATTTCCAACAATCTCCCCCTTAGCATTACCCAAGGGTCTTAGGATTTGAACCTATGACCAAGCTCTGATACCACTTGATAAAGTGGGTTTGTCATTGCACTAAAAGACTAATCTACCAATTCCCAATACAATCAATCAACTTATAGTACATAGGAGGTGGTTAAGCCCTTGTCATGAATCCAATGGGGAGTGTTGAAATTTTTTTTGACACTTTCTCCAAAACTTGTTTCTCAAAATTCTTTTTAGACTAGTGTAATAATTTCTTGTTAGCCTCAATCTCATCATTGTTAACCTTCTCAACAATGTGAACTAACTATTCTATTAGAGGTTCCTTCTCATTAAGACCTTGTATATCGAATTCATCAATAAAGAACTTGCCTATGTTGACATTCTTTTTTTTATTTCTTCTTGCTTTCTCTTCTCGGCTAATACATCTTGTAAAATTTGAATTTGATCAAGAGTCATATTGTGCAAGATCAAATTTGGGAACTACTATTACCTCATCTACTATCATTGGCTTTCTACATGACTTGACCTTCTTCTTCATCTTCTTCACTTTTGGTGTGTTAGCACTCAACAATGTGATTTTTAATGATGTCACTTCAACACTTGGCCTCATCATCTCTTGGCCTATTGTAGACATAATAGTTGTAGTGGTTTCCTTCTAAGTAGATACCACCTACTAATCAGGTGTAGTAGTTGTCTCTATTTGAGTTAGTGTAGAAGGCACTACACTTCATAGTTGAACCAATACTTGAATTCCCACTTTCTCTTTTGGTTGTCATGATTCCTTGGTTCTTTGTTCCATAACCTCCTTTATTCCCTAAACATGAGTTCTTGAGGCATTAGTTCCATACTTATCTACTTTCTCTTGCTCCTCTCCTATTTTTCAATGACAAGATTGGCCTTAGGTATTTGATGTAGAATTGTAATTATTGCCTTATCATGTTCCTTGACACTTACACCTTATAGGGTCTTTTGTTAAACTATGAGTATTGAATCAACATGTGTTGAATCCATAGTTGGTGCTCTCTCTATCCTTGGATAATCATGAATTTGTACGAAAACTACAATGATATATAGTAGAGAAGTATTTATGGTTTCCTTGATGAATGCTTTATTTTTTATTTCTTCCTTAGTCAGGACATTAGTATTTGGTTGTATTTCCTCAAATATGTCTTCAATGGTGACAATATATTTTTTTTCACTCTCTTTTACCTTACTTCTTATTTACTCCTCCAAAGTTTCCAACTCAATATAATTTTCCTTATTAACTAGTTCAACTTCAACTTCTTCTTCCTTCTTTTCTTCTTCTGTTGTTGAGGTTAACTTCCCAAATGCCTTCTTCCAAACTTATTTTCTTTCTTGCACTACATCTTTAATTTTATTTTTAAAGCTTTTATAATCCCTTGTCTTGGGCATAAATTCTTGTCATAATCTCTTAGAAATATGGATATATCTGTCTTCCCTAAATTTGGCATTTTCAAGACTAATGTGTTTTCTCTTATTAGGCTTTCAGTAGACAATGCCCATTTATACTTTGTATCCAATTTATTGTATAATTCTTTGGGAATAGCCTTACCCAACACTATAGGGGTATATTTGAACTTTATCATCATGTCTAAAACTTCTTGCTCAACCCTTTCTTTATTAATTTTCTCTAAAGAATCATATTTTACAAGCTTAAACCCTGAAATGCTTGCTTAATTTCTAATATCATCACATACCTTTTCAATGTCTTGAGGACATTATCTTGGACCAATCTGAAATTTTCTTATTTCCACTGATTTAGTTATTTCTCCTTCATCCTCTTTATCATTAGATATAACTGCAAGTTTCCTTCTAAGTTTCTTCCTCTGACCTTGCTTGGTCCTTTTATTAATTTGTCATCCTTTTGGTGGGGACTTTCCCTTAAATTGGATTTGTAATCTTTACTATCCCTTTGTTTGGCTCAGGAGTTATAGAAGATGCTACCTTAGATCCTTGCATGGTTATTCTTCTATGAGGTGTAGAGGAGGGAGGTGTAACCTCTTTCTTTAGGTTACTCTTTACCTTATGATCTTCAATTACTTTTTTCTTTTATTTTTGGTGCCTAAGGCTTGGAAACCACCAATTAATTTCCTATTGATTCATCTTCCTCATCTTCCCCTTTTCCTTCTATGATCATTAGGGGTGCCTCTCCAAATTTTCCTTCAAGATATGCTATCATTTTCTTTCATTTCCTATCCATCTTTGACACTATTGGTTGCATAAGTATCTTGATCTTGGTTGTCTCATATGTTCTTAATGGATTAGCATTTTTATCAATTTCTTTTGATAGAGAGGCTGTCATATATATATATATATATCATCAACATTCACTTCATATAGGCCTTAGCCATACAACTATTGGTCTAACAACTTGGGCATAGGTGTAGTCAGTATCCACCATGAAGAAAATATGATCATAGTAATGATCAACAACTAAATTGGGGATTCTAATTCCATTCTTCACTTTTCCCTTTAATTAATCAAAGTATCCATCTAAAAATAGTTTTAAAGTTCTCTCCTAATTTCTCAATGTAACCATTGATATGGTTGGTTACAAGTCTGTATTTATCCTACACAATATTTCAGATGGTACAAAATGAATTGGTAAATGCACATCAATAGTGAGCCAAACATACATGACATGTTCTTAGCCTACCTTATGGCTCCAAAATTATATGCTAAATATTAACTAGAGCTTGGCAAGATTGTATCTATGATCCTTCTTCACAATTTTGTAGCCCAAATCTATTGTTTTACATTGTACACTATTCTATTGAATTGATTGATAGAATTTTTGTGTAATCACTTAGACTAAAAAGTCAATACTAGTATCCTTAATCTCATCAATAAAGATTCATCAACAATTCTATTTAGCCTTTGTCTATTCCTCTATCACATTTCTAGTTGGGCATCACACGATCTTTATACGATTTAGGGTAGGGTACCTAGTAACTTGAGGAACAATTTCCTTCTTTATCTTGGTTGGTCCATTCTTTACTGACATATTTACATCATGTACCTATATCAATTTTTTTTTATCCATTCAAACTTTAAAACATTGGGAAAATCTATGGCATGGGTAAGCCCTTTCAAATAACAACTCCATTCTTTGCTTTCAAGACTCCATTCTCACTTAGTTTCTCATAATAATTTCTTAGCTCAAAATCATTGATTTCTTCAATCTTACATATATATATATATTGAATCAAGATCATACACCATGACAACTCATTGAGCTAGAATGGGTGATAATGTGCCAAATGCATCTTGAGTAATTGCAACTCTTGGATATACCTTAAATTTTAGTAGGGGGCATGTATCACTCCTTAGAATATGAGAATTACTATCTTTTAAAGCATCCCTTCCACTTCTAGATGTAGATGATACCATAATGAACTATGGTTTTGAAAGAATACAATGAATTCACAAAATAACTGAGCTCGGTTCTTAAACTTTACTTATTCTTACAATTACTGATGACATTCTATTGAAACACACAAATCTCTTTGCCAATCATCTTTGAATCACTTCGAATGTTCTCTAATTGTTGGTTAAATAAAAATGATAAAAAATATTCACTTTATAGTTTGAAATGGTAAAATTAGGTCTTCAATAAATTCTTCATACAATGGTAGGTACAATACCATTGGCTCGGCCTTAACATAAAACTTTGGTTAACATAATAACTTCCTTCCATCAATCAATCAAGACCATAACTTAGTCACTATTACCATTTCCAAACTTTTCTCAATAAAAATATCAACTCAAAATGTATGGGAGCTTAGTAGACATAGTGATACTCGATCATTATAGACACTAATAATGATACTCAACACTAATTATGTATATGATCTCATTTCTTAGTTCTTTCCTCAAACCCATCCTAATGCATCTTGATTTATGCAAATATGGATTTTTAACATATCTTATTTTAGGAACTCATGTATAATATAGAATTCAAATGTATAGTTCCTTACATATCTTCTTTTCTTATTTAGATGTAATGTGATTACCTGATCAATTAGATGGAGTGGCCTCACCTTCACTAGTTCCATTATTGCCTACTTCTTCCTTCTTTCTCTAGGTTTGATTCATCTAGTTCTTTTTCATCTCAACAATTTTTTCACTTTTCTTTGTTCATTTCTTGTTGTTGGTGCTCTAGTTCTACAAGTTTTACTTACATGTCCAGTCTTATTAAGACTTTAACACACCAAACTTCCATTCATCCAACTCTTCTATTTTCCTATAAAGTGTTTCCTAATATAGTTTTATGCAATATGTCCATACTCTTTATGATAATGATAATTTTACCTTGTGTTATAATTCAAAATGTGGAAGTTACCTTATTTGGATGCCTTTCCCTGATTCGTGGTTGTCCAACGCGATTTTTCCTTACATCTATATTCTTGAACTCTATTTCCATTCTTCTAACAGGTGCAACAGTACCCTTAAAATCTAGGTACAATATGTATATTACTAGCCTTTGACCTACATTCATGTTCTTGGTGTCCTTGCTTCTTGCAATTAATATAGTATTCATTAAAATTTGGTTTAGGATTTTTCTTACCATTCTTGATTTTAAATATATTTGTTGTATGTCCTAGTTTCCAATAGTGATCATGACATGTAAGTTCATTGTGCATTGTCTTTTCATTCCTTTTTTCTCCACTCTTTGATGATGCTCCTTCTTTACTAGATGATATGTACTTTTTATATCCTACTCCAGAGGTGTCAGGTATTCTTGGTGTTCTCATTAGTTCCTCAAATTATTTTGTAGCTTCATTAGGTTTTTTCATCATCTCAATGAGTTCCTTTATAGATTTTAACTCATTCCTCAATTTTGAAATTTCCATGTCCTTTCTATTCAGTTCTTGACTTGTGAATAGCAATTGATTCACCATATCATGGTGATTTTCTACTCATTAAATGTCCTCTCATTAAGTCTAGTAGCCATTTTTCTCTTATCATCTTCTTCCATTATTTTGTCTTCTTCAACTTTACTTTTCATTTAAGTCACCTATCATAGTCTTACTAATTGGATTTCATGCTCTCGTTTCAATCCTTTAACTTCTTCATGTGGTATATTGTTTCTCTCCAATAGCTCTTCTATTGCCTCATCAATTTCACTAGAACTATCAATGTTAAGTAGTCCTTCAATGTCTTATTCTTGAAATAGAGTGTCATTATGTTGGATAGCCAAGGATTTATTCAACTCCTATCTTGTCATTTAAGCCATAGTAGTATGATCTGTATGTCAAGTTTATGATTCTCAATGATCTTTCCCAACTTATAAGCTTCCATCTCCAAGATATCAACTCTCAACTAGTTAGACTTATATTAAGAGAACAAAGCTTCCATACCAATTGTTGCAATTCTATTGGAAAAGTAAGATACTGAGAGGCGGGGGTGAACTGGATCTATAAAAAATTATATCTCTTCAAGAAAATAAAATGTATTTGACATTAACACATCTCATTTCAGCACAATAAATCATATAACTATAAAATGAAATAGATCTTACTATTCATAAAATTCATAAACATGAAATTAAATATAAACAAATAACAAAAAATATTTTCTTACATAGTAACCCTCAAAGGTCAAGGTAAAATTGTGGTGGGATGACACCCATAAATTCTCACTACTCTATCAATAAAGTGTCCATGTTAAGGCTACAATTTTTTATCACTTATGATAATCTACCCTTTGAAGTGTCTACCCTACTAAGAGCTTACAAGATTTATTCATTCTAGCTTGATTAAAGGGTTTGAACTTAAAAATAAGTAAGAATTCTATTAGGAGATTTGTATAGGCCTATTAGGACCACTTTGTTAAGAGATTTACCTCGACTCACTTGCTAGAATGTATTCATACTTTATCATTGAATTATCACTCTGACGCTAGATTATAGATGTCATCCTTCCAATTCTCATATAATCTTCTATTTGATAAAAAATTCTTTCTCCTTTTACTAGGTACTTGAACACCTTGATGCTTGGCAATAACTAATACTCATGCTATCGCTTCACTTTTGATTGCTCGGCACTAAATTTGTGACTCAGCATGAAAAAACTCTAGTTATCTTGATATCTACTAATTTATGACTTACTTAGCATAAACTTGCACTTAGTACATACTAGGGTGCTCAGAAACCTAAGACTTGCTCAGCTCAAACTAAATATAAAGAAGTCCAAAAACTTTTAGCCTTCACTAGGTGGCTTGGTCACATTGATGATTGACCAACACTACCTAGGAAATGACTAAGTATTTTACACTATTACAAGGCATAGTCAAATGGTCATCACTATGACTGAAATACACTACATAGGCCAAGACATGTATATTAGAATCTATAAAGAAAGTTCTCTAGAGTTTGATTAAGTCTACAGAAAATAAGTAATTTTCTATATATATTGAGCTCATCAGTGATTGAGAAAGTTATTAGCAAATGATTAAATTCCAAGTATGTGAGTACCAAGTGATATAGTATGTGCTAAGAAAAATATATGTTGAGCATCGTAAGGTTTACAAAGGTTGAGAAATAGAAATGTTGAGCGTTAGAAATAGTAAAGATTGAACAATGTAGAGTTCACCTAAAAGTCAAGAAATGAATAGAGTTTTATGCAAAATGATTATCATGCCAACTTGGAAGGTTTATTTAATTTTTGAAGAGGATGTTATAGAACCTTTACATGAAATGGATCACATATCCCTATGTGTATGTTTTGAGATCTGGATGAAGAGGTAAAACCTAAAACCATCTAGAAAACTATCTAGGGAAATCTTTAAATAGTTATGGTCTTAACCCAGATCGTATGGTGTGATATGCAAAGAGAAGAGAAGATTATAAGTGTGAACATGAAACATTAAACTATTTGGAAATATAAGAGGATTAAATGATAGGGGAGAGGTGAATGAGTTGCTACTAAAACAACATCAAATCCCTTAGATGCCAATACAAAAACTTCCTTGAAACTCACAGCTTGGTTAGGACTAGATATTCATTGTAATTTGGTTAAAAAAGAAATATGATACATTAATATTCATTAGCCTTTAGTAACCTAGCTCTATAAAGATAAATTAATAAGGAAAGAACACAAGAAAATGAGACACCGAGATTTAACATCAAAACCCAATTTGGGAAAAATCATAATGCAACTAGTTGCCATATTTCACTCTTCTAAAGTGAGCCCTATTAGAAGCCAACCTTGCTAAAGTTTATGAAATACACTATTAGGTGTGACCCTATTAAAGGATTTACATCACCCTATTAGGAGTGGCCTTTTTAAAGGTCTTAAGACACTTCAATCTAGAAATTCTACCTTGCTAGAGGATTTACAAAATGAGTGTTTAGTCAACTCTATTAAGAGATTTCTTTATTGCTAGAATTGTTATAGATTAAAAATGATTGATCTAAATCCCGATTGATGAAGTAACAAGAGTGTAGATTCAGATCACTATTCTAGTTTATCCTCTAAATCCTTACTGGTCAAAATTATTTTTGCATCTTCTTGGATATTCTTCCCTTAATAATATATGCTTCCCTCTTCACATCTTATCTTCTTCAACACTTACACACTATTCAATCCAGATCTTAACCTTTCATACATATGAAATACAATGTCAAGTTGGCTAGAATATCCTTAAAAATAAACAATTAGCATCCATTAAGTAGTCTTGCATTAAAAATAAAATATTCTGATGTAGGTTGGCTTGAACTTAAACTAAGTCACTTGGTTGTCACCGAATTCCTTGGTAACTAACCTGACTCAGTTTACACTAAACTTCTAACTTAGTTACTAGTGAACTTCTTTAGTGACCAACCTAGCTTGGCTTTAACTAGATCACTAAGATTGTCTTCTTCTTTTCTTCTTGAGAACATGAAGCTTGGTTCCTAGTGTAGTGCTTGGCTAAAGTATAACATTTATGTAACATCAATGAAAATAAACAATTGAATAATTGTTATAAAAAATCTCTCTCTTTAGCATTGATGGAAACACATGTCATTATGAAAAGAAAACTTAGAGAAATCAAATGATTTATAATATTTTATAATATCCTTAGTTTTATTCTAATTCTCTATCTATCCATGAGAAATCCCTTTAATATTCTCCCTCTATCATCTTATCTGCAGAGTCTGTTAGATCAAGTTCTCCTTTCTAATATATAAATCACTTTCTAGATCAATATCCCCCTCAATGAATATATGACATGATTCAATCACTCCCTCTTTGACATCACATGCCAAAGACTTGACATAGTGATTTTACAATGTACCTAATGTATTAATTCATATATAATGAGCTCTAGCTTCTTTGCATTAATTTGATAATTATTCAGTGAAGCTTAGTTGATGCATCACTAATCTATACTCTAGTGAGCATTAAATAGGGGAATGGCCCCTAGATTTCTTCTTAGATATAAAAATGCATCCTTAGGTAAAGGTTTGGTAAATATGTTAGAAACTTACTCCTTTGTATTAACATATTCCAATCTAAGCTCTTTATCTTGAACTAATTCTCTTAGAAAATGATACTTGATTGAAATGTGTTTTCTATTGGTGTGCATCACTAGATTTTTAGTTATATTGATTGCACTTGTGTTAGCATAATAGATAACTAGTAGATCCATGGTTTCTTCCTTCACTCTTGATAATAGTTTCTTGAACCACATTATGTTGGAACAATTAACTACTATTGTAACATATTTAGCTTTGACTATAGATTGGGAGATGTAATTCCACTTCTTAGTTGTCCAAGATACTAACCTCTTTCCAAGAAAGAATGCTCCTCCACTATTTTTCTTTGTCTTATCAAAGCTCTCAACCCAATCAACACCAGTAAATGATTTTAACTCAAAGTTTTCTCCTTTCTTTTACCATAGACCATAGCCTTGAGTACCTTTTACATATCTCATCATTCCTTTGATTGCCATCATATGATTTTCTCCACGATTTGTAGAGAACCTTGCAACTATACCAACTACTAATGCAATATCAAGTCTTCAGTGATTAATTTACTAAAGTTTCCCAATCAAAGATCTATAGGTAGTCTAATTTACCTCTTTTGAATCATCATCATTGGATAACTTGTGTTCAGTAGACATAGGTGTTCTAACTAATTTGGAATCTTCCATTCCAAAGGTCTTCAATATCTCCTCAATCTACAACTTGGGTTGCTCTATTTGAGACTCAGTTTCATATGCCTAAGCTAGAAAACATGTAGTTTCAATGAAATCTAGGTAAAACAAATTACCTTTTTTTCTGATTGCTAGTTCCAACTAGGTTTCCTTTACCATCTATAGCTTGTATTGTAGATTGGGAGATGTAATTCTCCTTCTAACTTTTCCAAGATACTAACCTCTTTCCAACAAAGAATGCTCCTCAATTGGTTTTCTTTCTCTCATCAATGTTTCTAGCCCAATCAACATCAGTAAAGGATTTCAAATCAAAGTGTCTTCTTTGCTTGTACCATAGGATATAGTCTTAAGTAACTTTTACTTGAATCCTACCTTGAATGCAATGATGTTCAACTATGCCACACTTAGAAGATTATGTCTTAGTCTTTTAACCCAATAGGCATTATCACATCTTATTCCAATATTCAATGCAATGTAGCCTTTACCCTTCACATAACATGGTTCAAATTTTCCAAATTTGAGACTTCCACCATCATAATGCTCCAAGTGTTCAAACTTTGTTTTATCACCAGTCATGTGATGAGAACAACCATTATCTATTATCCATGTGCTATTGTTTCTTACATGATAAAAAAGTGTTAGAAACAATGGTCCACCAAGATAACTTAGAGGGGGGGTGGTGGGGGGGGGGTTGTGAATCAACTATCCAATAATTAAAACATTTATCGACTTTAAATAATCTTAGCCATTTAATCAAAGTAATTAGCAACCATAACAAGATGCACATATACAATTACAATAGATATGTTAACTAGGGAAACCCCTGATCAGAGGGAAACCCTTAGTGGGAATGATGCGCACAAGATGAATTACTAATATAAGTATTCCTTGTTAGAGGATGGACCCTATTAGTAGTCTATTAGAACATTTAGTAAATATGAGTCCCTGTTAGGAGACTTTGAATCCCTCTTAGAAGATTCCAACCCTGTTAGGAGTTGTAGAAGACAAAAGGACCCACTCTCCAAATAGCTTATGGGGCAAGATCACCAAACTCACTATCCAACTAATCTCTCAACCATTCCTTGCAAAATAATTGTTTGTAGTCAAATTCATTAGTCCTTTCAACTAGACCAATCTTTCCTTAGTCCTTTCAACTAGACCAATCATTGTTAGATCTTGTAGACCAAGTCACGAACCTCAGATCCAAGTATCAAACTTTGGATCACACAATAAAACCTTTGCAACAAAGTTTCATTTACTTTCAATTTTCCCTTCTTAAATTCACATTCTACTCTTTGTGTTGCTAACAATCACTCGCATTCATCCATACATGATAAAGAAAAATGTCCTTGTTTTATACTGAATCCATTAAAGAGTTCACTAAGTTAGTTGTTACTCCTCAATTAATTATTATAGGACCATAGTGAGAACACATTACATTTAATGATAATATTAATTTTTTTCCTTGTAACTAAAATAAATTTCTATACATGTAATATTATGATTGGCAAGCTTAGTCATGTCATCTCCAACATGTCATACTAACATTTTTATCTTTGGTTCTCAGAATAACAATGGAACAACATTCTATAAACTCTATCTTATAATAATCTTCATTGAAACCTGCACAACTTGTTCAAGACTTAATATCTTATGCTTTCAAGGTTAGCTATATATAATAGACACTTAGTATAATCTCCCTCTAACCTCACTAGTGAAAGTACTCAATGATCTATGCATACCAACTTGACCTTTATCTTTGTTCTTTTGTCAGATACCATAGAAAATTGCTATGTTGACATCAATGACAAATATAGTCATGAATGCAACATATGATGATGATGAAAATGATCTAATCATGTTTCTACAATACTCCCCCATAGGAATATCATCAACATTCATGCTTTCAATAATCTACCCCTTTGGCATTGATGGCAACATAGATGAAAAGCATCTAGTTCCAAAAATACCAACTACAAAAGACTATTAACCTTCCTTTTCAAATCCTCTTCGTCAACCATTCTGCACATTAATATACCTCAATATGCTCTATGTTGTACTTTTTTCAAACTTCTTATTTTTCTTCCAAACTATATTTTCCACATTGTTTTTCATGTTGTACTTCTCTCCCCCATTTGCATCAATGTCAAAGGTTTCAACAACCATCAATCTTTGTAACAATTGTCTCTAACTTGCTCAAGTGTCCAAAGAAATTGTTAAAAAAAAACATCCAATAAGATTCCTAGATGACTCTATCCATCATAGATACTCCCCCATATAGGAAGCATCAACATTTAGTCCAAACAAACAATAGTTCTCTCTTACACTAGATTGATGCACTCTTGCATCATCTACTCTGATGTAGGAAGAGGCATAACCCATAGCATACCTCGCAAATACTCAAAAGTCTCTCTAGGAAGAGGCTTAGTGGAAATATTTGCAATATAGTCTTTGGTATTTACATATTCCAATTTAATTTCATTTTTTGCAACTTTATCTCTCAACATGTGATACTTGATAGAAATGTGCTTAGTCTTCGAATGCAATATTAGATTCTTATACTTATTCATCATGCTTGTGTTGTCACAATGTATGACAATAGGTTCATTGACTTCTATCCTTATATGCTTTAGCATCTACTTCATCCAAACAACTTGATTACAATTTTTTGCTACTACAACATATTCTACTTTAGCTATACTTTATGATGTACAGTCCCGCTTCTTGCTTAGCTAAGAAACCAATCTTTATCCAAGAAAGAAGGCTCCACAACAAGTGCTCTTTCTATCATCCATACTACCTACCCAATTAGCATCAGTAAAAGCATATAGAGTAAAATCATTAGATCTATCATACCACAATCCTAACTCTGGTGTTCCTTTCAAGTATCTAAATGTCCTTTTGACTATTGCATAATGTGTTTCTCTAGGGTCTATTAGTGTAACTTAAAATATTAAGCAAAAAAAATACTTAATATCAAGATTATAAAGATTAAAATAACCTAAGGATCAAAAATTTTCCATAAATAGTTACTTCATCTTCATATCTAGATCCAACTTCAACAAAATCATAAAAGAATTTCTACTCTTTAGGGTCTGCAAAACCAAGGTGGGTGTACCTAAGGGATGAAATATTTTCAATTTGATATTTCATACATAACTCACTAATTTCATGACATTTACAACAATACATATCCCTTATAGCAGATTTGGTCACAATTCTTCTTAGATCTACAAATAATTTTGGGCAATAGAAGCTAACTTAAACTCAAGGGTTAAATGCAAACAACTACTAACTAGCATTAACACTCTTCAAACAATAAAGTAAAATTGATTTTCATTTTTACCTTGATTCTTGTTCATGATTTCTCCATCTATAGACTAAAATACTAGACTCTTTCTCTTTCCTCAGAATCTCACTTATATAGGGTGAGATGCAACAAGCTTCAAGAATAGAGAACTAACAGTTGTTCTTAAGAAAAAAGATATTTACATTTCTTGCCATCATAAAAGACAAAATTTGTGCAATAGGAAAGCTTTACATCATAATATTCTTTTGGTGGGACCATTCTTTATTACACCTTTTATTATTCTAACTCTTTTGAATATGTATCCAGTTGGTTTGTTAGTGATGTGTCTAGCTTTGATTGCTACATATTTACTTCAATTTGTGGCTCTCCATTTACATGATCACTTATTGATAATACAACCATTATATGTGATTCTTCATTTGCTATGTCGTCAGTTGGAATTTTTGTTCTTATCACCGAGGATGATTTTTTTTTTCTTCTTTTGATGAGGTGTCATTTGTGTGACTCTCTTCCTAGCCCACACCCTCTTCTTCTATTTCCATCTATTTTGAGGACACAAAGTCTTCCCTCCATTTGTTGAAAACTGTATCATTAGGCCAATCAAAATATAAGATTTTGAGCTACTTTCTTTTATCAAAAAGTGTCTTATTTTGTCTATCTAAAAAAAATCATTTTTGATGGCATTTTAGAACAGTTATAATTTGATAAATTCTTCATTGGCCATTTCCCACAACACATGCTCCTTTTCATTTATGACTTCATTTATTCTGTGGCATAGTAAGTCATCCAATTCTTTTCCCAATTCTTCCTTTTCTTTTATTTTATCAATGTTTTTGAGTGTACTCGGAAAAAGATAAAATTTCTCTCATATATTGTTAGAAAGGAAAATCATTATTCTCTTTTGAACAAAAACCCTTTTCTCATCAAATTTCATCAAATTTTTGGTTATATCAAAAGTCTGAACTTTGTGTATTCGCAAGATAGATTGATGACTAAGATACATCTAAGAATAATATCTTTATATATTTCACTCCATTTTTGCACAATGGGCTTCGAGCTGTCTTCATTTCTTCTTATCTCATTCCACATATCTAGGATCCCCACCAATTGGTCATAGAATGCTAGCTAGTCAATCTTGTCTACTATGCATAAGATTGTTTTTCTAAATTTTTCTTCATATTGATTATTAACCTCAACATGCGATTCCCATAGCTTACTCTTTTCTTCTTCAAACTCCTCTACAGTATAAAATTTAGGTCTTTACGGAGTATCAGATATCTTTATAATTAGAGTTGATTTAAATGGCATAATTGGGGGGTGAAGGCAAACAATTCTAGGCCTGCTAGATTCTCTAGCCTTCCTCTTTCCTAGTAATTTATCCTTCTGAGATACTTGAGTTTCAAGCTTCTATATCCTATTTCCTCTTTCCTCATATGGTTTTAATATTTCTTCAAATTTTTCATTGAGTTTTAGGAACTTACGCTTTTCTTTTCTAGCAACCACTAAGCTGAAATCCACCACTTCTTTAGCCATTTTGTTCACTTCTTCACTATCCACTTCATCAGATCTGTATATTGTAAGAGTACTAGTATGCTCTGAATTGGAGATTTATTGTATCCTAGTTTTATCTCCTTTTTCAATGCACCAAATTACCAATGCTTGGTGGTCATTTCTATATTTCACACCTCTATGCACTTGAAAAATTTTCTCTTTAGTTTTGTATTGGACATCCTTCTCTTTTTTAATGGAGTAAAAAATTATAGCATTAGATATGTCCCTCTCAAGTAATATCAAAACACATGACTCTTTCAATAATTATCTTCCCCCCTTATTGGTCAATTGAGAAAATTCATCTAAGAAAATAGCCTTAAGCTCTTCCTCAATCTTAGAGTCCAACTTACTTGCTTGCTCTACTTTTATTGATTTTCATTTAGCCTCAAAATTTTTGATGTTTCTTCTCCATAAAGATTGTACAAAAGCTCTACATTTTACAAAAATCTCATTACTAGTGAATTTTTGAGAGGCTTGTACAATTATAGGGTCTGTATCCCTACCTCTATAGTCAACAATAGTAAGGTCAAAGGATGGTGTAGGAGGCTCTTCTGGCACTCCTAATTCAATATTATTAGTTGTAACAACTATGTCCCTCTCCCCGCTAATTTTCCTTAGTTGTTCTCTTAGAGATTCCCCATCATCTATTATGAGTGGAGTCTTGGATGGTCAGTACTCTCTTGTTTGAGAGGACAATTCTTCTTCTAACCCCTGTTTCTTCTGAACATTTGTGTCAAATGGGCTCTCTGATATTTCCCTCTTGTAACAAGGGACATACTGCACATTTTGAGCCACAATATATCCATCCTTCCTTTGCAATGCATACAAAATTTTAGTCACAACCATTCTACTAAGTTTAATCTCCTCTCCACTTCAATTGCTCTATCTAGATGTGCTTTTTCCAATATGTGCTTCTTCTCATTTAAATTTTGCATTATTCGAGCAAAGTTGTTCATCAACATGTCCATTTTAGCTCCCCAATATTTCTTGTCTGTCAAAGGGTTATACTTAGGCTTAAAAGCATTTATGAAATCCAAAACCTTGCCATAAACTATCCAATTTTCTTTTCTGACCTCTTGCTCTTGCAATGAAAACATATTTTTTATTATATCCTCAAGGAAATGCACGGTTTGTGTATGAGCCTTAGCCTTACTTCGTTCCCTGAGGAGATCATAGAATCCCTTTGAATCAATATAATGAGTATGTGATTGGGCCATTTGATACCTATCCAAAAATATTCCTAAAATCCTCCTTTCTTAACAAACAAAAACTTGTGCACAACAATAATAATAGGGAAGAATGTACCTTTAGATTTACCTAGTATATCCCTTTCATCAATTGTACCAATCTGCCATAACAATTTTGTAATTCCTACTTTTAAAGGAACCTAATATGGTAATACATGGGGTTTTGCCAAGAAGCCATAAATTTTGAAAATAGTAGAGATAGGATATGGGATAATATCCTCCTAATTATGACTAACCAACAACCCTTTTGCATGATCCTTAAGTCTTACCAATTCTAACAAGTGATATGGTATTCTAGGCTTGTGCCCTCTTAACAACAGTCTAAGCCTTGAAGAAAAATATTTGTTAGATCTAACAAAACTGGCATTTGTGACCTCCCATTTTATGTCTACACTCCACAACTAAACTAGGGGTTTCTCTCCATCTCTCTCCAATTCCAATTTCATCCTTTTGGAGAATAAAGTAGCCCATTTATATAGATATATATATATATACATCAATAAATAATACTAGAAAAAAGGCCTATTAACCTTAGCTTGAGCTATTCCAATCAAACCATTGCGAATTTCCTCAATCAAGTAGGTGGAAAAATCAAGAATTGAGCTCATTCCAAACTACAAAGTCTAACCTATGATAAGAACAACATAAACTTGAATATAAACTTCAATATAATCTTTCTCATCCATTCCAAAGATCTTGTAGTGAGAAAAATATAAAGCTTGTGCCCTAGAATTAATATATTTCTTTAGTAATGGCTCTTGGGTATTCAGTGTGACCAAGGGTAGTGACCCAATTTTGACAAAATGTTTTTGTAATGGCCCTCCCCTTAAGTATACCCTCTATGCATTATACCTAGCTTGAAATTCTTCCATATCAATTTTTCCATGGATAGAATGGTTATGGTTTATCTTGAAGACTTCTTTGATTAATTTGGGAGAAATCCTAAATAGATTATCTCCTACATGGTTTTTCATAATTCTAGTAATTGGATCATATTTTTTAGCCATGTCTACTAAGAGGTCACTATTAAAGAAGACTCTAGGGACAATCAACTTCCCTATATCAAATTCCCAAACTTTACTCATACAAGTATCCAAATTTTTCTCTGCAGGCCTTTTTTCGAAAAGTTCTAAACCTACCACTAAGACTTTTGCATCTCTCAAATAATTAACCTTCTCATAAAAACCCTCACTGACCACCAACCTAGGGTTTTTAGGAATAAATTCTCTACCCTTAGTCAACTCATTTACTAACAGAGGCAACTGTTCTAAAAAACATCATGGACAGATCTTGTCAAATAGTCTACTTTACTGGAAGAGTTCTTGAGAGGAGGCATTTTTAATTTACCCTAGCATAGTTAGAATTTCTTAATTTATAGAATCTTCAAACCACTTACCCACTCCTTTCCTACTAATTTTCTTTGGTGAATTAGTTTTCAAATCATTGAAAACCCTAAAGAATTTTGTGCCCTAGCTCTACACTTGCACTCTAATATTTTTTTGAGTTTGTAGCTCAGTAATGGTGAATTTCAAATTATATTATAGCATTAAACTCACACAAAGTAGTACTGATCAAAATTAATAGCAAACAGTCACAAATTTGTGCAATATTATGAAATTTGAACCCTACCCATTGATCCTCAAGCATTGGATGGTCTTCTTTAAAATCTAAAAAGATGCATTAAAGCTTTATAAAAAATGACACATATTGAACAAGCACATTCGTACATTACTTAAACTTTGAGCATTTTCATAATGTGGTGAAGCATTGATTCTCGATCATCCAAATATCAATGATCATGAAAGATCATTATAAATTTATAATTAAAGGTTTTAAAATGTGGCCTAATTGTTACATTCATCTTTAGACTCTCAAGTACATGTAATTTTTTACCAATTACTATGCTCCAATTCATCACACTTTTCCACCCTAGCATGACTCGACAAATTCTTTATGATGAGAACATGGTGTGCATGTGCTTCCCTACTTTGCTTAATGTTCAATTAATTTGAGAATGTGGGTAAGTGCTACCCATTGATCTTCTCAAGATCAACGATGTTACAAAATCATGCCTTTTTCTAAAATCTAGTCAACCAGACTAATCACTAAATGTATTGCATTTGTGCTAGCATGTTTGAAAATTTCCAACAATATAGATTGTGTTATTACCTTTCAGAGCTGCAAGCCCATGACATCATCATATTTTCCACATGTCAAAGAGGCACTTGATTGCATTACATAAAAGTCAAGCTTGTTCATCTTGCAAGCATGTGACCACCATTGATCATCCAAAGATCAACACCTCAATGATATGATAACAAAAAACAAACCCATTACATGGCTCGACCAATGATATTGCTAAAAAATGGAATGTGCACTATCAATTCTGCAATTTTCTAAAAAGTACTGACAAGCTTGGACAAGCTCTAGTCTTTGTAGTGTAGTCATAACCCCATGTCACTAAATGCTACATGTCTCAAAGGTGCTTGCTCCCTTCACTTAAAATTTGAAGAGATTTATCTTTTGGGCATGCACCTAGTATTGATCTTGGAGAGATCAACAGTCAGCTCAAATAAACTACAATAGTTAAGATACCTCACCAGATGGTTAAGAAAATAACCACAGTTAGGGAATTGAGTATAGTGAAAATATTTGTTTTTGTGAGAAGTACTAAAATAACTTTAGAGAAAAAGAAAACATAGGATAACCATATCTTGCAAAATTTCATTTAACTATTACTTTTGATTATTTTGAGGGCCAGGGCATCAAAAGAAGGGTTTATAAAATTTCAAAAGATTTCATCAAGTGTTTTAACAAAAGCTCAAAAAAAATTAACCATAACTTGTTGGCAATATGACCAATGAATCAAATAAGGTGAGATATGTGGTTGTCATGTATGACAACATTTATTTTGGAGTTTAGTCATGATTATTTGTGAAGGAAAATTGTCTAAGTACTGAACAATATTATAGTAGCATGATAAGATTTGCTGATAGTGGAATATTCCCTTGGAATATTCTCTTGCAAAGTTAACCCTAGATGCATGATATTATCTTGATGATGCATACTAGTGCACATGTCTGTACATAAACCTTGTTCAAGTTATGGAGGAAATAGTGATGTAGATACCTCATAGTGCAGAACATAGCATGTTAAAAAATTGACTTGTAGGACTTGTAGAATTTTTTTGATTACTAAATCTTGATGAATGAATCTAAGGATGATATGTGAGCTGACTTAGGAAGAATTTATTAATATGTTTAATATAAGTAAAGAACTTCATTTGCAAAGTTAAAGTGTGAATGTAATGAGATACTATGTGATGGAAATAATGTTATGTAATGTGAGATATGATGCAAATTGACATGTGTGTAGTTAGTCTTTGTATGAAGAATTGAAAATAAAAAGAATTGTGAAGTACAACAAGTGATCCAATATTGTATGTATACCTATTATCTTGAAGAACTTGTTATATAGTTGCATTTTAGGGTAGTGGGCTCTTCTTGTACACATTTGTATATGATTTACCAACTCCTAACAGGGTTGAAGCAACTCTTAATAGGGTTGAAGCTTCTAACAAGGCCTAGTCTCCTAAAAGGGACTCGAGACACTATACATTCCTCATAGACTACTAATAGTGTCAATATCCTTAACCAAATTCTTTTATATAGTGAATCATCTGGTGGGTTTCATCCCCACCAAGGTTCTCCTTGGGCCAAGGTTTCCTTAGTTAACAAAATATGGGGTTATGAGCTCTCTCTATGTATGGTTTTTTTTTATATTTAGCATTGTTTTATGTGGAAAAGTAATTAATAATATCCAGTTGTGGGAAAAAATATTTAAAATACTGATTCAGCCCCCCAGTATTATCAATTTCTAAAAATTGGTATCAAAGCTTACGTGTTCAGAAGAGGCTTAATAACTTGAATAAGATTCCTATGGATATGGAAAAATTAAAGAAGAATATCAATGAAGCTCTTGAACATATTGATCTCCTTATTGATGAAAGAGATTGCCTAAAAGACAGATATAAAGATGCAAAAGCTTACATTGGTGAACTAAAGGACAAGATAGATGACCTGAAGCAAAAAGGACCTAATGAGAAAACCAATGATGATGATATTGAAGATCTAAAGAAAGATAATTAGATCTTGAAACATGAGTTAAAAATAGTTGAACTCAAGCTAGGTCTTGAGGAAAATGGAGGAAAAAATGAGTTTGAAATAAAAGCTAAAAACGTAGATCTATGATCCCAGTTAAGAAAAGTAACATCTGAATTGGAATCTATCAAGTTAGAGCATGAAGAATTAGAGAAATACAACACCATTTTGAAAGGTGAGTTGGTTCAAACCAAACAAAAACTTGAGAATTATTTACCAATAGTGAAAAGATTGAAGAACAAATATCTGTACAAAGACCTATTTATGACAAGACTGGACTTGGACTCTTCCTTAGACAATCCACCAAGAAATCTATTGAGAGAAATGAACCTAATACCCCTGAAGTAAAGGATCTAAGCATAAGAAAAATAGATGATACATCTAAGGAAAAGGAGAATGTTTCTCACTCTGAGAAATATAAAGAATCTGATCAAGATGAGGATAGGAGTAAAAAAGAATCTCATGGCTAGTGTAATGAACTTGAACATGGTAGAGACAATTGCAAAGGTAAGTCTTTTAAACCTATTTCAAATTTTTATTGGCATAATTGTCATGGATATGAACATTATGCAATAGATTGTAAAAAACCTAAATTTGATAATGATAATGCAAATAGTAGAATGTTTAGGAACACTAATCATGTAGGCAATAAAAGAAGATTTTGTAGCAATGAAAGTGGAGAAAGAAGACAAATTGTGTGTTATGGATGCAACAATCATGGACACATAGCAAGAAATTACAGAGCACTTGACAACCAAAATAATGAACAAAGAAGGAATGTACCTGTATGCCAATTATGTAATAACTTTAGACACACAAAAAAGTTTTATAGAATAGATAGAAGAAACCTTAATAGGAATTAGAATCATAGAAGGAACAACAAAAGAAATGATGATAGACTGAAGGAAGAAATGAAGGAGCTAACACTAAAATTTAAGGAAATATTTATAAAAGAAAGAGAAGCTATAAGTTCTCACTCATCCTAATGTACTTGAAAAGATAGTAAAGTTACTTATTGTCTGTGACCCATCTTACTTGCATTAAGAATTCTCAGTAAAATAGTGTGCCAGTTATTCATAACTAATGTTAGAAAGAATATCACAAGTTGTGTAGTTAATAGTATATACTAGACATTAAGAGGAGTCTATAGTTAAGTGTGTATTGCTTAATATGATCAGGATAAGGATATATAAAAAGAATAACTTCTTTGCTACTAGAGATAGAATTTTGAACTAGTGGCAGATACACATTTAATGCAAAGTACAGATCACAAAAGATTTAAAGGATGCAAATTGATTTACAAACATCATTTCCTTGTTCCAAATATTTAGTATGAGATTGAAGAGAGATATAAAAGTGTTGAAGAAGTTTGGAGATACACGAAATTGATGAAAACCCTAAAACTTGAAATTAAGGTATTTTCTGAATTTGTTGAGTATATTTTTACAAATGGCAAGACTAGAAGTATTTAATGTAAGCAATAGACCTAGATATAACTTCAAGAAACACTCATTTGTTTCTCTTCTTGATGACCCCATTGGAGCATTTTTGCAAGTATCAAAAAATGGTCTTCATGTCAAGGACATAAGAGGTTATATTCACTATAAAATTGAAAGCATAGGAGATAGAAAGATTCATAAGGAATTAGACAAAATGTGCAACAATAATTTGTCACTAAAACTAGAACATGCATATCTAGAATAACTTAACCTAGTTAAGCACATGTTTTATATTAACTTTGATAATCATGAATGGACAAGAATAAATCTAAATAATGTTCATGATGACCTTCTATGGTTGGGAGATTCTATTATATGCATGAACAATGACCTAATTCACAAGGTCACAGGTTTAAGCAATAAATGATGTAATCTAAAGAACATAAAGAATGTGTGCAAGTTAGTTGAAACAAATCTCAAAACATGTTTTAATGGAAAAAACATGAAGGTCAATACCATTCAAGATTATGGAGTGAGACTTATTAGTAAAATTTTTGGATATAAGTTCAACCGTGGATCTTGGATAGATTCAGTCCCTGTTGGATTTCTTCATGCAACTTATATGGTAGTAAAGGGTGAAGAGGTTAATCTATGTGACATTATCTGGACATAGTTGTTGGATAACATATCAAAAATCAAGAAGCCTAGGAGCACAATATTTAGGTTTGAATCCTAACTAACACATATATTATTTTATGCAATAAAGAAGTTTCCTGGTATCTCAAATTGGGATGAAAATGAGTGGGCAAAGTAGACTATCACTCGTGCATATAGAATTAAGCCAGAAATAGTCATAGATAATGGTATTGACAAAATGATGAAATCTTTCCAAGCTAAAATGAAGCAAAGTTATAGGATACCTCCTATGCTAGTGGAAAAATATAAGGATGAACTATGCTTCATGGTAAAAACAAATTTCACATGTATGGAGGTAGTAATTCCTCAAGTAAAGTTCTTTGAACCTATGGGTTATGAAATGAGTGAGGAACTGATTAAGGATATGCATAGAAAATCCTACACTTTGAAGTTGATTATGAATGTCCTAGATGGGGGACATATACTAAAAATTTGGGAGAAGTGAAAAAAAGTCAAATAATCAAGGACTCCAAGAAGACGGTAGAAAAAGTGATTGATTCTATCTTGAAGGAATCAAGAATGTCAAGAAAGGAATTTGAAGAGGTGAAAGGGATAGCCATGGAAATTAAGGCCAACAGTCAATCTGAACTATTGACCCCTACACCTATTGCAATGGCTGGACCTACTAAAGAGGTCATAGTTGTACAAACAAGTACACATGACCTACAATGCCATATGCAATAGCTATGAACAACAACCTCTAAGGAATTGAAAGAAAATAGAGGATGTGTCAACACTTAGGAAGTGCACAAGGCTTGAGAAAACCCCTCCTAAGTATTTAAATAGTCAAGAAAATTGCAAGTAGACCAAGCAAGAGGAGAACCTTGAAAATTAGTTCCTCTAAATCTAAAGAAGAAACTAGTGATAGACCAGTACAACCAATAGATCAGGAAGCAAAGACATCAGCAGGAAGAAAAACATGGAAACCAAAGGTAAAAAAATTGAACATGCAAATTATTAATGACAATAATTTTGTGCAATTGAATAAGTACTCTAACTTGTATAATAATATGGATAGAAGACAACTAGAGAATGTTGTAGTTAGAAATATGATCCTAAAAGATAAAAGGTTTGATAGTATAAGAGGTCAAATACCTAAAGACTTGTGTAATAGAATTTTAAATAAAAAAAAGGCTAATTTATTGAGGAATATAAGAAAATAAGGATAAACATGGTGAAAAATCTATATATTGTAAATAATGAGGAAGAAATAACCAAAAATATGAAAGAAATAGCACCATGGACAACATAACTTAGGTATCAACAATTGGCCTCCATTATCATCTACATTGTTGATCTGCTTGTTACCTCCTTAAGTAATCATACTTAACCAATATATTCACTTCACCTCTATTTCTCTACTCTTCATAGCTTCCCCTTCAGATCACCAATAAAAAATGAACCAATGTTAGAAAATATCTCATATCTCTCCTTAAATTGGTAATTATGATCTTTTGTTGCTCTCACATCACTGTAGATCTTAGGGTTAGGTCAGATTCATCAAATCCCTCCATCATTTTGTTCTCCATCATCCTTCTTCATAATTCTAGAAATTCTCATCAAATAATTTCCTTGGATTGAATAAAAAACTCTCTTTATGCATTAAATACTCTAGTCAATCAATCCTTATCTTCCATGGGCTTTGACTAATACAAAATTCCAAATATGTCAACGTGAAAGTCATTTTTTTTACAAACTATAACTTTTGTTGTCACTCAAAAATTATTATGTTCTTGTACTTGACCATCACCATGTAGCTTAGTGTATAATGTTCTATATTTCTCAACATTCATTAGCTTGTTTGGCCATTATTACGCTCGGATGATACTAAAATTCCTTCATCAACTTGAATTGTTTGTTTATCTTCTCTTCCAGGTCCTTCACTGACTAACTTCACTTCATGTATTGATTAAACAACACATTATCTTTTCAATGACTAACTTATCGAGTGGCCATTACAATTCTATGATACTTAACTTCTCTTTTTTGAACAACATGACTAGCTCACCTTGCTATCTCATTCTTTTCAAATCCTCTTTATCAATAAATAGATACGACAGTGTACATTCTTAGTAAATGTCTCTCTAGTAGTTAGATAATATGTCTTACCAGTAGGTTTGACATTAGTGATAACATAAGGATTGATACTATTATAGTTTCCAACAATACATATATAGATATATCCATACATACACAAATACATACATACGCGTGCACACACACACACACACACACACACACACACACACACACACACACACACACACACACACACACACACACAGATATATATGCACATACACACACATAAATATACATATATATGCTGGTAATTTGGTTAGCGTAGTTGACAAAGTTTTCATTTATGAAAGCATATCACTCATTTTTATATGGAAGAGCTTTTGGTGAAATCTAAAAGAATAATACTTTGAAAATTGACTAACTACACAATAGGAAAATAGACTTAAAGAGACTAATTTTTATTGGTGCACTTCATTAGAATCTATTGAACAATTGTGAACTTTAGGAAAGCTAGTATAGATGGTATATGACACATGTAAGAGCACTAAAAGTAATATTAAGCTTTGTATGACACTAGTGTTGGCTATTTTTGCTCCATTCAACCCATCATAGATAATTGATTTGAGAGATCTTCAATGGGTTGGATTCTTTGTAGGTGGGTTAACATAGAAAGTTTGTGGTTAATATTTCACACTAGCTTGGTATATTCTTATGCCGAGTACTTGAATTTTTGGCTTTTTCTATTCTTTTTCCAAGTGGCTCCATCTATTATTTTAGCAAGTAAGTTGGCAGTGGAAAGTGTTAACATCACAAGTTATCCCATTTTTTCTCATGCCACATGTCACCATTCTGGCAAAGCATTTGTAGCTCTATAATTCTTCATGCTCATGTGCCGATGTTATTTTCATGTGTCCCAACCATCATGTCATCCATCTTTAAGTGGTTAATGGAGTTGGAGCCAGACAACAAGAGTTAAATTTTCATGCTTTTGCATTTTTCCTTCCATGTATCTTCATTTAAGTTTTGGTAATGCAACATTTATCAATCCTTTAAGGCCCAAAATTGTGCCATTTGGTGGAGGTTGAATTTTCATGCTATCCCTTCCTACACCCTCTTTTTTCTGATTTTCCATGAGGATTTGTGCTAGCTTAGATATTTTGGGGCTTGTGTATGTGAGTGAGAGTTGTGGGCCATGCTAATGTTATGTTTCTCAAACTTTGTGACATTTTTTTAAATGATTAATGACTAGATTTCCTTCTCATTTCACAAATAGATGTTTTCTTGCAGACTAGTGAGGGTCAATAGGTTTACTTAACATGTATATAGAGATGGGATAACACTTCGTATTATCCCTTCATACATTTTTTGATAGTAGCATGATTTAATTTGCTGCAACCATGACACATTACCAAGGTAATTTCCTTAATCCTAGCTAACTATTTTGGCCTTTTTTATGTGATGCAAATGAATTTACATGCATATTCATTTCCTAGAGGGATTTAAATCTATCAGTTGTTTCCTTCTACCAATTGAGCATAATTTTTCAGCATTTAACATGATCTATGGAGTTAATATTTCATTTGCAGATCACCAAATTTTAGTAGATGATTGTTGCTTTTTCCATTCCCAAATTTGATGGAGTTCATGGACCATATGTTTCCAATTTGAGGGAATGATGGAGATTTGGGTTTGGAACCCATTTATACCATTTTCTTGGGAATCTTTCCAGTTAGTTCTTTGATTATACCTCCTTTGAGCTGGTATTTTTCCTCCTTGGAGAGTTAGTGTTGTGTGTAGCTCAAGTCCTCTTTTGTGATGTTGTTTTTGAGTCTTTTCTCCTTCTAAAAATAGTATAGTAGTGATCCTTTTTGGCCCTATGTCAAATTGTCTACTTCTTTTCTAATTATTTCTAGCTTTAAGTTGGTGTGATTTTCTATAAGTCCTTGGCTTAAAAGTTAAATGTTTATGAGGGACATGGGAGATAATTTAATAAAATAAGTGTAATTTGGGTGTAATCCAGTTTAAAAGTTATGAACAATTTTCCCCCTTTTGAATGTCATACCTTGTTATATTTCACACACTTAAGTTAATAGGGTTTTCCTATGATCAAACTATTTTAATAATTTCAAGTTATGAGTTGTTTATTCAAAGTTGTCTCACACTCATATTTTTGGTGAATTGCCTTCATTTGAAATCAAGTTTATTTTAATTATTTCTCTATATCCCCTTTTCCTATAAGTTCAAGTTTAGTTTTAGTAGGTGATTCCAGGGAACTGGACCCTTCACACCAAAGATTAATCCTATTTTCAGCATACCCACAGGCCAAGGATCATCCCAAGTTTCACTTGATTATTGGAAGTTTCTTTCAGCATAAGGGTACAATCTAAGTGACAACAGTATTTTGGCATGCCCAATAGGACTCTCTTATGCCATCAGTATTAGAAAAGGGTGGCACATAGTCTTCTTGTTTTGTGTGTGCAAAAATGTCGTATTTTTAATAGTCCATGTTATCATACTTGCTGACTCTCTTTTTTGATGTGTGCAAATCATAATTTTCAGCTTATGATCAAGAACCAAACTAGGTAGAGTAAGGATCATAATTTACTTAGAAATCTCTTTCCTCTAAGAAGAAAGCCTCGGACACCCAAGGACACCCAACCTTCTATATGTTAGTTTACTATTTCTAATCATAATTCTACTAGCACTACCAATCATATCCCTACTCATACAGTAATTTCTAGTCCACCATTATCACGTCCAAGAGTATTTCAAGTACCATTGAACCCTCTTATGGATAGGTATCATCATTTTGTGGCCTTTAATCAAGGAAACCCACTAAATGTATACAACCAAGATGATATCCTAATTGCAGCCCTTAAGAGTGATCAAAGTACTCCTATTGAGCATATAAGAGATATTGCATCTCTTTGTGGCCTGTTGGCTTCTTATTTGATAGAATTTTAACAACCACTTAAAAGGATTAGAACACCTAGGAATTGACTAGAAACCATAATTTGTATTCTGAGAAATAAGTTAAAAGGACCAACTAACAAGACTTTAATGTCTTCTCCACTTTGAACTCTATAGGATTCATATGAGTATACCCATAAATTCAATCCTTATTTCTTTATAAACTCCAACTATCAACATGAAATCCAATAATATTAACCTCTACATACTCAATAAGAATTAACTTATGAATCCGTCTATCTCCTTAGTTGCATCTTTTTCTATGACAAAATCTCCTATTTTGACATTTCTAGGAACAAAAGAATCATTGATTCTATTGCAACCCCTATGTATTCCTTGTTCATCATTGTTAGTTTCTAGAAAATATCCATTGTCCCCATTCTCTTTGGAATATACTTAGAAAAAACATGAAGTGGTTGGGGGCATCCATTAACCCATATTAAAGAAAAATTATCAAAAATGAAAATACTTGTCAAGTCATGGCCTAGCCTCCTATCTTCACTAGGGCATACAGAGGGTCTAATTAGCATCCTAACCCCAAAGAACCCTCTCTATTATATTGGGTAGCATATTGGAAATTGGAAAAAAAAAACCATTATAAGAAGAAGTAGAATTGGAGCAAGGCTAAAACCTTTGCCATAACCTTGTCCACAGCTGCACCAACACATTTTCTCCATCATCCTTCATCCCTTTAATTAAATCATGACTGATGTGCCCTATATTTTTATAAAGGATGATGTACATTAACAAAGAGTAATGGTGGAATTTGAAATGCCCCATCCCTCCACACTGAGAAATAATAATCTCATTGTGTATAACATTTATAATGTGGTTCACAAAGTCATACCCTATATTATGGTGCAACTCTTGAATGTCTAGGGACATGATATAAATGTTGCCACAAGATTTCACTGTGCCATCCAAGACAATCACCTTATGTAATCCAAATAAAATATACTGGAAGTATTTTCTAAAAAATTCTAGGGGCCTTAATATTATTATTTATTGATTACAATTTTTCTAGAAAAGAATACATTTAATTCTTAAAGTCTATTCACCATTTTCCTCATGGAAATACTAGTTTCCTTGGGCATTCTTTCTTTTGAGGAAAAATTGGAACCAACCTATCAAAGAATGAAATATATGGACTCCACTTAGTGTGCAAGGGAGAAAGAATGGATAGCGCCTCTGTACATTAGCATTTTGCTTCCTACGGTGCAATATAACTAATGGGGATACTCTAAGAATAAAATTTAATAACACTTATGTTTTGTGAGAGAAAACTCTTGATTTTTTTGATCTTGGTTTCTTTTCTATCTTCTAGCTTATCCACCTCCATCTATTGATCTATATCCTCATTTTTTGTATTAGCATAAATTTGGGTTCTTTGATCTTTGGCCTCTGTGAGAGGTCTAGTTGTAGTCCTCAAAGTCCTTAGCTCATTCTCAAGGGTAGTCACACTTTTCTCTAGTACATATCTTTTCGTTAGTTCTTCCTCATATTTTTCATGGTTTCAATGGATATGCTATGAGATTGATATAGTTGGTCTTCAAGAATATTAATTTTTCTCTTACCCATGAGTGATGCAGTGTTCATTAGATTTTGAATTTGGTCACTTGAAGTAGCAGCCACATTCCAAAGTATCATATTTTCTTGGGGTGTGTGTCTTACTTCCATTAGAGTTGGCTTGTTAGATTTAGGGTTGATGCTCCATACTACCATTCCCTAGGAGTCAACATTCAGTTTAGACCATTATAACTCTCTTGTATTTGCCTCCTCAAATGAGATAAACTTATCCTGTCTTCTTATCTGATCTAGCATGAAGGATGAACCAAGCTCCCATCTAGTGAAAAGTAGCATCCCACTTGTTTGCACTAGCTCACTAGCCTCATCCAAAGTGAGAGTTTTACTATTTGATTCATACTCTTGGAGTTTCTAGACTACTTCAGCTACCTTTTCTTATGAATATCTTGGTTGTAATTGAAGAGTGAGTTCATTTTTCTTAGTCTTGAACAAGAATTATTTGAACTACTTTGAATTCATGAAGTCATCATCCTTCATAAATTCTTGATCTTGGATTATCCTTTCATTTAGCATCCTTGTTTGAAGCTCAAGTCTATTCAAGATTTGTTCATTATGGCTTGCTTGCCTTAATAAAAAGTTATGCCTAATATCCTCAAAATAATTTGTTCCCCTCGATAGGACATGTATTTCATTTTCCCTTACCTTATCTATGATCTCTTTCATTTTTTTCTTCTTCCCGCCACGTCAGGCCCATGATGAACTTTCTAGATAATCATCTTCAACATCAATTTCTATTATATCATCACGTTGTGAAGATTTGGGCATTGCTCTATCTCTCATTTTAGGAGGGACTTGAGATCTTATGGTATCAAAATTGTCTACACATTTATTATACCTATCTAGGTACCTCTCCTCATGGTAGAAGGCTTTAAAGGAGGGATTTTTCTATTTCATATCCTCTTCTACCCTCATGAGCTCTCTCCACTTTATGGTCATATTTTTGTAGTGTTTTGTCTCTAGGTAGTTCATAATGACATCCTCCTCCTAATAGGGTTTTCTAGTTGGTAGAGTGTACTTCCTCATCTACTTCATGGTGTGCCTAACAAGGTCATTAGGATTATTAGTCTTAGTAGGAGCAGTAGGTAATAAGAATTCACTCATGAATCCATCTATTTCCTCAATTTCATCTTTGCATATGAAAAAATATCCTATTTTGACATTTTTTGAAACAAAAGAATAATTTTTTATTGCATTCCCTAGGTATTGAGTGTTCATCATTATTAGTTTCAAAAAATATCTATTGTCCCCATTCTCTCTACAATGTACCTAGGCAAAACATGATGGGGTTGGGGGCATCCATAAATCCTTATTAAAGAAAAATTATTAAAAAGGAAATGACTTTCTCAATCATGGCCTAACCTCCTATCTTCATTAGGGCATGTAGAGGGTCTAATTAACATCTAAACCCCCTCGAACCCTCTCTATTATATCGGGTAGCATATTGGAAATTGGAAAAACAAAATCATTATTAAAATCAATAGAATTGGATTAAGGGTGAAAAAATTTCCATAAACTTGTCCATAGTTGCACTAATGAATTTTCTCCATTCTCCTCTATCCCTTCAATGGAATTAGGATTGATGTGCCTTATTTTTTTTAGAGGATGGTTTGCACCAATAATGAGTAATGGTGGAATTTGGAATTCCCCATCTCTCCCCTTTGAGAAGGAGTAATCTCATTGTGTATAAAATTTATAATGTGGGTCACAAATTCATACCTTACATTATGGTGCAACTCTTGAATGTCTAGGGCCATGATATAAATTTTGCTAGGATAATTCATTGTGTCATCTAGTCCAATCACCTTATCTACTCTAAACACAGTTTCCTAGAAGTATTTGTTGAAAAATTCTAGGGGCATGAAGTCTCCTACCTTCTTTGGTTACTCACCCTTTTATTTCTTGGACTTATGGATATGTCTTCACATAAACCTTCATTTGAAGAATTTCTTCTAATTCTTGAATGTCTCATTCATCTTCTCTAGCTCAATGGGGTTTGTCATTTGTCCTCCAATGTCAAAAACTTCAATGAAGGTTTCTCTATCCAAGATGCACAATAAACTCATATCCTTCCTCTAAATTCCATGAGTTGTAGGATTGTAATATTTTATTAGAGCCTTCACCAAGTCTACATCCACTATCACCTATGGTATGATTAACTTTTCCAAGTTTCTAATTCAAGGTTTGTAGAATAGTAGTTTCACAAACCTATTGTTGCAAAAATACCAAACCAATTCATTTCCATTAGTCTCCAGCATGGTCACATCTCTGTAAAAGTTGTATGTAGCTTTGAAAATGTGTGAATTTGTTGTTTGGGTATGGGATGATCCTAGTGAAAATTAAAACCACTCCTCAACTTATAATCTGGTTAACTTAGCCTTTGGTTTTTCAACACCTTGAATGGCCTCTTCAACATTGACCTGTGATATCAACTTTCCCCCTTCTTTTGCCATTTTTTGTCTAAATTAAATTTCTCCAAACACTTCTTTTGTAACTCAATTCTCTGAATGAAACTTCATGCTCAAATCTCTTTTCGCTCTACAATTTTGTGAATGTTGTAATTAGAAATCCTTTGTATCATATTTTAATAGAATTTAAGTACAAAAATAAAATTAATGGTGTCTTTAAGTCAGCATTCATGAGAAATTTTGAAAACTCAAAAAGTATCACAATTCATCTATATGAGAATTGTACTGCCCTCTTTCAAAATTTATTTTTTTGTTTCTCAGATAGTACCCATATTTTTGGTATTCATGAGGTTATAAAAGTCATTTTACTATTTAATTCTTATGTTGCGACCATGTGAACACTAGAAAACCATTAACTATTTGCAACTTTACAATGGTTATTTGCTAGATCTTATTTATCCTTATGACTTTGTGAAATCAATTGTTACAACATCACATCTTATCTTTATTGTAAACCTTTTATCCTTGTGAACATTGTATATAAGCATTTTCTCACTACTTCGTGATCTATGCTTTACCTTCTAGCCCTAACCATGTGACTAGCTAACCACATAAATATTTCTCATCCCTTTACTATGTCACATGATTCTTTCCTAACTCTAGCATTAACTTATACGAATTACAACTGTTTGAAACCTTTTAGACCTAAATGATTACTTGGTCACTTCCTTCATATTGTTTTATCATTCTAACCCTGTGACCATGTGAACATTGAAATCTTACAAGCTTTTATGTGTTTTGTTGCTTCATAGCTTCCTTATTTCATGAAAATGAGATTAATATCTCATGCACCTTACTTAATAGCTTTGCTAGGTAACTAGCTACCACTTAACTATACTATTGATCCATGCAAGTGCAACTTTTAGACATGTGACTATGCAATCAAAGAGACCACCATCTCATGGTTTTAGCTTATTTTTATCTTCTAACTGCATGGTCAAAGCTTATTTCACAAGCTCTAACCATGTCACCATGTTGCAACTTAGATATTTCTTTTACCTTTTAAACCTTGCAATCATATGATCAAGCATTTTAATTACCTGCATTGACAATTTCACATCATTGTGACTATCTTATAACACAACATCTTCATACCTCCAACTATGTGATCAATGCTAGTTGCTAAGTCACTCTATTACTTTTACTATTTGAACTTTAGGTTGTGGAATGATGACTAAAATTTTTCTAACCTCAGTCATACCATCACAACATAATTTTTATGTTAAATATAAGAACTTTATTTCAAATGCCTCCACATGTTAGATCCTTGTGTTCTTAACAGGGTTACACCTTAAATTCTGACATTACTCTTTAACCATGCAACCTACAAATAGCTATTTATAAACCATGTTACTCCTTTGGTGTCTAAAAATGCCTTTTTCAATAAACCACTATGATTAGTCGAACAATGAACACTTAACTATGTTGCACTATCGCACCATAAAATATTATGATTTATAACCATGTAGCAACCATGTGATTACCATGGTTACATGATCGCACCTTAAATTTTGTTTTGAATTCTTTTAAGAGTGCAAAATAAATTTTAAATTTTAAACGCTTTATTTCCAAAGGAGGTTTTTGATCATAATTAACATGAGTATAATATTTAGTATTTTTATTGGCGAATACTTTGCACATTAAAATTACAAACCCTAACTACATTAAATGAACACTTGATTTTCACAAAATATTTTTAGTATTTGAACCAAGTGAAAATATAGGTCAACACGGCCTTCACAATGTAACTTGGGATAATGTATCAGTGAGGTTATTAGCTACATCATTTTAAGAAAAAATACTTCAATGAATTAAGAAGTTACCAATCAATTCTATAGCCTCATGGGATGAGTTAGGTACAACCTTGGCTAGTGAGTTTGAAGATAAATTTTGCCATCTTTCCTTAGTCAAGAACCTAACTACCATTAAGAGGGAATATTGTAAGCTTATGATGGATCTTAATTTCATATTCCAAAGGCCCTAGAATAGAATTCTAGTAGTAGTAAGGCCTTCCAATGAACAAATATTCTTATACTCTCAATTAGAATTCAATTTATGGGAAGTAATACCTTACCTAGAGCCTTTGACATTGCTATAAGGTGTAAAAATAGCCTCATTCAAGATGGGAATATAGCCCTATGACCACCCATAACAATTTTTATAGAATTGCAACCAAATTTTGAACCAATTCTTTCATGGCAGCTATTCCACCTTTCTGAACATGCCCTACCAAAGCTCATACCATAGCCCCCCAAGAACCAAATTAGTCCCAAGAGTTCAAGGAGATCCAAATGGCCTTGAAAAATGTTAACAATGAGCTAGTTAGCATTAAAAAAAGAGTTTTAGAAAGCTCCTTTCCCCAGTAATATACCATCCTACCTATAAGGCTAGCAAGGTCAAGGAAGGAACTTTAATGCTACTCCCAATCAGTCCTATAACCCAAACTTAGCTAGTGGTTCTAAGGAGTTAGTGCATATAGCCAATAACATGGCTCAAGATTATGAATGGATCTTTTCATGTAAGAAACTACATAATAATTAGAATACATGTCAAACAGGGCTATTGATTCAAGCTCTAATGGTGCAAAATAATGGGGCGACTCAGAAAAATGAATATCTAGATGCTCACATACAACAAGAACAATCTATTATTTCAAGTGAAAAAAGTGCACCTTATACAAATTTTTTGAATTGGCAACATGAACAATGTATTGGGCTGAACTCACCCATTGTGAATAATCTAAACTAAACTATACCCTTATTTTAGACAATACAAGGTCTAAGAAGAGCACAATTGAAGAATAAAACCTAGCTTCTACAATTTAGCTAGTCCATGTTACATTGAAAAAATCTAAGAATACCCATATTTTCCCTTACGATCAGCCTTTGTGAGCCTGAGAACCTTTGAAAATAATAGCTATATTATTGCCAAGTCAAGTAGATGTTGTTGTTATCAAGGGACAACCAAGGGTGAGTTTGTCTTTATTCAATATAATTGATTAAATGAAGAGAGCTCCTATAATTATTTCTATATTGGATGCCTCAGGTTTACCTAGACAATAAGAGGTTATGATGGAACCTTTGTCTAAAATTTCAATATCTAGTGAGCCTACTATTGATCAATCTAAATCTTTCGTTGGTAATGCACCTCAGCCAAAATTTGAGCATACTGTTTTTAAAGTTAAGCTCCCACCATTTGATGTTACAATAATCATTGATAAGTTCCTAGTCTATAATTGCATGATAGGCCTAGTTGCTAGTAGTTGCATCATGCCTAACGAAATAATTGATAAGATAGGTTTGACTTATGAGCCCCTTGAAAAGGGTATTATTCAATTAGTTGGTTCATCTATCAATACAATTGGGGTAGTTAAGGATTTGAGTCTCACCTTGCATGAGTGTCCTAAATTTTGTATTCCGCAAGATGTCTATGTTATTGACTCACTTCCTATCTTTTCCATAAGTCTAAGTAGAGATGTTACCACTAAGATTGGTGGGTAACTTTCTAAAAATTGGTGTCATTTATTGTTTAGAAATAGGTATGGCACTAGAGTTAAAATCAAATATGAAACACTAGCTAAAGACCATCTTGAGCCCTTCACGCCTGACCCAATCAATGCTAACTTGGCTTTCCATGTGAATGATCCTATTATCTCAGATCCTAGTACCCATATTGAAAATATACAATAGATGGATTTGGATGAGCAGGCAACCAAGAATCAAGAAGAGGGCCCTGTTAGGCATAGGGAAGTGGGTCTAATTAGAGTTTATATCATGCATTAACATCAATATTTTATTCCCATCTTGGTCAAAAGAGAGATTCAAGTGTGTATAAATCAACATGGTCATTTGTGGCAATTGATCTTTGATGGTACAAGAAGCAAGGTACATTTTGATGGTAGTACTATGCTAATTTCACCTGAAGGGAAAAGAAATTACTTTGGTGCTTGTTTTAGTTTTAGTTGTACAAGTAATACAATATACTATGAGGCACTTATTCATGGACAAGAATGGGCTAGGAAGAAAGTTATAAAGTGTTTACAATTAAGTTTTTGAGGATAGAAAATTGATTGTTAATCAAGCTCGTAGCACAAATAGAACTAAAAATTATGTTCTTCAAATGTGTAAGCATAGGGTGTTTGATGACATAAATTTTTCATGCTTTAAATCTTATTTATTCACCGAAAAATTAGAATAAGCATTTTGATAAGTTGGCTAAGATTCTATGTTTGACATTCTTGAGGAGGTTACAAATGTGGAGGCACAACAATACGTGAACGTGGTTGTGAGACCTTTAAGTCCAAACAATTAGATTAGAAGGTTTTTTAAAGTTATGAAAAAATTTTGAATTTTCTAATGGAAGAAGCTAAATTTTCTAGAGAAAATCAGCAAAAAAATAAAAAGAATAAAAGTATGGTGATCAAATTTTACAATTGAAATCTAAAAAAATACCCAAGGAATTGGTCACCCTTGAGAATATTTTTAATGATGATGATCATCTTCGTAGGGATAAGGAAAACTTGATATTCAAGGAAGAACACTATCAGCCTATTGACGTACTCTGAGATAATTTTATGAATATTGGCAAAGTATGCTCACAAGATGAATAGAAAGAATTTGTTTCCTTGTGCGAAGAATTTTCTGATATTTTTGCATGGGAATATCATGATTTGGAAGAATTCAACTCTTAGTTGGAACAACATACTATAGAGTTGTTTCTTGTTGAAAAACCAATCTAGCAAAAGAAAAGGCCCATCAATCCTAAAATGAAAGAACTTATGAAGATTGAACTAAGAAAGGTGATCGAAGCTAACATTATATTTCATATTAAGCACACTTCTTGGGTATCTAACATATTTCTATTTATGAAAAAGAATGGTGAAATAAAGCTTTGAGTAGATTTCATATACCTTAATAGAGACTCTTCTAAGGAACACCATCACATCCCCTCCATAGAATAAATTTTGTAAATAGTTTCAAGATCTGACTAGTTTTCTTTACTTGATAGTTTTTCTACATATAATTATGTCCTAGTGAATGAGGAGGACCAACATAAGACTCCATTCACCACTAAGTGGAGGACTATGGAATATAGAAAAATTCCTTTTGGGCTATCCAATGTTTATTCATTTTTCCACAAGCCAATGGAGATTTCCTTTCATGATTTAATAAAAATGTTTTTACATGTTTATTTGGATAACATGACTATTTTTCTCACAATACTAATGAGTACATTGTGCATTTGAGGCATATTTTTGAAAGATGTAGGGAGTATGGAGTATCCTTGAAAGTGTATATTTATTTTCCATGAAGGAATTTATTTGGGTATGTTATTTCCAAGAATGATACTATCAATTACCCTAAAAGGGTAGAAGCTATCCTAGTTTTACCTTTGCCAGCACACAAGAAAGATCCACAAAGGTTTTTAGGTAGGATTAATTGTGTTAGGATGTTTATTCTAAATGTTGCAACAATAAGAAGACCTATGACTCAAATTATTAAGAAGAACGAAACATTTGCATGGACTAAGGATGCTAAATGTTGTTTTGAATAGGTAAATAATGAAGGGTTCTCCCCTTATTACAACAACAAACAATAAAAATAGAAAACACCAAAAATTGTGAGAACAAAATATGGGATTCTTGTTATTGTGGCATATGAAAAATTATATAATTACAATAGGAAAGTGCACATCGATGCATTCCTTACAATAGTTTGCAATAGAGAGCTACAACTATCACCCAAAACTTCCCTAGACAACCTACACAACTTCCTTATATATAGGCTTGGGAAGGTTGTTGACACTAATCCCTAACCCTTTAGGCCAATGAACTTCATGTTGTATTATTTCATTATAATTGATTACATAAGATTTACTCATGACAAATTACAAATAATATTTTTGAATGGGTCCACTTCTAGAGACCATAACTAGAAAATCATTGACTTGATGGGCTATTATAAACCCATTTTAAAATGATGTACCCATATTTACTACAATGATGTAGTATATCTAACAGCTAATCACATCCATAAAATATGTAACAAAGTGATCAACACATGAAAAAATGATTTTGGCTACATAGAAACCCTCCAAGGTGAAGGTAAAATTGGGGTGGGGATGGAACCCACAAATCTTCACTACTGGAGCAATAAAGATTGCATATTAGGGCTACAAATTTGAACACTTCTTATGGTCTACCCTATAAGGGGTCTTCCCTATTAAGAGCTTACAAGACTTATATATTCTACGTTGATTAAAGGATTTAAGACTTACAACTAATTAAGCACTCTAGTAAGATATTTACAAAGGTTTTTTAAGATCACTCTATTAAAAGATGTACCTAAGAATACTTGTTAGAATCTATCATTATGTTATCCTTTTTTTTTTCACTTCAAATACTGATGAAAAATATCTTCTTTATAGTTTTTTTTTTTTGATCTCTAATATGATATATTTGTATTATTGCCCTAAATTCTCATTTTCGTCACTCTATCTAGTTTCTCTTGACACTTCACCTCTAGCATCCAAACTTACAACCTCTCTTGCACACATTATGAAATTAGGATTTTGATGCTCTTCTTATAACCAATTTTTAGAAGTTTCCACATAAAAATCAATGATCCAAATCCTTCACTTTGGCCATGTAGTCCTTCTATTTTTTTTATTTCTTGGTCACCTTGCAATGGGATTAATGATCCATAATAGAATGTGTGATTACCTTTGTAATTCACTCCTTGAACAAAAACATACATCTCCATATCAAAAAAATTAGTTTATGTTGGTATTTTTTCCATTCCAAATAATTATGTCAAACATAGTTTACTCAGCCCTTGAAATTGTTCTACATGTTGATGCCTTGCATTTTCTCCCTTGGCTTATAATTTGTGACTTGGTATCTATATGCTCATCATCAATTGTCTTCTAGATGACTTGGAATGTATTGTAGTACCCAGTGACCATTGACATTCTCAATAGTCACTACTACTCAATTCATGCATGAAATATATACAAGTCTAATTAAAACGCTTGACCTATATAGGATGGCTTAGTCACAGTGTTAATTGACCATCTCTGCCTAGTATATGACTAAGTGTTTTGCACTAATAGAAAAAATAAATTAGGGATTGACAATATCCCCCTTTGACATTTGTGGTAAACATACTTTATCATGATCAAACATTACATAACAATACAAAATTACTCCCCCTTTGACTATAATCTAGAAATGTTTTCATAATTCTGACTTCTTATGAATCCAAAACCAATATACACAACAACCAAATATTTATTTTTAAAATATTATTTGATTTGTATTCAAACATTTATACCATCATACCTTTGATTATGCGTCTCACTAATTCACATTGTTTTTGTCATGGTTGTTTTGATGTGTAGCTAGGGTCCAAAAATTACTCCATATTTCTCAAAAAATGGTTTGTGGGAGTTATGAATCATGTCCATTGTATTCTCCCAATTCTTCTTCAATTCATCAAAACAATAGATAATTCTTAGATAATTGTTGTCTCTTCTAAGTGGCTCTCTCCATCAACTTTTGTTGAACATCAATATATGCCTCATTTATTTTATCTATGTTATGTGCCAAGTGATCAAGAATGGGTGTTTGTTAATCTACTTATTAACAATAGTTATATTGAAAAGAATATATTTTATTTCTAAATAAAACTATTTCTTTTGATGCCTGTTTTTGAGCTTGGATTTCTTTTCTTTTCTTGAAATCATTTCACTCAATATTACCATTTGTTCCTCTATTGAAATAGACTTATCCCGGTCAGTTATGAAAATATCCTCATCTAAGGTAATTGGTTTAGATTTGATTCCCTAGGGTGAGTGTTTAACCTTCTTCTTCAATAGTTTGGCTTTTAAATATGGTGTTTTGGAGCTAGGTAATGTTGTTTGTAAAATTTTGGTTTCAACTTCCAAATTCACAATTTATGATCCATGTATCACATCACTCTATTTCTTTGCTCACCTTGTCTTCTCTACACTTGGCTATAGTATTGTTCCATCTGATTGATCTATGATAGAAACTATTTGGAGTTCACTAGTTGAACTCGGTATTCCTTCATCCTTTTCTCCCTCACTCATAGGTCCTGAGACATGTAGGCTCTTAGTACCTATAGTAGGTTTCTTTATTATATCCATTTGATTTTCTTCTTCCTTTCTGTTTAGACTTCTTGGCTTTTCTCTTCAAGTGTTGACTTCCTCTGTTGCTTGATAATTGTAGCATCACTTTTAGTCTCTTGAGAGACTTGGACACTAGAATCAATAGTAACTATGGATTTTTCAATAATCAAAATTGTTACATATTGATTTAGGTCTTTTTCTCCACTCATAGGGTATTCTTTTATTTGCACAATTAGTGGATCAGTCCTTGTCAATATATCCTTAATAGATTTTGAATCTTTTTCTTTATATTGCTCAGTCTTCCTAATATTTTCCAACTCCTCTTCAAAATTAGTCACATTTGTCACTATATCTTTTGATGACTCATCTTCAATTATAAAAGTTCCAATTAGCTTCACAATTTCTTGTGCCATTTGCTACGTAGTTTTTACATGTTACTCGACATTAGATTAGATATCTTTTGTATTGTCCATTTCAACTCTTTCAACTTCCTTTTCTTCTTCCTCTTCTGTTGTAGTCATCAATCCAAAAAAATTATTTCAAATTTAGTTTACTATCCTATAAAATACCCTCAATTTTGTTCCTCAAAATTTTGTATGCCCTTGTATTTGGCACAATTTTCTTTATTCAATCCCTCAAAGCTAAAGTCATATGTGTTTTTCCTAACTCAGACATTATTTGAGTCAATGTAGGTTCCCTTATTTTCCTCTCAGTGGTGAGAGCCCATTTCCACTTTGTATCAATCTTATTGTACAATTCTTTGAGAAATTGTTTTACTAAATCTATTGGCATATTCTCAAAATTCACCATCGTGTCTATAACTACCTTGTCTACTAGGTTATCTTTATTAAATCTATCTAAAGTTTCATATTTTACAAGCATAAACCCAGTTAATCTAGTTGAAATCCTTATATTTTCACATACCTTTTTAATGTCTTGAGGAATTCCCCTTGGTACTATTTGAAACTGACTCAAGTCATCTAAATCAATCCTTTCACCCTCATCATCTTCTTCATCATGTGGTTTTACAACTAATTTTTTTCTGGTTCTCTTCTTCTCTTGATCTTCATTGACCTTTAATATTGTCTTCTTTGAAATTTTGACCTTGACTAGCATTGTGATTTTCACTAGTCCTTTCCTTATAGACTCTACTGAAGTTGTTGTAGCAACAACTTTAGTCCTCTATCTAGATTAGTTGGGAGGAGTAGGGGTAGGTGCAGGTCTAAGCACAATTTTCTTCAAGATTTTCTTAACCTTTGGCTCAACAACAATGATTTGTTTACCCTTCCTCACATTATGTTCAACAACCATTATCTATTTTCCTCTCTTCTTAGCATCACCTTCATCCTACCTTTTATCTTCATTTCTACTTCTATCCTCTACTAGACCTTGGGTGATTTGTAGGGTTCCTTCATTTTCATCTCTTTCACCCAATTTTCCCTCCAAATCTTTAATCATCTTCTTTCTCCTCTTATTCAAAGGACAAATCTCTACTTCCAATGTGATATTTCCCTTTGCAACCTCATTTTTTTGATTGGATCAACCTTTGAATGAATTTTTTTTGCGAACAATGCATGATGACAATAGTCACTTCATCTAGATATTAATCTCATAGGGTAATGGTCTCAACCATGCTACCCTAGGTATTACTACCTGAACATATGTCTTATCAATATCAATTAGAAAGCATAAATCATCATAATACTTGTGAACTAGTGACTTAGGGATCCTTGTCCTCTTTTTCATCGTCTATTTGAAACCTTCAAAACAACTATCCATTATATTCTCAAAATTCTCACCAATTTATCGAATGAAATAACTAATATGCATGATCACATGTTTTCCTTGTTCCCACACAACATAACCAATTCTAGGGAAATAATTTTGAACATAAAAGAATATACATACAATAAGGGATCCAAACTTACACATAGAATTCTTTTAGTTGTGAATAAAAACAAAATTCTCTACCAATTGTGTCCATTATAGCTCGTCAAGGTCATATTCATGGTCCTTCTTAATAATACTCCATGCTTAGTTGATTGCATCATAGGGTATGCTATTTATTGGGATTGACTAATAAAATTTGTGTGAAATTAATTGAATGATAAAATCTATAAGAGGGTCTTCAATTGTTTTAATAGTCAATCCTCTTCCATTCAATACTACCTCTATGTTGTCCTCAGTAACCTCTTTTCTTTGGCATTACATCATCTTAATTTGATCACACATAGGGTATCCATTAATGACATGAATGATTTACTTATAATCTTGACTACTCTGATCTCCACCACAACTTCATATCATGAATTTGGCTAAGCATAATATTAATCCATTCAATTTTGAAGTTTCTTAGAGAATCTAGGGCACAATTTAACCCTTCCTCGTCATTGATTTTCAATTCTTTCTTCAAAATTCCTTCTTCACATAACTTCTCATAATCTCACACTTCACTAGTTTACACTAATAACAAGATCATACATCATGTATCATTATAACCTTAGGTGGAATTGATGACAGGTCACCAATAAAGTCTCCCTTCATCACAATTTTAGGTACAACCTTATAATTCGGAGTTAGACAAGCATCATTCTTCAATAATTGCAGGTTACTAAACTTGATTTCTTGCTTCTTTATGCTTATAAATGAATTAGTTTCCATTTTTTCAACTTAGGGTTTAAGCGCGATCTTCTATGCAGCTCAACAATAACAATCTTGTACACTTAAATTCACTCTATCGATGACACACTTTAAATTTCTTTAAAATCTCTTCATAATGCATTCATAATGCTCTTCTCTTGAAAACTTGAATGCAAGGTATAAAAATTACTTTGAAATCAAACTATATACCTCAAAACATTGATTTAGGGAATCATTAAATGTATTGTATGAATGTAGGTGGCATACAACTATCTCAAAAAATACTAGACAACTTGGTTACTATTGTCCACTTTATTTTCTCAGTCAACACCTTGACTCTGTTATAACTACACTATTCTTCTTAATATTAGCTTGGTCAATCATATTAGCTCAGTGGATATTGTGATTTATTACACACTATAACTCAGTGACAACTGACATCAATACTAATGCTCGGTACCAAGTGTGCTCCAACTTTGTACATGTATTCTTTGCTTGGTCCATACTTTAGATCTATCATAACACATCATTTATGATGTAGATATGGAATTCAACACATCATGTGTTAGGAACTAGGGTATGATATATCATTTGTAATAGATTTCCTTATATACCTTTATTTTTTAGTTTGAGGTGGTGTGATCACCTGATCTATTGGATGGGGCGACCTGAACATCATTTGTCATACTATTGCTACCTCTTTCCTTGTTTCTCCATGTTTGATTCATCTACCTTCTTGGATATTCTACATCAATAATACCTTTACCTTTGTTTCATTCATTGCTATGTGTTTGTGCTTGGGTCCTACAATTTCTACTCAAAGGTCTAATAATATCACAACTATAATATGTTGGAAGTCTTATTGGGTAATAATTGGATAATGTAGATATGTAATTGTTGTCATTTCTAGGAAGACATGATGTACATGCTTGTAGAAAACCTAAAAAATAAGGATACTTAGCTTTAGGTACCCAGAAAATTGTCTAAGTATGAAATTGGTTCATAATAGTGTATTGTTATGTATGTAACTTGTTAGTGATATCATGTTATGATTAACAAAGTTAGATGGAGATAGTATACATGTTGATAATGATGTGTACAAACTCATAAACCTATACAGATTTTATAGAAAAGAGATACTTATGTTTTACTAGTGATATAGAATAACAAAATTAAAGGTAAAGGAATTATTTTTTTTACAAAATAATTACTTGACTGATTAAAGCTGACATCCTAGATGTTTACTCTAAGTTGGAAAAGTGTATTTTTGTCTTGGCCAACCTAGCAGAAATTTGTGAAAAGGAATGGTATTTATGCAAAGGACATCTTGCAATAAGAAGCATGTAAGTGTACATTTTGTATTATATGTGAAATTTTTTGAAAGCAATATATGTAAATTTTTAAGAAGTTATTTTGTGATATGAGATCGAGCTAAAGATCAAAGATCAGTCAAGAAAGAAGTTACATTACCTAGATACCAGAAGACTAGTTACTTGTTTGGGTAGTAAGCTCTTCTAGCAATTGGAAGTGCATGTTTGGGTAGTGATCTCATTTTCTATCTATTTTACTACAACTCCTAATAGGTTTGGAATCTCCTAATAGGGATTCAAAGTCTCCTAATAGGGACACTCTATACTAAATTTTCTCATTGAATCTTAACAAGGTCCATCCTCTAAAAAGGAACATACATATCAATATATTACCTAGTGGGTATCATTCCCACCATGGTTTTCCCTTAGCCAGGGTTTCCCTAGTTAACAAAATATGGTGTTATGAGTTATCTTTGTGCATGATTACTATTATCGTTCAATATTACTTGTTTACTTTCTTATGTATGGTTCAAAGTAATAAATAATATCTAGTTGGTGACTTATATTTGTAAATTATTGATTCACCCCCTCTTCTTAATAATTCCTATCTCTAATAATTGGTATTAGAGCCCAATTACTCAGAAGAGGCTTAATAGCTTGAGTAAGATCCCCATGGATATGGAAGAATTGATGAAGAACCTTGAAGAAGCACTTGAGCAAACTCATCTCCTTACTAAAGAAATAGATAAGTTGAAGGATAGATATGATGACTCCAAAGTATATACTAGACAATTTAAGGAAAAGTATGAACATCTCAAATCTAAGCCTAAATCTAATAAACCTATAACTAGTGATGATTATTATTCAGAGTTGAAGACAAAGTACAAGATCTTGAAACATG